>WEIU01008024.1:105397-141285 GCA_013389925.1 Aegithalos caudatus | reverse complement strand
TTTTTCTTTATCTGTTGGCCAGTTTTCTCCAGAACTACCTGTGAGCCCTTTCATTATTTTCAACCAGATTTGAAAATGTAGCAAGACCATTATGGACAATAAAAATTTGTTAAGTATGCATAAGAAAATGAAACTAGCACATTCTAGAATGCAGTCACTATTATGAGAAAAAGGAAGTTGTGCATTGTTTTCTTACTGTCTCAAGACTCTTTGTAAAAACAATGCCTGATTCAATACTAGAAATTAGCTTCCAAAAGACCTCTGACTTTTCTTCCTCTTTCAGAGGTTTTATTAGGAATCATCCTATCTTAACTGTCGATAACGCAGACCTCAGTAAAAGGCGGATATATTTATGGCAATTGAATAGTAGATGCAGAAAGATCTTGCAGCACAATGAATTTTCAGGGAAGACTAGAATAATTCAACGACTGCCCACACCTCCATATATCCTGACAAAATGTTTCCACCATAATTAGAGTGACATTCAAAATAGCAGCTACCATTTTCCCTGAAAAACATAAACAAACAAACCCTCCCCAATTAGTTGCACAAGATGACTGAGCAAGCAGAGCTAAAGATTCCATTAGGAGCTTACTATGCTAATCTAATTAGCCTGGGAAACACTCACATATTATGGAACTGGAATCAATAAAAATTCTGAAAAGCTAGATTTACACTTCAGTCACAAAAAGGATTATGCAGACATTTCACCATTCTTTTGCTTATAATTTTCATGAGCAATAAGCAGAACAAACACAATTCTTATCTGAAGGGTCACATGTAAATATGCATGACATAGTCTGAATATTCTTTGACATGAAAAAATTAGCAGAATTAATTTATGAGCTTTAATGTAATCCATAAACAATTTACACACTCTGTTGTTCTTTCAGTGAAGAGAAAATATATTCAGCATCCTAAAATAATTTTTGAGCTTTTAACAAGTAGAAACTCTTCAAAATCTAGATTCCACTTCTACCAGTTATATAAGTTTATGTGGAACTTACTCATAGAATGATCTTGGCAGTTGTCAAAGTAACAGGAGCTCAATCTTTGTGGTTTTTGCATCATAGCTTTTAGTGAAAGAAGAAAATATTATTATTAAATCAGCAACAGAAATTGCAGAAAGTGGCTTAGTTGTTTTCAAGGACAGACTCTTAGGCTGCATTCCCCACAGGTGTAAAGCATGAGAAATTTCCTTGAACTTCTCTATCTAAAGTGAAACCTGCATTTAGTTTACAGAACAAAATGAAGTAAATCTGCATGAAGTCATATGTACTTATAAACATATAAAATGCTTTTAGACTACAGTGATATTGAAAAAAAAATCAGCACTGAAGAAACAGCATGGCAGCATGATTGTTGAAAAAGTTTTGCCACAGTGAAATTATGTGTCAATGTGCCCTTCATCATCACTTCAGCCACTACACATCGTTTGTCTGGACAACAAATCTACCTCATTCTGAAGCTTCTGTCTCCCTCTTGCCTATTATTTTGCTATGCATCAGGTAGCTTCTAGGCAGCTTAATTGTTTCTTCACACTATGTAAACCATTTAACTTCTATGGCATCCTGCAGAAATTAAGCTCATTATGGACCCAGTGGCCCAAATGACACCACTTTCCCACAAGGTACAGCAGGGAACTGTATTAGTGGTAAAGCTCAAAGGAAAGAATATATCACCTGTGACACATGGCTGTAGAGGGAAACGAGGAAAAAAGTGATTTGTCAAGTTATATTTGTAGTGGTCAAGTGAGGTTAAAAATGGTCAAGGGTTACAAATACTGATTCAGAATCTTGTCAGAAAAAACTGGCAAAGGTTATTCTCTTTCATTATGATGCAACACACCCCCACCCCTTCCCACATCCTCCCCGCTGATTTCCCCTCTACACTCTGTCATCCTAAGACATCTGAAATCCTTATCCTTTGACCTAAATTGGAATGAAATTAGTTAAACAGTAGAATAAATGTAAAAGACTAAATGAGAAAGGGGGATAAATCCAGACATTATTATTCAGTAGGATTTGTTGGTCAAATAAAGATTAAATTGAGTGAAAGTGATAGAATTTTGCTCAGCATTTGTTTGAAAGCTAGTCTTTTTGGGTTATAAACTGGTGTTGAATCTGAGTGTTCCAAAATGTGATTCAGAACACGATTTTCTCTAAATGTACTTGCCAGAGGTAAATGTAATAATTTATGGAGTGTGCAGAAAATGTTTTCTTCGGCTATTTGCTATTCAGAAAAGGTTTTCCTTTGCTCTTACTGTTAGGCTTTTATGCTGGCAGTCTTATTAAGGTCAAGCCCTATCAAAATATTACCTCTGGGGTCAAAAGTGTGGTGTAGTCCTTCCCAAGGCTATTACGCATTTTGGTGATCAACTGCTGGAGGGCACTTAAGAGAGATCCAGAGCAGTACACCAGCCCCTGGAGAATGAAACAACATCTAGTTTTTGACAGCTTCCTGTAGTCATGAACTGGGAGATTTATGAGGTTAGATTTGATCTCTAGTCCTGTCTAAAGCCAGGTATGCTGTATGCTGCATTACTAAACAGGCTAGTAGGCAAAGCTAATAAAGCTTCTTAAAGGTGAACTTGAAAGGCTACTTTTAAATCTCCAGCGAGCTAGCTAAATCCATTTTAATGCCAGCTGTGAGAATTAGGGAAATGCAATCTCACAGGTACATTTTAATAAAACAAACCGCTAAAGCAACACTCTGCCTACTTTCTGGTAGTGTTTCTTCAGCAGCAATGAAAGCACAAACCTAGCAAAGGTGAATTTTCATATATGTTGTTTAAAATTTCTAATATCCTCCTGTGTTGAAAGTAGTTGGGATCATCTCTTCACCCTGTTCTGTAAGCCCTAGATCAGTATGGTCTGACTCAGAACCTTAAGCATGCTCAGAACTTATAAACCTTTCATACTCTTTTGATGTTATGTCACATTAATTTAAACAATTAAAAATTAAGTGAGAAATCTAGTAACCTCCTCATAAAGAACAAGTTTTGAGAGACAAATTGTTAAATGACACCTTAAACTTCTGTATTTTATGTACTGTGAAAGAAAAAGTAAAGATTAAAATGCATTTGAGCGCTTGAACTGCATCAAAGTCAGCCTCAGTATTTTACAGATATGATAAAACTGCTGAAGTACCTATGAAACACACATTTCATGTGTTTGATTGGAGCTAAACTTTGAATTGGCCTGTAATTATTTCTAGTGCCCCAGAATCTGGTACTTGAAATCCCAGACCTCAAAGTCTGTGAATAAACCTTATGTCAGTCAAATAATAAGTGAAGTGAATAACTTAAAGGAAAAAGGGGCTTCTTTATGGGACACAGAATTTTTCTGTCATTTGCAAACAGAAGAGGAAGTAACTTCAGGAAGAAAAGTAAAAACTATATTCCTGACAAACCCCAAAAGATGAATCCTGTAGGATTTATCCAAAAGGAGGATCTATGAGGCATGTGATCATACAGCTGAGAGTGAGGCACAAGTCATATTTTTTTACAGCCCTTACTGTGTGTGTGATGTTATCAACCTGCATTCTTCCTGAGAAAAGCCTTACTTCATGTAGCAACCCCACTAAAACCAATAGGCATGCTGATCTGACTCTCATCGGTGCTAAACAGGTCTGTACATTTTACAAGGCTGTAATTCACCTTTCTCTAAGTACAGACAAATGGTTCAGATTTTCCCTTAGTATTTACATTTCCCCCTTCATTTCTTAATTACACTGAAATGCTAAAAGGCTTTCTGACCTCACTCTTTTTTTTCCTTGCCTTTAATTGATATTGTTTCACAGGAGATATTATCAATTATGAAGATGATAAATGACTGGGTATCTTTCCAAGAGCTGCTTCAGCAAGCTGTCGGACATGAGATTTATTCCTGACCTTAGGGTCAGGATTAGTTTTACATGAAAATGCAAAACAAAACAGGAGAGACTTAGTTTATTTAGAAATGCTGCAACTTGTCAAGTATGGTAGTGTGTTGTTACCTGATAATTAGTTCAAGACAAGTTTGAAGCTGCTTCAAAGTACATTTTAAATCAGACCATACTGAAGAGTCGTTGGGGAGGCATCAGTAACAATTCAGTGGAAGAATAGGATGCTGTGAATGCTTGTTATTCAAGTACTTCCTTTCCTTATGCATGAGTTATATGGAAGCAGTAAGAACATATTTCTTCTTTTTCTCTCCCTTTGATGCAGGTAAAAATACAAGTCAGCCAAAATACACATTGAACTAAGAAAGGGGAAGCAAAACTCTCTGCAGACTTTAATCCAATTTCTAGGTTACCAGAGATGATGACAATAAAAATAACTAATGAGAAAATCCTGAGTATGTATATTTCTAAACTGACATAATATGAAACTTCAAACAAGAACAAATACAAGAAAAATAATTTAAGGTCTCTGGGGTATTTGATGCAAGTTTTCAAAATTACTTGGTTGCTGAGTTCCTAGTCCATAAATAAGACCATGTATGAATCAAAAAAAGCATGACAGTTACAAAAGTCTTGTAAACACTAAAAAAAATCAAGAAAATATTGCATTTGTATCTTATAAAATAACCAATCTTTTTTCATTATTTTAAATACTCAGTACCTCTAAATGAAAATTTTATATTATGATCAGTTTTCACTTCAAATCAAAGAACTCTACAAGATATTTTTGAAGCTCTATTATTCATCAACAGTTAAGAGAAATTAAGGGATTATTTCACAGAGTGAACAGGGTGGGTGATTGTATATTTTGCACACTTTATTTTTCTCATATTATCACCTTGAAGTAATTAGTAATAGTAATTCTATATTAATGGCAGGCTTATCAAATACTACAATTTGTTCAGTATTTTTTTTTTTGGTGTCATTAATAAGATGTTGTAGTTTATATATATATTCTGATCACTCACAGAATAACAATTAACTAATTCATATTTAAGGGGGGTTAAGTTCACTGAGGGATTTATGCCTGTGTGCAGTGGTCATACAATCAGAAAACCACAGAATGGTCAAGAATGCAAAGGCTATCTGGAGGTAATTTGATCCAGCCTTCTTGCAGGTTCACCCAGAGCTAGTTACCCTGGACCATGTACATCTGGATTTTAAATGTCTCTAAGGATGGATACACTCCACAGCTTTCCTGGCCAGGCATTGGTCACCCTTACATTGCAAAAGTGTTTGCTGATATTCAGAGGGAACCTCCTGTGTTTCAGGGTGTACCCATTACCTCTGGTCCTGTCACTGAGCACATTGAAAAGAACCTAGCTCTGTCTTTTTTATACCTTTCCTTCAGATATTTATATACTTTAATGAGATCCCCCTGATCTTTCTCTTCTCCAGGCTGAACAGCCTCAGTTATCTCAGTCTTTCCCCATAAGAGAGATGCTTCAGTCCCCTCAAGGTCTTTGTGGCATTTTGCCAGACTCTCTCCAGTATGTCCAACCCTCTTGTGTACTGAGGAGCCCAAAACTGTGGAACACTCTGGGTGTGGCCTCACCAATGCTAAGCAGGGGTGAGAATCAAGTTTCTCAACCTACTGGCAACGTCTCCTAAAGTATCTGCTCTAGGGTGACTTTATGATGCTTGTATTCCCAATAATCTTTTCTGCTTGTGCTGTATATTGAGTTCTGTACCTTTAAAACTGGTTTTGGGAGCGAAGGGGAGAAAGAAGCAATGCAGAGTTTGTTTTGAGAAAATGGCCCTGACTCCTCTGCATTCGTGCTCCAGCGGTATTCGTCTGAGGCAGACAGTGCTGGGACAGAGTTTTCCTGTGCTTTTAGCTAGTTTTGGCTAGCTGAGGCAGAAAAGTCCCCTGGACATTTTTTTTTCCTTTTTCTTGGGGCTGTTTAAATCTGCTCTGGACTGAAAACCCAGAGGAGCACCGAGGGCTCGCACCTGCGGCCCACTGGGGCCTGGACCTCTGGAGGGGCTGGGATTGATAAAAGACTGACCTGAACTACACCCATGGCAAGGACTTCCTCAGCTCTGCCATCTCTCTTTGGGCCGTCAAGAGGTTTTATTGTTTCATATTATTCATTCTCTGTGCTTGTGGGCACTTTGTTTGTTAAATAAATAGTCTTTTCTCCAAGGAAGTTCTTTTCCCAGACCAGCTGAGGCGAGGGGTTGTTTGGGTTTGCTTTCTGGAGGAACCACATTTGGAGGTTTCCTCCCAAATTTGGCCTTAACCAGGACAGCATCCCATGATACCCTTAGCTTTCTTTACTGCAAAGATATGATACCAGCTCATGTTCAGCTTGGTGTCCACCAAGACGGCCAGGTCCTTTTCTGCAAAGCTGCTTTCCAGCTGTGTGATTCCCGGTATATATACTGGTACATGGAGTTGTTTCACCCCAGCTGCAGAAATTTGCATTTTTCCTTGAAAATTTCCCTGTCAGCTCATTTCTCTAGCTTGATGAGGTCTCCCTTGAGGGCAGCACAACCCTCTGGTTTATTTTCCCACTCTTCCCAGTTTTGTAACATAAGCAAACTTGCTGGAAAGCCTCAATCACTTGCTCTTGCTGACCAGGTGGGCTATGGGAGACACCCACTACCATGCCACCTGTACCTGTATCAGTGGTGAAGGCCTATGTTCCTTTTCTTTTCTGAACTGTACAGAACCTAGTCATGGAGCATTTTCAGGATTTTTTTTTTTTTTGTAGTCAAAACAATTTTTTCCATACTTTCTTTTATTATTCTCTGAAATTCCTTACTTTTGCTCAGCATGGCTTTTGCTCTTTGGAAGTGTAACCCACTAAGGAATGGTAAAGGAATATATACCTATCATACACTTTTGCTTTTTCTAAGACATGGACTGTAAGTATATTATGTAGAGTACAAGCAAGACATACTGTGAACCTGAGGGGTTTACACTACAAGGCAGGTGATAAGTAACATTTTCTGTATGGTTATAGTTATCAAAAACTATTATAATATTCATTGGAATTGCATTAAACAGTACTTTTCTTATGTCTTTATTTGTGCCAGAGTTACACAAGGATAAATTATGTGCATTTATGCCAAGAATAATTCCTCTGTGATTTCAGTAAAATCTTCTTACAAACAAGCATACTATCTATTTTTAAAAAATACTTTAGATGTCTATACATTCATGTTTGGTTGTAGAATATCTAACAAGGTTAAGTAAGTGGTTGGATATGATATTGTCACAAATTTTCTATAAAAATGGAAGCAGAAAATAAATCTTTGTACTTCTACTTCTTTATAAATTGTGTGAAATTTTTATCTTTAGAAATAATCCAACTGGTTTTATTTGGGAGGAGAGAGATGCTACAAAGCTATAAAGAAATGGGAAAGAACTTTATCAGAAGTGGTATTACATTATCTGCTACTATTGACAACTTCTACTATTGACTTAATCTGTGATATGAGAGGAAAAGAGAAGTGGCACAAAACTCACTATATCAAGACTTGAGCTTATGAAAAGGGAAAATAAAATGAAAAAAAAAAAAAAGGTATTAACCACTGAAATAAATAAAGTATAGACTCCCAAATGTGATAAAAAAATGTTTGATTGACCACTAGGTGAAGTGGGGAAAAAATCTAAATTAGAAAGAAAACCAGGTCTGTGTTCTGCCTATGTTGAGGATCTCAAAGCTGGACACAGCACTCTAGATGTAACAAGAGCAGAATAGAGAGAGGGAATCTCTTCCCTTCCTCTGCTGGCCATGTTGCTTTTTCTACAGGCCAGAACACAATTGGTTTTCTGGGCTGCAAGCTCACACTGTGCATGTGCATCCTCCCCTTCATCAGCACCTCCCTTCTTGGCAGGGCATCTGTGCATCCCTCATCCTGTGTTAACACTGGAGCATGCCCTGATCCTTGTGCAGGACCTTGCACTTGGCTAAACCTTATGAGATTCCCATGGGTTCCCTTACTGAACTTGTCAGGGTCCCTCTGGATAGCATCCCATCTCTCAGGTGTGTCAACTGCACCATTCAGTATGGCATCGTTTCCAAAGTTGTTGGGGATGTCCTCAATTACTTTGTTTATGTCATTGATTAATTGAATAGCATTAATTGAATAACACTGTCCCAGTCCAGATTCTTGAAGGGCATCATTTGTCACCAATATTCATTGGGACATTGAGCCACTGACTAGTACCTTCTGGATGCTGCTGTCCTATCAATTCCTTATTCACCCACCAAGCCTATCTCATTCCAATTTGGAGAGAGTGTTAACTACAACAGAGGCCTTACAGACCTTGGGTAGATGACGTGTAGTCCTTTCCCTGCCTACCAATGTGATCATTGGTCAGTGTAGTCATTCCATTGTAGAAGGCCATTAGGTTGGTCAGGCAGGATTTGCCCATGGTGAAGCCATGCTGGCTGTCTTGAACCATCTCCCTGACCCTCATGGCATAGCTTCTTCTGTTCCATAATTTTTACAGTGACAGAGGTGGGGCTGACAGGTTGGTGGTTCCCAGTGTCCTCACTTCTACTCCAGACAACTCAAAACATTTTCATATGTCAGATCATGTCTCAAACAACAAATTCAGACTCATGCTGAAGAAAATGATAACATCTGTGTGACTTGTAACACACACAGAATACAGCATTTTTGTGTTTCCTGGGCATGTGGCACAGTATGTGAGTACTAAGAATTTCAGATCAGTGTATAAATGTAGTACTTTATTGAATAGATAATATCAGCCATGATGTAAAGCCTTCTTTAGAAAACCAAACTCCAAAGAAATTTAAAAACTATCTGTGTGTTTGGGAATGACATACCACTAAGTTAATAACAAAATACCCACTGAATTATAACCCAGAAAGGAAAAAAAAAAAGGTCAGGCATTATCACTTTATTTTGTTGTTTATTGACTTCCATAATTTCTTCAAAGATAGAAATGAAGTGAATGGAATGAAATATGTTGTACTTCTTTCTCTTAAAAATTTATGAAATCCTACCTCTGGCTACTAAAAATTCACATACTGTTTTAACATGAAACAAATCTCTCTCTCAATATTCTCCTCTATGGAAATAAAATTTGAATTTATCCTTTTCAAAGCAGAAAAAAAAAAAAAACAGTCTTGCCATGACATTTGCATTGCAATGAAAGAGTCAATGAATCTGTGATTATGGATTAGCACTGAATTAATGCAAAATGGTACACTTTCTCTTGTATTCTTAAATGTGAGCAAAGGAACTTAAATGATCTTTGAGGAGATCTGATCTTTGCAAAATTCCTGAGACAGAATGAATTGACATTCCCTGAACTCTTTGCAGATGAGGCATTTAAAACAAAATTTGGATCTATGTCTGCCTGTGAAGTAATTCAGGGTTCTTTAGGTAAATTGAACAAAACCAACATCCAACATCACAGTAAATTTATCAAAACATCTAGAAAAACTATACTTTTAATAGAGGAAGAAATTAATAAAAAGATAGAATGGGATGCCTTTCTTTCTACAACTGATTTTAGCTGCAGATGGATGCAAAGAAGCTTTTTGAAGTGGATTATTAGAAGTGAGAAATAATTTTTTAACAGAAACAGGTGGTGATAACATAATGATTCTACAGAACAGGTAAGGTACAATGTCTGTCAGTATACTAAAGAATTTTAAAGACTAATGCACTCTTTCATTCCCATGTGATGTGACTGATTCTGTACTGGCTTATCCTTTGTTGTGAATAGACATCTGTTGGAGTTAGATGAATTTACTTGAGAGAGAACTGTAGAATAGAAAAAGCAAAGAGGAGTTTTAGTCTGAGCCAACTGTAAAAGAAGCAGAGATATGTAGTGAACTGGTATGGTCATAGTATGAAAGGCACCACTCATATTGGGGCATAAGGGAAACAGAGACTTGTATTAGACACTTACAGAGTTGCTTTCCATATACTTTTTACTGCTGTTTCCATAACGTAGTTTTTATAGCAATTACTTTATTTTACATAGTAAATAATCTTGAATTTGGGTACAGAAACCAGTCTCCAACACAGTCAGTGTGTAGTATTTGCAGGAAAACCTGAAATGACAAGTATTTAAGTGGGCCTTTTACTTTATTTCTAGGTCCTCAAAGGGAAAATATAATCTCTTAGAAAAAATAGTAGCTCTTTTTCCTTGAAGAGATATCTGTTGCTGTTCCATGTATATATATTGCATACCATTACTTTCTATTCTCTTGATAAATATGTTAAAGATAATACTTTCCTGCCTTTTTATTTCTTCTTGTTTCCTCAAGACAGCTAAAGTTAGCTGTATACTATATACAATAGTATATAGTGCTGTAAACTATTTTTCTGTTCTATGAAATGCTATTTTTCTTTTTTTTTTTTTTTCAAATTTCCTGCACAGCTCTAATATTTGAGACCATAGATGATTATTTTTAAAGAAGGAATAATAATTTTATGTACATATCATTTACATCTGGATACTTTGAAAACAGCAATAAATACTTCAGGTGATTTCAAACTGTATATGAGAGTGCAGGAGATAATGAATAAAACATTTTTCCTAAGATCTGTGACTCATTGTTCTACCTGATAATTTATTATGTAAATAATATATGTAATGCATGCAAACATACATGTCATTCAAGAAATGCTGAATTCAAGGAACCTTTACAAAGAAAAACTTTCTTAAAATTGTTTGCTTATTAGATTGGGAAAGGGAAAGAACAGATTAACTTATTCAGTATTTAAGAATAAATGAAAGAAGAAAGGAGGATCTTAGGTTTCACAGTGTGTATCAACACCAAAAAAGTTTTCCTTATTCCATATTGTAATTTTTATGTGTATATAACAGTATGGAAACAATTATTTTAAAGGAGAGAGATGAGAGAATGAAAGAAGGTAGTAATGTTTCTTTTTCTGAGAAAACTGCATTAATAACTTTCCCCTACATCTAAAGGGACACACTTTTAAATGCAGCAAACAACTCAAAATATCACAATTCCCTAAGATCTCTGTTACATAATGTATGTAAATTACACCATTATAGCTCTTTGAGTGTTATATGTCCAGATTTAGGAATGGAAGAAATCTCATACCCTACTGGCAAAGCATCATTTAACAGAATGAGAAATTCTGTGTCAATGTTTCTAAGCAGTTTAATTTTGAAGGCAAAAAATCACACACACACATACACACACAATGTTCTTTATTAATTTATAGAGCTGTATGCTGTTTTCTTGGAGAGAAAAAAAAATGCAAAACCCCATAGGCCAAAATTTGAATTGCACAAAATAGTATTTTTAAAGAGATGAGTCTGTCACCTGCATAAACTCAATTTATAGCAACACAAACATTAATGCAATAACAAACACCACCAAAACCCTTGCTAAAAATCTTTTCCCTTCGTTAAGAAGTGTACTGTTTCCTAAACTGGATTACTAAAATATTGGATATAAATCAGTGATAAAGCCTAATTTTCATACACATGCATGGTTTTGTATTAGCACCTGAGCTACTGTGGTTTTAATGAGAGAAAAAAAAAATTATAACCTTAGGATATGAGTTGATCTCTAACTGATTTTAAGTGCTTAGGAGCCAAATTCTACTAAACTCCAGAAGTCATGCTCAAATACTTCCATGCAGTGAAGCAGATCTTTCAGCTGTCAGGTGTCTGCTGTCACATCTTCATGCTGTAGGAACACACTGACACAGGAGGCACTGAACAATGACAGATCTAAGTCACAAGGAATAAAAAGGGTTTAGGAATTCCTCAGGTTTCAATTTAGCTTCTTAACTGATATATATAAAATATATATTAATTTTATATTAAAAGAGTTGTTTCAAACACAAAATAAATCCAGTTCCATTACTGGAATGATTTCAGGTCAAGAAAATGGATTTTTGTTTATAAGTGCCTTGGTGAGGTAAGGTTTTTGTAATTTACTTTGTGAGATTGGAATGCTGAAAGTTAATACCTTCTACCACCATGGTTATGTCAAAAGTGGTTTTCTTAGGAGCAAGCCTGTCTCCCTGGTCATTTCATTTTCCAGAACATTCTGATTTGGTAATGTGTCACTAGAGGGTGCTGCAAAGTTGTTTTCTAATATATTATACAGGAAACCAGTATTTATTTTAATGTCTGTAGAAAATACAGGTCCAAACTTTCTGGATAGAAAATCTCGATGAAGTACTGATGAACTGTCACTGGCTGATAGGTGTGAATGTCATAATCTGCAAGAAAGGTAGAAAAATTTCCAAGTTTAAATGACAGACACAAAACATAAGTTAACGAATAATAGTATGTTTTAGGTTTTTATTGTATGCACTAGAAAGGGTCTCAATTAGGACGCATTTGCACAATTATATAATAACTTAAATGTATTTCAAACATGTCTTCTGAATTAACATGCTATTATCTTGAATCAAGAAGGTTAAATAATAAGGTAAAAACTTTTCTGGAAATACTGAAGTAAAATCTTGTCCTTTAATATAAGATGAGGACCAGGCCTTTTTTTTTAAATTTTATTTTGTCATTGTTACAAAGACTTCTAAATGGAAACAACAAGGTAATAGAAGAAATAGTGTGAGGTATGATGTTGGCTGAATTTTGTATAAATAATACAAATCACATTCTACATTTCTGAACTATAGTGTGCACTTATGACCTCTAAAAATGTTGGAAAACTTTACCAAATCACTAAATTACTGTGAGGGACAACTACAATATCTAGACTTGTAGTAAATGGCAGATTTAAGACACTATGGGAAATAATAGAGAAAACAGCTACCAATCAAAAGCCCCCTGTAAGATAATGAACACTGAAGAGTGATAGAGGAGTACGTGTGATTAATGTATTAATATGGTTGTCAAAATTTCAGCCAAATGCAGTTCAGATGTGATAGCGGTACATGGAGGTGAAGGACTAGAAAAGAAGGCCATCTTATTCATGCGCATCCTCTTCACTTTTGTTTGATAACTTTGTTCCGCCAGCTTTCCTTTACTTGTGATAGCTTTATTAAAATTAATTTCCTATGCATTTACAAACCACTTATTACTGCCCAGTAAAAAACTATGTTTACAGATACTGTTTTTGAACCTTAAGGGACTAGTACAAGACACTGTAACGTATTTCAAGACCTATAAATCCCCAGGACCTGCACAGCACTGCAAGCCACTGCCTCTGCTTGCAACCCTGGAGCTCTGATGGGTACTGCTGGAACCATGACTCAAAGATTTCCACCCGTGGGAACTGTGTGTCTCAGCAAGGCAAGTGCTGCCCTGCCCACAAGAGGGCTGATGTGGTTGTGAAGTGCACAGATTTAACAAGTTGCTTGGAAAAAACTTTGAGGAACTGTCTTTTTGACTGCACAGTCGTTGGCAGGGAGGGGTGGGTTCTCTCTGCCATGGGGCAGCTGCTGTGTGGACATGTTCATGTAGTAGTGTGCCCCAGGTGAAGTGCAGCTCTGTATCAAGCTCTGGCCCAATGAGCTGGCTGCTGGCTTCTACTGAGTAAGCTTCCCCTGCTGCTGTGGCTTGCAAGTTACCCTTCCTCCAGCACCTCAGATTGCCCACAGTATTTTGACCTTCCTCAGGGGTAATTCTCTTTACTTTCCCTGTCAAGCTCAGATGCTCTTTTCTATCAGGCAACAAAAGAATGCAGTGCGAACCTTTGCACACTGTTCCATGTAACTGTTGGACTCTAGGAGCTCCTCACAATGCCTTTCAGTCCTCTAGGGCTTTGAAAACAGCATGAAAGGGCTAGAAATAGGGTGGAGGGGAATATACTCAGCAAGGTCACAAAAATGATTTAGTTGTTATTGACATTTTTGCCTCTTGCAGCCACCCATCTAAGAATAGAATGAAATCCTTGTCATTTATCTCCCTCAGTGGATCCTAACCCTGCCACAAACTGAAAATTATTTCCTTTCCACAATAGATAGTGCAATGTCTGAGCAGTAGTTAGTACTTACTGTGTCAGTGCAAAGCAATAGGCAACTATGATAAGTAGCTTATTGACACAATACATGGTAATTTCTCAGCTGGAACAATTGTGTCAATGCACACTTGGGAAATTTGTAATTCATGGAAATGCTATTAGTAAATTATATGTCATTATGGAGAGACCTCTGTTCCATAGGTTCACATATGTACTGCCATGATCTGCTTTAGCAGTGAATTGATGCACTCAGAAATAAATATTTTAAACAATTAATGTATTATGATTAAATATATATATATATGTATATATATATGCATCCCCAAAACAACAGAGAGAAACACAACACTTTGGAGTTTTAAAACTTAGATCTTGCTACCAAATTAATAGAAAAAAATAAAATCAGTCGCCAATCCTAGTTACACATAAACAACTGTAATGTTTGTGGATTTCCCTTTCAAAGCATTTGAGCTGCAGTGGTGATTTAAAAACATCCACAGAGTGTTTTCATTTTCACTGTAGTCTTCTATAACTTCATAATACCTAAACCAATTTAAACCTGTATTAATAAAAATGCTTTGAACTGAGACCTTGCATGTCAACTTGCAACACAGAAAGAATTTTTACTGTCAAGTTATGATCCTCTAAATTAGAAGTTGCTTTATAATTGAAATGCTGACACAGACTTCTAATTGTAGAGGTGTTGGCAGGTGCTGCTATGCTAGCATTATATTAGCAACTTTTGCCTGTGAATCTTGTTCATTAAAGGTTATGCTTATATCGTATGCATACAGATTATAGGCTGTAGAATGACAGCTGTGTAAAATCAGTCAAATTAAAACACACACTGTAGGTGAAAACAGTCACATATTAAACAGATTAAATTAGTATCCTTCAAAGCTTCTTTCACTTTAAAATATATATATGGAAAATACTTTTAGAGTTACCTGCTTAAAAGTAAAACAGTTTATGTGATGGTTTCTGATATAGCATTAATCATTAAGGGAAAATAAAACCACATCTTCTCCTTTAACTAAACATTAAATTAGCTCGACTATAGTAGTAGTCTGAATTGCAAGTGAATAGAGCATGGACCTAATTGCTGTAGTGTTCCAACGCTCCAAGCAGTGCAGATGTTATGCAAATTGTTTTGTGTTCATTTTCAGATTGTAAATTGTGGTCCATTTTGCAAAATCAGAATGGATATGAACATGCATGCACAGAGTTTTAAAAAAATCATTGAATACCCCTATGTCTGGTTATTAGAAAGACCTTTCAAAGCACAGTCTTATTTTAAGCAGTTTTAGTGACTGATCCACACCAAAACTCTTGATCAAAAGGTAGTAGACTTAGATGAAATTCAGATCTAAATCTCACTGAGCTGCTGGTTTTGCTGAGGGTTTGTGTGTGTGCATTTTGAAAATGTTTGGACTGTGAAGTACCAGAGTGCTATATAAGTACAAATGTCTTCTTAAGCCTTTTCTATCCTTTCTCCATCCTGCAGAAAATCATGGTCCCAGTGTGGAAATAGCTGATACATTCTGCTGGTGTATGTTAGCTTATTTCCATCTCTGTCTAATGATAATTTACCATGTAAATGCTTTAGGGATGAGACCTGTGGTAGATGATGAAACAATAATAATCATCCCAGTTTTGAAAATGGTGAGACTTTTTTCAGATTTCTAATGTTTCCATGTGCCTTCAGTGGGGAATTCCTGTTATTCAGGGTTACAATGCAGATGCTAGTAGACTTGAATTTTTAAAAATACAAACAAAATCATAACCAAATGAAAAAGAAATATTTAATTTTTTTTTTCCTTTTCATTTTTAATTTCCTTAGTTTTCATTTTGGTTTCTTTTCTTTTTTATTTTTTTAGGAAGGTAGTCAATTTGATGTTAAAAGCATGTATTTGTTAAGCTGGTTCTGTGGCATTAATTTATGTTTTTTACATGGAAAACATACATTCATCAAGTCACCTCTGAACAGTATATTTAAAAGCATTTTTATTTTAGTAGCTATTCTTTTAAGTAGATATCATAACTACATTTCCATATATATTTTATTTGACAAGGAGGGGGAAAAACAATGCAAGGATAAAAATATTATTTCATGGTAACTTTTCAGTATTATTTATTGCAGAAAATTGCATTCTTTATTTATCCCATCTATTTCTATCCTACCTGAACCTTATCTATACCTGTCTTTACTGCTTGCTCCATTACATAGATTTGCTTTTCTCAGTTTGAGCCCATGTACATATGTGTATAGTAGATCATTCGTACATCTGTACATCCACATATAATTATGAATTAGCATGTCTTGAGCTTATTTGCTTAGTTTCTAATCCAGCTTGTCTCTTGCTATCAAGGCCTATAATTTTTTTATGTCTAGTCACCTTTATCTCTTGTGTGATTCATCAGGGTATTGGACCACAAGGAAATGATTGCCTTAAATTTTTTATTGGAAATTTTGAGATAAATCAATGATGTCTTTTTATAAATTCTCACAATAAAATGTACTGAATATCAACTAAGTCTTTATAAATATCATTCTTTTTTAAAAGGCCCAAAATTTTAATAATGGAATTCTTTTGTCTGGCAATTGCATCAAAATTCTTCTCTCACTGACACAATTTTATACAGAACTACTTGTTTGGGTATTTTTTAGGTACAATAAAATCTTAGACATTTTTTACTTTGGATAACAAGCACAAATTTGGAAAAAAAAAGAAATGAGAGAAGACAGCTGTATATATCTATTCTTGTTCTATTTCTTTCACAATGCACTTAAGAATAGTGATTAAGATCCTGCAGCATTCTTTCTTCTCTTGTTGTGGTAAAGAGGATCATCAGACAGCAGAATGCAGATATACTTTCAAAACTTATCTCCAAATGAATCAGTGGAGAGAACTGAAAAAAATTGACTTATTACTAGTTATTATTGTAATTTAAGAATAAAGTGTACTACAAGTAATTTTCTTACTAAAAAAATCTTGGAGCCTGACACAGTTACTGAAGGGATGTTTGCATTGTCAGGAAACATAGACGACAGGCCCATTTTTGAGGCTGAATTAGTATTTTATCCTTTTATCAAAAGAAATACAGGACAGAACAGGTGAGTCAGTTATAATGCCTTTGTCAATTGCTCAAGTATCTGCTACCAGACTGTTATTAAGTAACTGTGAATTAGATAGATAAATAAATGAACACACAGAGCACTTGCTTTGAAAAGACTGCATTAACCATAAATAAATAAGGTTTTTCAACCAAGCAGTAATTATATATTTGCTCTACTCAGTGTCTCAGACTTCTTCCACTGCACTCATACTTGCAGAGCTGGGACTTTACCTGCAGAAGTGTATGGTTTCCCTCACTTGTAAGTGCAAATAGCTTTAATATTTATTTTTTAATAACAAAATAAGAATATAAGATATGAAAATAGAAATATCAGAACATTCATATTGTTATGAGCATACAGAAATGCCAATTTGATTTCACCCCTGCCACCTGGAGGAAGCAAATTTTGCAAGATTTTACAATTGCTATCATTATGGTTATTACTACTTCTCCTTCCCCTACTACTACTATTAAACAGATTTGTTAGTGAGATATCATGCTGTATATAAATTTCTAAAACAAACAAAACTAAAAGGAAAATTACTTCTTTTACAAACAGGACAAATCTTAGCCATGTGCTACTGAATCAGATCACATAATTTAAAGCAAAAAAAGGAAATTAACTGAAGTTAAAATGTCAGTATTAATCCATTAAAATGCCACCATCATCTCATGACCTTTTGTGCCTCCAAAATGTGTTAGAAAACCTTTAAATAGTGAGTAAAATCACTATAGAGTACACCTAAGTAATACTGTATTCATAGGTGAATAAAACTGTCGCCACCTAAAGAGTAACAGTAGTTTGGCATGAGCCAAATAACCTTATATGCATATATGTATATATGTGTAAACATACCTTTATACATATAAAAATATGAAAATACAGTTATGCTTTTATACATACAGATGAGCTTCCCTATTTTATGGAGCAAATACCATTCCTTTCTCTTATATATTTAGATCTGTCAAAGCTATTCTTCCATAACATTTAAGAGATAATGTTTTGCTGCATGATATAATGATGGTTTAGTTAGCAGGAAAAAAATCCTATTGAAGGAAAAACTGTTTTCTGTAAGTAAAGCCCTTCATTTCAAGGCAGGAATGGCTCTAGTTAAAACAATCTGTTTATGGTCTTACACTGATTTAGGACATGTAGCTTAGTCTTCTTCACAGAATAATGGAATCCTATAGTGGTTTGGGTAGCAAGGGACCTTATAATCTAATTCAATTTCCAATCCTCACCATGGATAGGGCATCTTCCACTACACCAGGTTTCTCAAAACCCCATCCAGCCTGACCTTGAACACTTCTGAAGATGGGGCCTCCACAGCTTCACTGGGCAACCTGTTCCAGTGCCACACTACGCTCACAGTACTTGATTTCTTCCTAATACCTAGGCTAAATTTGCTCTCTTTCAGTTTAAAATCATACCCCCTTGTCCTACCACTACATGCCCTTGTAAAAACTCCTCTCAGCTTTCCTGGAAGCTCCTTTTAGGTACTGGAAGGATAAACAATAAAAAGAAGGCCCTGTAGCAGTCTCTTCTCCAGTCAGTAAGCCCAGCTGTCAACAAATCTTCATGGAAGATGTGCTCCAGCCCTCCGGTCTGGTCAGCTTCATGGTCTTTATCTGGAATAGTTCCAACAGGTCCATGTCCTTCCTGTGCTGGGGACCCCAGAGCTGGAGGCAGCACTGCAGGTGGGGTCTCATGAGGGCAGCACTGAGGGACAGAATTGCCTCCCCTTCCCCTGCTGTCCCTGCTGCTTTTGATGCGGCCCAGGATGAGATTGGTTTCTGGGCTGCAAGAGCACATTGCAATTGTTTCAATCAACTTTACAAGTGATCGGATTTTTTTTAATATACTTTCTTTAGTTTTGGCAGAAAATTAAGTTCTCTGAGGACTAGTGGTGTGCTACACTCCGAATTAACTGCCAAAATGCAGTAATTTTTCCCTTCTGCTTAATTGTATTGTGGAAGCAATCAATCATGCAGCAAAAGCAATTACATTTTTGTTTTTATTCTATTTTCTCATTATTTTTGTTAATATCAAAGTGCATATTGTGTTTGAAAAGATGCTCTCTCTCAAACATGCTGCCTCTCTGAGAGCAAGGAAGCAAAACAAATCCAATGGAAATAAAATAATTCTTGGTTTTGTGGTAGGGTACCGGATAGAAGAAAGAGATGCATATACACAAATATCTCATGAAAATATTTTCACAAAGCATATTTAATACATTTTGTCTAAAATAAAAATTAGAAAGATGTGTCTGCCCTCTGAAGAAAATTGCATCTGTTCAACACACCCAGAAACACCTGAATGTCAGAAATACTCAGCTGAAACATTTTATTCACATCTGCTGATAATAATGCCCCATGGGTATTCAGAAACCTCATGCCACTACTCTCAGTAGGTTTGGTTCATTAGCAAAGATTTTTCCCCTTGATGCACTTTTGGCCAACATGTAACATGACTATTTTTTTAATGTATTGAGTTTTCATCTCCCAGGGGGCAAATATATCTATTTGCTAAGAGTTGAAACTATTATTGAAAAAATACAGTGATTTTGTAACCCAAATATTTTACATAGAAAACAACCTACTTCTCAGGCAGCTTTATTGGTAACTTTGGCATTACAAAGATCCAGAGCTACAACAGAGTATAGTACCAGCCAAATAATTAAGTAGCAGGCTGGGATTCCAGTCTCAACTAGTCCACGATAGGGGTAGGTAGTGTGGAAAACTAAAGTTTTGGAAAAAGTTTTGCTTTCCCTTTCAAGAATAATGACGAGGATTGTTTTTCCATTGATATTTAACACAAAAAAGGATCCTACTCCACTGAATTAAGTCCATCACAGGTGGGCTTGGTCTTAGAGGTCTTTTCCAACCTAAATGTTCTATGATTCCATGAATACTTCTATGAAGTATACTGAAACAAATCTGTCTTCCTCACAAATCTGTCTTCCTGTTTGACTATGTACATCATTCAAAGAGTCAGAATTATTCCCCAGTTTTAAGTGAAATTCTGAAATGTCTAAGGGTCTGGGAAAGGTGTTGAGAACACCACCACAGATTTCTTTAGATAACATTCAGTGATTTCTTCCCTTGACCACACTGAATCCAAGATTAATTGCACTATTCTTGATAAGTCAAATTTTCTCCTGGTATAACCTGATGGAAAATAGTGAAGATGTTTCAGAGGATAATTTAGCTATTGAATTTCTCATACATTTGTATGGTGAAAGCACTTGCTAGGTGTTAAGTTTTCCAAAATACCCAGCATCCAACATGGAGAAGAGCAGTCTTGACACATTAATATCAAGTTCAAAGGATCTAACCAACCCTGATCATACTTTAATCCTATGTTTTATAATTATGTGAACTTCTATAAAACTAAGATTTAATTTTAAAAAAATTGAGCAGGAAGAATAAAATTTAATCATTTTGATGGGCCAAATTTATCATCTCTAAATAGAGTTAACTAAAATGTATTTTATTATTTTGATGTTAGATTTCATCAAGTTCAAAGAAAATTAAATAACTATTCTCCTTTTTAAATACCCTGAAGAACAAGCTGTTGTTAAGTTGCACTTAATAGTATACAAAGAAGATAAACTTTACATTAACCATGGAAATCTAACTAGTAATAACCCATTCATACACATACATAACTCTCAATATTCAAGAAGAATAGCTTCTGTTGATGTCACATTATATTGTTCATCAGATTATAAATGTAATATATTTTCACACATTTTGTATATAGCATTTTAAAATATCTCTAGTACCATATTTTGTTGGCTTGGTTGGAAGATCTATGAATATATTTTCCAAAGAGTTAATTTAACAGATTTTACAGGTTTTAAGAATAAGTTATTCAACTTTTTTTTTTTTTTTTTCATTATTGCTCCAGCCTTATAATGTAAAATATTGCACATCTTAACAACATTGATTTTTTTTTTTCCTTTACTGGAATACTTTGGAGCTCAAATTAATATTAAGTAACTTTCTTTACAGTTTTTTTTTCTTGACTCTTGATCTTAATAGGCTGAAATTTAATTTAATGGAGCAGAGAGAAGGGTGAGTGGGCAGGGAGAGCACAATCACAGTGGATTGGGGCATAGAGTTCTGCAGTTTGCAGAGCTCACATTCTGGGACCTGGGTTTTTGCTTCCACGCTCAGTGCAGACTACTGAAATATGCTTTATTTTCAAGCACTTCTTCCCCCTCCTTCTTCACTGACCTTCATGTCTTTCTCTCATGTATTCTGACTCCTTCTTCTGAATGGAACTGTTGAAGTGTTTTTTTTTCTCCCCCTTTAACTATGTTATACCACAGGTGCTACCATCATTGCTGATGGGCTTGTCCTTGATCATTCTTGAATCCAGCTGGCATTGGTTCTGTCATGAGGGAAGCTTCTAGCAGAATTCCCATGGAAGCCATCACCACAGTAGCACCCCACCACCATTACCAAAACCTTGCCATGCAAACTCAGTGCACACAGTTTTAACAAAGGTAGTTTTAACTACCTGTTTCCTTAGAAAGTTAGTAAAAAGACCTACTTGTAAGGCCACCTTTTCTCCTTCCCCCTGCTGCTGCACTGCAGTTTTGGAATGAAGCCCAAGCAAGCCCACAGCCCCATTGTGCTAGAGAACCTGGGGCTGCTGAGGGTTCTACAATCCAGCCTATTCCAGGGTGTTCCCATCCCAGGGGTCTGGCCTGGGCTGGGGTGTGGTCGTCACCAGCAACCGATAGACCTCTGAAACCTAGGCAGGACAAATGCAAGACAGATTTCAAAGCAGAAACTTGTGCCTGAAACAGATTAGGGAAGACTTTTAGTTTTGATACTAACCATTTGACCGGAGTACTCTGATATATGTTAAAATGTGGAAGTAAATTACCACAGAAATTAAGTACTGTCTCTGATGTAATGGCAGGAGTGTGAACCTGGAAACAAATCCATTCTGTATCCATCCAAGGATTACAGAAATCATGTGAAAATCTCAGGTACTTGAGGCAGTGCTAAGGAGTGATAACTGTATCCTTCATTGAAATGGCTTCCATTTAGCCCCATCATTTGGAGATGATGAAAAAGGGGAAATGAAAGGTAAAAGATGAATGTATCTACACAGAATGGTGAGAGTACGTATGAAAGATGATCCTACACAGCATACCAAATATAGCTCTAAAGATTCAGGAGTTAATGAGAGTGTCAGAGGTGGTTAATGCACTTCTCTGCAAGGGATATGAATGAGGCCCTACCTTCCCACGGTAAGGAAAGTGTAATTTCAAATTGCCTCTGATATCAACATGCAACAATTGTGAGCAAATATTGAACTCATAATGGCAATTGCTGCATTTTAATTACTGAATAAATTATGTTGCATATAATAGACAGTAAATTGCAAACATTTTGCAACTTTTTAAAAGCTAAAATCCGCTATCTACTAAGAAAAAAGAATCCTGTTTTGTCAAAACAATGAAGAAAATAATGAAAATTAGTACTTTCGTGAAGTTGATAATTTTATTTGAAACATGAAACAAGATAATTGGAAAAAGAAAATCATGATAGGCACACTTTCCTCCTGCTTATCTTCTTCCTTTTCTTCAGCTCCTAGCTCAGTTAGTTGCAAGAGCAGGGAAATTGGGATTACATCACCAGTTCAGTGTAGAACACTAGAAGTATGAGTTGCATTGCTGAATAATCAGAATTTTTCTACTAGAATACCCATTCTGCATTTTGAGCTAATACACTATTCTGAAAATTTAATATCTTTGCAATCATTTTAATATAGAACAGAACAAAGCTGCGCTGAAAGATGCTTACATTTAAATAAATTAGAACAAACTAGCAAAATGCAGAGGTTGAGATACAGGGTGAATTGTGCACATGAGGCAACTTTATCGAAAAAATGTTCAAAACATGTTTTATTTCCAAGTCCTTGAGAAATGAAAAGAAAATCAGCAATAAAGGGAGCAATAGAGGAAGCTAGCTTTTTCACACCGTAAGCAAACCTTTGTAAGGGCAGATCCACTGCATAATCCTTATTTACTGGAGTCTAAACTCTTGTAGGCAAATGTAAATATTCAGCACAAGAATGCGTGCACAATACAGATATTCTTTATTCCTTTAGAGCAAGGCCTCTTCAGTATACCTTATTGTCAATACAAGATAGCTGTCTGTGTAGAGAAAAGAAAAAAACACATTGTCCACTGTAAACTTAATCTCTTGCTCCTAAATGAAGCTTATTCAAATTTGAAATAGGTCTTTCTTGAATCTTGGCATTGAGATGATTTCATTTAATAAATATGTATAAACAAGCTCCTTATTGCAGATTCCACAAAGAGCTTTGATTGGGTCTCTAAATTATGGTTTTAAGAAAATCCTATTTCTTGAGTGTGTTGGGCAGTTTTCTTATTTCCTACATTTGGTAAAATCTGTAAACAAAACATTCAGGATTTCATTAAATTACTGTGACATATGGAGACACAGTAAGTAAGTATCCCCACTGAACATACTCAGTTCTGGAACATACAATGTGTGGCAAGATTTTAAAACTAAGAATTCTCTAGTTCACTGTGTTTGTTCTGCATGTTGTCAGTGTGCTCTAGAGAGAGAGGTTTGGTATTTTAAAGTGTTAATGAAGCTAGTGGTCATTTTACACTATGCAGTCTAAACAGCTTAAATGTTGATAAAAAAAAGGAGGGTGAGGAGGTGGGGTGGTGTTCTTTAGAGTACTATTACTCAATCATCTAAAAAGGCTGGTATGTCATATTTTGTGATTTGATAATTATTTTGCAATGCTCTTAGCAGATATATTGCTTCCCTAGGTAGTGATTGTCTGAAGATTTCATTACAAACAGGAGCCTTCAGGGAAGAACATTGCTTAATGAAATTAATCATTATACAGGTTTACTCTTTAATAAGGTACTTTGCAAGAGATTATTTCTAGATGGAATACATTAGTGCAGATATGCTGTTTTGACAATCAGCACACTATATGAGAAAGAGAGAGAGTAGGAGAAAAGAAGGTGGGAAAGAAGGAGGAAGGAGAGGAGGAAAACAGGGAGAAAATTAAAAATAGGTCTTCACCATACCTTCTTCTGGCCCCCTTGACAAGTGCTGGGAATGACTTGACCCCAGTAGACCATCTGTCTGTTGATAATATGATAGATGGAAGATGACCATGTGACTGAAAAGAGGGAATATGTATGGCTGATACATTTTTGAGCTGTCTTATTGTGCCCCTCAGGTGCCAATGAAACTCAGATACTCAGTAGAGAGGCTGGACTTGATACATGGAAATTGGATTTTAGCTTCTGTTCCCATTTTACCCTTGAGATTTTTTTTTCCCAGAATCAGAGTGTCATTGGTTCACTTGTCTCTTCAGAGTGCAGGACTTTAATTTTCATTTCTTTTTTTGTTTTGTTTTTATTTTTAATAATGCACTATTTATTGCTCTATTAAGGTTACCTGCAATTATGCAACTTGGAGAACCTTTGTTTCATAAACAAAACAAAACAAAAAGTTAATGAATCCAAGATTTTGGATAGTTATAACTGCTTACAACACTTTAAGAACTAGTTCTAATCAAGCTTCGGATCATACATTTCTGACAGATTTTCCTGAAATCTATTTTGCTTTACTTGACAATATAGTTTACTTCCTACCCAGAGTTCTCTTAACTGCATATGAACATAAGGTAATGATCAAAGATTTAAAAAAGGACTGTCTTCCAGTGACCACCAGTAGTGTTATTAAATGGCTGGTGTGTCATGGATTACCATTTGAGATTTTTATAATTGGAGAATTTAATCCCTATCTTTTATTTGATTAACTTTCATGAAGACCTTGTATTGTGTCCAAAGTTAGCTCTAAAGGAAAGAAAATCACCACATTAACTTGGGCATGAAATCAGAATTGTCCCACAAGTCAAGTCTAAAGAACACTGCAAATCATCCAAGGGTGATGGGGGAGGATGCAGAAGCCCAAGTTTCAACTTCATGCATGTTCACTGCCAGGTCAGTTTTCTTCAGGCCACATTGGTAGAGGAAGACATGGCTTCTACTCAATGCTGGAGCAGGAGCTGTCTTTCATGTCAGAGAGTCCTGATAGAAAAGGTATGTGGTAGACTACTCCTCCCTCACTTTCCATCCATGCAGAGCACCTCTTAGGCATAGATATATATGTATGTTTTTTAGTTTAACTTGTTTTCAGAATTCACAATAAATGACCTTCTGAGGTGAAAAAGAATGCAAACGGTGTATTATGGATTTAACATTAAAAATTAGAAATGTAAAAACAGATAAGGCTTATGAAAGGGCATGGCATTTTACTTGGTTTTATTATTGTGAACACAGGTTTAATTCACAGAAATAAGCTAGAGATCTATAAGCTTTTTTTTTTTTTTTTTTTTTTTTTTTTTTTTTTTTTTTTTTTTTTCTGAGAGAATCAGGTATTCATCTCTTGNCAAAGAACACAATCTGCAAAAGAAAGGAGGAAAAAGCAATTATTTTTGCGAGCATAAACTATAAGCTATCAGATTTGTTAATTTGGACACTAGCTTCACTCTGAAGCTTAGCCAGCCTTTTATAATTTAACAAATAGCCCTGATAATCTGCTGCATTGTGCACAATCATTTGCCATTTCTAATTAAAATTGACAACCCCCCTGAAACTTCCCCTAGAAAAATGTAGCAAGTTTAGAAAAGCTTCAATTGCTTTAACTCTTTGGGACTGTATTTTTACTTAGGCTCCTTTTAGAAAAGAAGCAACAATATATGGAATACTATTACAAGCCTGTAAAAATGCCCAGAAAATAAATTTCTTGTGATGACGTGTAAACAGTGCCTACAGAAACTTTACCATATGAAAAAAAACATAGTGAAAGCACCATTTTCCCTCTAGACATGTCAAAGATACTTTGTTCATTTTTGGAAGCAGTCTCTGAGAAAAATATTGTCTTGTATACAATGTGATCACTGCTGCTGCCTGGATGGCTGCTTGTCTGTAAAACTCCAAACTCCTACTGCAAAATACTGTGTGTGCTTGGGCTCTTATAAATGACCTACTTAATCTTGATAGAGGCAGCTCTGGACCTACTCGTACAAAGGTAACATTTCATACCTTCCCTCCTGCAACGAGACCGTGTCCTTGTGGCTCAATAAAAGAGTGACTGGAGGGTGACGTCCAACAATTTGTGCATTAGGAAGCCAGGATCCTTCAGATTCTTTTTTTCTGTTCAGCAGTGAATTATTACAGTCCTCTCTTCCATATCTAACTGCCATTAAAGCTGGTTGTGTAATTCAACATGTTAATAGAAAAATATTTTTTCTGTACTTCTGTGAAAAGAGTGCAGGCCTTTATGACTAATTTTTTTTTTTTTAATGCGTCAGAGGAAATAGTGGGGAAAACAGTGCTGATTTATGTATGTGCTGTGTATGGTCATGTAAGTGCATGTGCATTTTGCATATTTCAGAAGATGGATTTTTGCCTGAAGCTATATAGTCCATTTCTGGAATGTCCAGACTGAATCCCGAAACCACACATGGGGGAAGGCAGAGAGAGAGGAAAGAACAAAATGATACCAAAATGCAGATCTGATGCTCCTCATGTATTAGGGGACTTCTGGAAACTGATGTTGTTAACATCTTTACAGAGTACTGCCGTAGCTGTTGTAGAGGCATTTTATTCTGGAAGGAAAGTGCATTTTTTTGTTAATAGAAGGTCTCTTTTGCTGTATGAATACAAGATGGATGACTCTGAAGGTCAAGAGACCTAGCAAGTGTTGTAATAGACATACAATGCACATTTTCAGTAAGCATCTAGTTTATAACAAAAAGAGAACTATGTTCTTTGAATGTATGTCTTGCAGGTAGACAAATCAGGAGATTGGTTCAAATACAGGATTTTGCATTCCAACCTTTAAAGACAGTATAAAAGAGTAGTGACCATAGTGCTTGTGGCTTCTGAAAAGATTTACTTTTCTCTTTTGCACTTGTGCCTTTGCATTTGACAATGAGGTCCAGGGAGAGAGTTGTTTCCTTGAGAACTTGATGATAGAGACGTTGGTTCAGAGAGAGGAAGATGAAGCTCTACATAGAAGTTCTGAAATTTAGAGAGAAGAAAATCACAAAAATGCAAGGAAAAAAAAAAAGTAACTACTTTCTGAGTCTTTATTTTCTATCTCAATGTGTGTGTTTTGTTTTCTGTTACACTTGAGTGCAGGAATTTTAAGGAGAAAACCTCCAAACTTCTATTTATTACTTAAATTTGAAACCAATTTTTGTAAGTTCTTTGTGAAAAGAGAAAAGACATAAAAGTCCATAAAAAGTTATAGACTCTCAGATTTCCTAGTGCAATAAAATGAGTCTCTTTTTTATACCTGTTATTTCTTTAGACTGAGTAATGTACCTGACCTAGCCTATGCTTCCTTGTTTCTGTCTTTGCTGATGAGACATATGAACAGCATTTATTTCCTGGCTTCCCTCTCCTTCTCTCTCTCTTCTAAAGTACTTGAATTCATGTACAGCATATTTTGGCTTCATGTATCTTCTTGCATGATGAAGCATCTGCCTGTGGTGCTGAAGCTACTGGCAGTGCCTGTGTTTGCCCCAGAGCACATTACAGATGGTAGTGTCATTGCAGATAATGATAGCCTAATATACTCAGGGTAGCAACAGGGGACAGATGCTGCTTTTGTTCAGTTTTCAGTGGCAGATCCACCCTGCAGACTGGGGCGGAGGGGAGGAAACGCCTCCAAAAAACAAGCAGAGCTGGCAATTTAGGTAAAGGCCACTGGGTGGGGCAAAAGTGCACATCATTAAAAACAAAACAACAACAACAAAAAAACCAACCAAAACACCCGTGGATGATTTGTCAGGAATAACAGTGCAATCAAAATAAGAATTTTTTGCCAGTAGATTCTCAGATATGGGAAATAACAGTTTGTACATATGAAACAGCTCACATTCTTCATTACTTTTATTACTTCCATGATAATTTACATCAGATTACACATAGGACCATTTCGAGGCATTTTGTCTGTCAGGATATGAATGAGGGTAAATCGCACCCTATAATCTTCCATCATCCCCAGTGCTTTTTCCAGGGGGGATTTACACTCTCACATAAAATAAACATTTAAACCCCTACTGTAGAATGGCAAAGGTCCTTTCTTCCAGATACTGCAAGCATCTAAAGTACATGCTGTTTATCTTTTCCCTTTGTGCAGCATGGGCAGATGAGGAAAGCCTTATCAGATAAGAACTTTAAGTAGGAATTTAACTTTAGCACTATTTTTCACTGAGTGTAATATTTTAACAAATTCTTGTCGTCCTATTTCCCAGTTTAATAGCTTGAGATAATTCTTAAAAAATTACATTTTTTTTAAATGATTAACATGAATTTAGAACAAACCAGCCTATTTTCCTCTTGCAGTTATCAGCACTAATGAGGGAATGAAACTCAGGTTATCCATGTCATCAGTCATCCATGTTCAGCCACTGTACCAGAAACACAGGAGAGACACCAGTAGCTGAGTGGAAAAAAAAAAAATCACAGTGTGTATGAGATTAACTTCTTGTACATCCTTTTACCAGTACTCAGATCTGCCATCTGTTTTCTTCCATAATGTAATTGCTCTGCTGAAGGTCCTTGAAGAGGTTTCTTCCCATAGCACTGCTATCCTTTTCATATTTTTCTGTGGGAAGGAAAACTGTTGGCTCGATTTCAGTAAGCCACTGAAATGGAAGACACAAGGACAAATGGAGCAAGTATTACAGGCTTTTCTAAGATTTTTTTTTCTCAGATGTGGTCCTGAAGAGTGGTCAGAGAACAAATAACAAAAGAATCCCCCTCGTCTTTGTAACACTACTGCCATTTTCAAAATTAGCCAAAAGAACTGTTCCTCATGTAGATGTCGAAGAACCAACTCCAAGATAGAATATTGCCCTTTCTGCTTAGAGAAGGCCATAAAAACAAATTAATTTCTTTTTCTTTTCATCTTCCTACATTTTCATGGCTGTATGCATCTATAACTCCAAAGACCTCTCACATTTATTAACTCGGTAACTGTTATCACTCGTGTCACACGGTCAGTGGACAGGACAGTACCAATTTCTGCTGGGAGAAAAGAATACCATTTCTTATTTTTAGCAAAAAGACTGAAGCAAGATGATAAGAGCCATTATACTTCCTCTGTCATTTAACACAGTGGCTGGCACCGTTTTTCATTGACCTCACATCTTTCTACAAACATCCCCATTACAGCTACTTCTTGTGAGTAAAGCCATCTGCTGGGGCTGCAAGTCCTTCTGCCCCTGGAGAGGACCATTTCACCTTATTCTTTTTAGAGAAGCTGACTGCCTTATTTCTACTTGCAGTGCTTGGCCTACAAACAAACTGCTGATTTCAGTCCATTTCCTGTTCATCAGGAATACCAATCAGCAAAAACCATTAGAACAGATGTTACTATCTTTAAGTGGCTTTAAGAGAGAAAACACCAAAGAGCTGAACTACCTTGCAGAAATTTCCAGATGTGAAAGGGTTTAATGCACATCACTTTCTTGTGGTTCCTAGCCTGTGTATAAATGAATTTTATTTTACACTGTTGCCAGCTTTTAATTGTTCAAAATTTTAAAAAATGACTTGAAGGAAAACAAGCAGAGTAACAGATAACAGTACTTAAACTGCTTAGACTGTTTCAGAAAATATCAGCGGGGCAAACAAAAAACCTCTGCTAATGTCTCAACATACCTTTTAATTGTCCTGTTGTTGTGGTGCTAAACATAGAAACAGAAAAATTAATCTCAACAATTTGTGTAGTTTTGCAGAAAGGTTATTTACTGAAATGTGAAGACACTACCCCTGGCTTGCTAAGTAAGTGTATACTAAACCTATTAGACATTGGGTATCGAACCCATAACTTCTGTCCTGTAACAACAAGATCATCTTTCCTCTCTGCTTTGCACTGCAAAGCTAATATAGTAATGCTTTTTAATAATATCATTACTGATAGTACTTATTACTTAAAAGATTACCCAGTGTTGTAGTACAACTGTCTGTCAAACTCTATCTGCTTATACCAGAAATGAATCTGTTTCATAAGGCATTACAGAATTTGAAGCACTTCAAACATGCAGGCAACCACGACCAAGTACAAATGAGGAGACTGAAATACAAGGTTTGGGTTTTCCTCCAAGTAACTCTCCCTATCTTCCACTATAGTACAAAGCAGAGTCTTTCAAATTATTTCATTTTGAGGGCCTACTACTGGCTTGAGAATTCTCTGACTAGATCTTCTAAGGTATCTGCCAAGCATTGAAAGGTTATGACTTACTACTTTTCCAAAAGTCAGTCATCATTCCAGTCTAAAGAAATTGTAGCTTTCCAGCCTACACAGAGAGCACACTACAGATTTCTGTTTATGTTTTCACCTTCTGAATTTCTGTCCTTGTCTTTGACCATGGAGAAACTCTTCTTTTTCATAATTGTGTTGGGAATTAAATGTGGCAATACATTCAATGTGGGTTCCATAGTCAATAAGCAATTATCAATAGCAACTTGAAATATTCATTTAGGGCCTAAAGTAAATTTAATAAAAATTGCATAAGAGTTAATTAACATAAAACACCCAAATGCAAAATGAATTAAACAAACTAAAATAAAGTTCATGTTTTAATCAGCAAAGCCTTGTTGCTTAACAGCTCCTCCAGGCTTAATGTTCAGCTTAGTTTCTGGATCACACTCTTTCAAATTGCTCCATAGAGACATAAATCTGACTGTAGCTACTGTATACTCTTGTGAGAGTGAGTACATGCGTATATTTCTGAGTGGGAATGTGAAATATAGTGTGCTGGTGCATTGCATGTGAATTAGTCCTTTCTGTACTAGGGAAAATATATTGTAGTATACTTTCTCTTAAAGAACACTACTAGATATTTTCAGCTTTCTGTTTTTTGGGGTAATACCAGAGAAATTCAAGGATAGCATTGGACTCACTTAGATAGTGTGAAAGCAGAATAAAGTTACTGACTGGAATTTTCCGGAATAGACACCATCATGTTTGAAATCTTACATTACCACAAAGTTCCCTCCTTCAGCATGCCTTCACTGCAGTATTTTCCTTTTTTGAGGGGAAAAAAAAAAAAAAATTCACAATCTGTTAATCCATAGATCTAGGACACATGTGTTTCAAAATAATGTCCAAACTTACACTTAAACCCACGCAACTAGATAAGTTATCTGGATTATGTCACATGTGTTAGCCTGCTCTGATCCACTATGGCTCATCATGCAATCCTCTGAACATGAGTGAAAATGCAGCCTGAGATATCTTTTCCTCCTCTGCTTTCTTACTGAGGTTCAGCACAACTTGACCACAACATGCTCTAAACAACAAGGCTACTGTTGTTTGACAACATAAAGCAACTAAGCAATCAATGCACTAGCTTGATATTTCTTGGATCTAAAGTAGGTGGGAACTCCCAGTAGATGCCCACTGGCCCTCCTGGAACCCTGCCCTGGCTGCTGTGCCTCTGTCTGGGAAGATGGAGAGAGAAATGTTGCGTAGTATTAGCTGTAACACTGCATCTAGGATGAATCAGACAAATATTTTTTTGTATGCTCAAAGGCATGTCTAAATTTTCTTGACAAACATAAAAAAACCCCTGTAAGTTTTCTTAATAACTACATGGAGATCTACTTGCATGATCACCTGGCTTATATGTATGTTAATAGTCTACACTACTGTCCAGTGTATATTTCTCCTAAGGACTTCCAGCATATGATTTATCAGGGATTTTCTTCCTAAATTTCTCAATCTGTAAGATCATAATGATGTCTTTCTGTTTTGCAAAGATTGTGAATATAAAAGTATCAGATAGAAATATTTGAGCCTCAGATAGAAAGGTTCACACAAGTGGAAAGCATCTTTTTTATTTTCTGAAGTCTATAAATGATTCTGCAGCTCAGAGCAGGCTTGTGAAAAGCAATTCTTTGTGGCAAAATGGTTCACATGGTCCTAAAAAAGACAAGCAAGTTGTGTTGAGAAAATTGTGTTTTTCAAGTACAGCTAATTGAATTCTAGAAATTTTTATGTGGGAAGAATTACTGAAAGAAATCACGATAATATCCATCATTAATATTAAACATGACTTGGGGTTTTTAAAGCAGTACTGATTTTCAAGTGTCTTGTTAAATGACTAAAGATCACTATTAAAGACCATCCCCTCTGACAAGCCTGTGGCCATTGTATCTCAAAAAAGACACTTGTGGAAAAAAGGGTAGTAATCCTTTTACTATTCAGATAACTTAGAGTCAGTTTGAAATTTCTAGTGTTAATCACATACTCAACAGAAAATTTTTTTAAGGGTGAAATGTAACAACACATTGGACAGCCCAGAAAAGACAAACCCTCCGGTACACTCTTGATTAAAAAAAAAAAAAAAACAACAAAACAACCAAAAAAACTCCACTTGCTAAAATACAAATTTTGATGGAGGATATTTTCTAGGTTGAAATTCTTTCTCTGGAAAAAGGATTTCATCCATATCTTACTCACACAGTAAAACTGATGTGATTTTGATGACATGGAGAAAGTTGCTCAGTCTTCTTGAGATATTATTTCCTAAGGCTTTTCTTTGGTAAAACTTTTAAAAAACTGAGACCTAAGTGGCAGCCAAACTGGTCTAAAGGCATCACAAACCAGGGGAACGTCATGAACTTCTGAAATAACTATTAAAACTCAGTTGGGCTTTCCCTGCTGCAGAGGGTTCACCCTGGCTGAATGCCAGGCACCCACCAAAGCTGCTCTATCACTCCCCTTTCAAAGGGCAGCAGGGAGAGAAAATTTAATAGAGGGTATATAGATTGAGATAAGAACTAGGACAAATCACTCACCAAATACCATCATGGGCAAACCAGACTTGAATTAGAGATATTAGTTGAATTTATTACTAACAAGGTCAGAGCAGGATAATGAGATGTAAAGTAAGATCTTAAAAAACACCTTTCCCTCACCCCACCTTCCTTCCCAGCTCTACCTCCTGCCCCAGGCAGTGCAGGGAGACAGGCAATGGGGGCTATAGTCAGTTCATGACATGTTGTTTCTGCCTCTTCTCAGGGAGAGGGATCTTTCTGCTGCTCCAGAGTGGGGTTCCTCCCATGGGATATAGTTCTCCAAGAATTCCAACATGAGTTTACGTCAACCATGGGCAACCATTCTTCATGAACTGCTGAAATGTGGGTCACTCTTCCATGGGGTGCAGCCCTTCAGGCACAGGCTGCTCCACCATGGGTCCCCCACAGTGTCACAGTTGCCACCAGGAAACCAGATTCAGTGTGGGCTCTTCTCTCCACAGGTCTGCAGATTCCTGCCAAGAGCCTGCTCCAACAAGGGTTCAGGCTTCCACTGCTCCAATGTGGGCAGGGGCTGCAGGCAGACCTCTCCATCCCCATGGTCCTCCTTGAGCTGCAGGGGCTCAGCTGCTTTACTATGGTCTGTCTCACAGGCTGCAGGGGAATCTCAGCTCCTGTCCTTCCTTTTCCACTGACCTTAGTATCTACATAGTTACATATTCTTACTCCCGCTCTTCTCTGGCCACAGTTAGATCTGCACAATAACTTTTTTTATTATTTTCTTTCTCTTAAAAATGGAGGCATCATCATCATTTCTAATTGTCCCAGTCTTGGACAGTGGCACTTCCATCTTGTAGCCAGCTGGCATCATCCCTGCTGGACATGGAGGATGCTTCTGGCAGCTTCTCACCGAGGCTGCCCTGTAGCCCCCCACTATGAAAACCTGGCCATGCAAACCCAGTACACCTGCCTTGTGCCCAGTGATGCAATGTCTCTTTTGATGGTATAGTGAAAACTAAGGTAAGTAATATTCTACCCATGCTAATATTTCTTGGGGAGATTTTAGTAACACTTTCTTTTTTTTTTTTTTTTTTTTTTTTTTTTTTTTTTTTTTTTTTTTTTTTTTTTTTTGGTGGGGGAGGAGGTGGTGAATGTTCCCCTTTTTTGACACTTCTTTTTGTTGCCATTTATATTTCACATAGGCAAAGGTGGCTGGTTAATGTGTCCAAGAAATTGTGGCAAGAGCTTTAAATCTATTTCAAAGTCATTAAGATGCATTTTAAAAGAGCAAGAACACCAGCCCTATACCTTGTGCTTGCTTTCCACCGAGTTCAGCTACAGGGCAAGCTGCTGAAAAGAAAGTGTTGCTGTGAATTTTTCAGCAGAATGCTCCAAATCTACATGAAATAGAGGTCAAAACAAAAGTGGAGGGGAAATCAGTTATTGAGCAATCTCAAAAGAAAACCAAGGCCAGGTTAAATGCAGCTTATGTAATTCTTTTTAAAGAGGAGATTCAATAAATTTATGGAGCTGAAATCCTGATTCTCAGGCACAAGCAAATGAGAGCTGAGTGGAGAATACCTTTTACTGGTATCAATCTTTAGTGCTGTGCCAGAGACAGCTGACCCCATGGACGACTTGAAACACAGTTCTATTAGTCATTGGATCCTTCAGTTCCTGTGATTCCTTACCTGGGATCTCTGCCCAGAAGAACATTTTATGTTTTGAGAGATTGTTCATCAGTTATACAAACTACCCAGAGTGAAATAAAGAGGCAAATATTTGAAAATATAAAAAGAAATCTGAAACATTAAATGTCTGAATTTAAATGCTCTACAATTAAAAATAGTATGATTTCAGAGGACTTCCATTATTTGCAGAGTTGTTTCAACATACAGGTTGCATACTACTACTACTACATTCATTTGAAAAGATATATGTGAAGACTAGTGAATGCTTTAGATATGTATTCTGTATTTCAGTTTAACCCTTTTACACTTTTTTTTTAATAGGCCTTGATTCAGGATCTACATTAATTATAAAGTGTAGGATTAATGATTTAATTTGTAACATCCAAACAGATCAGTTTGACACATTGTTTTCTTCTAAACTAAGTAAATTGACTTGAAAAGTGTCTCAACATTTTGGTTTCTGATTACATCTCAGAACTACTGGTGATGAACCAAGCAACTAACTGAATTTTTCATATTCCTAAATTCCTAATTTTCTATGTGCATTTACATTCCAGACTTTGATAGCAAAGTCTGCAATGTATTTCCCAAACGTATAGAATCTACCATAAGAATTAAGGGTAGAATGAATGAGGTATTTTTATTTTAAGAAATGAAGTATCATCTACATCTTCATGAACCTGTAAATCTTACAATATTCACATTGTTAGTGTCAACAAGTTCATCTAAGTATGGACAGCTTTGCCAGAGACAGAGTTATTTTAGGTTTAACAAATCAGTCTAGTATTCCACATAGTTAAAATTAGTTTTAGAAATCATGGTTGTAGCACACATTTGCAGCTGCAATGCTGTAATGCTCATTCCAGTCAGCCATAAGGCTGAGAGGTGTATGAGTTCACAGTTTACAATGATTATTACTTTATACTCAGGGAATTAAAAATTCACTGTAGGTTTTAAGGGACTTTATTTATACATAATGAATAGAGAATCTTTCCTTCAGATCCCTTCTTTTTTTTTTTTTTTTTTTTTTTTTTTTTTTTTCTTTGTTTTATTAATCAATAATTTTCTTCTTATAAACACATCTGTTTTGGCTGTTTGTATACTTCATTAAAATATTCTTTTGTCTTTTAAAGATGTACTGTGCATTTTTACTCAAGGTTTCTCCATCTGTTATTACAGTAAAATGGATGAGCGCTATAATTGTTTTTTATACATTTCAGTGTCTGATAGATGACTATGATTTTTGAAAATATAGAGGAAATTTGATATCTTGTTCAATTCCTTCATGCCTCTAAGAAAACAGTAACCTCAGCAGACATGAGGGTTTTTGCATCATTCTTCTTTTCATTTGAGAATCTATATCTAATCTATATCTA
>WEIU01008024.1:60457-89399 GCA_013389925.1 Aegithalos caudatus | reverse complement strand
GGAGCCGCTGCTCTGCGGAGACGCCGGGGGCGGCGCGGCCGCAGCCGTGTAAGTTTCGCGTTCCCCGGGCTGGGGGCGGCCCGGGCGGCGTGGCTGGGACCGGCCGCGGGAGCACCCAACACCAGGTGTGGTGGAGAAACCGTGTAAAGTGAGAGCACTGGGTCTATAGGCGCGTGTGCACCTTCTGAGAAATGCGAGAACAATAGCATCACTCTTGACTCTTTGGAGAAGTCTCACAGACAAGCGGGGAAGTGGGGTGGGGGAAGGGAGGACCACAGACTTATGCAAAATATAGACAGCCCAAAGTCCTGACTGTCTCAGTCCTTTCTGCCAAGCCAAAGCGGCTGTCTTCATGGGGCTCGAAGTCTGGCAGTGATGCTATAGTGCAAAAGATTACAGAGACAAGGAAATTTCCTGAGTTATTTCCCAGAGCTTTTGTCCTTCTGTGTCAAGGGTGTTCTAGAGTTTGCAAATGTTGAAATTATGGGAGCTGTTTCTTTGATTAGTATTCAGCTGGTAAGGATACCTCTGCAGTGCTTGGCTGATGCTGACCCTTCCCCCTCCGCCCCGTCCCCCAGTCCATCCACATATCCGCACATGGGCATGTCCTGCTTTCCTACAATAGGCTGTGTACACCAGCAGCAAGAGGTTTGTCATCTGGATCCTCAGACTTCCAGTTGCTAATGGGGCAAAAAATATCCCTTTTTGAGATACAGTTGAGCCTTTATACAGCTTTCAAAAGGTGAAGTAGTTCAGGTGAGCCAAGATTCTACAAATGATGTCTTCCCCGGGATGTGGGGACGGATGGGAGATGGATACTTGTGATGTGCTCTGATTCTGGGAACTGAAATGCTGATACTTTAATCTTTTCCCCTTGCAAGGATAAAATCTTATGTTCTGATAGATAACTTGCTCAAGCCAAACCAGAGACTTAAAAGGGCAGAGTATACTTCATAGTCTCTCTAACAAGACATACTGACTTGCCATTTTTCAGCTAAAACATAGGTGATTGTACAGCTTTGCAGAAAATAAATTGCTTTTCCAGAACAAATAAATAAATACATGAAAGAGCCAAACTCTTGAGCAAGCCAGTTTCTGAAACAGACTCTCCTTGGCATTGATGCGTGACTTGACTTTTCTATCTTTAATATATCTACTAATTGTTTCTCTTTTACATTATTTGAGTTTGGAGGGAATTGCTACTGGTGAAAGCTAGGTACTTTGTTTCTGAAAAAGGTAGGTCTACATAATCTCAGGTGCAGTGCTGCTCAGATGAGCAGTACCATGAAAGTTGCATAACTAAATTAAGTTTGCTTACCATGTAGCTTCTGAAGGTACAACAGGTCAACAGATAAAGATCAGATGTAAAGTGATGCTGATTTTTCTCTCAGCAATATTATAACAGTTTTAATGATGCAGAAGTGAAGTGAGGATATTTGGAAATGGTATGATTGTGCCTCATTAGAGCTAGTTCAGTGCAAAGGGTATGTTACCATCTTTGGAGGAAAAAAAAACCAACACAAAACCCACTTAACAAACCCAAAAGAGCTATCCAGGGACCAAATGTGCTATTCTTTTAAAGTCCTTGTATACAATTTTATAGCTTTTCAGTCTGCAACTACCAGGGGATCTAATCTAGACATCTAGACACACTTTTGTTTCAGGATCATGAAGAAAGGCTAAGTAAGATTTAAAAGACAATTGCAATAAAATCCACAGTAAGGGAAGGCCTAGCTGTGACAGCTTTTAATATAAAGTCTGCACAACATCTAGGGTTTGAGTACTCAATAAAGATTTAAAACTACCAGAAATATTAGGAAAACATCAAAGGTAATAATCTGAGCTACTACTGCATGTTAGAAATGCGTTTCAGTTAATGTGAGTGAAAATGCAAACATCAGTAATATACCCTATTTTCTTGCAAAAGGCCATTAAAGATTGCAGTTTTAATCAAGGGGCATTTCAACCTTATAATGGGAGACTTTACTGTAATTAAAGGCTGATGTAGGTCATTAGAATTGTGTTAAAAGTCAGATGGCAGCCCCAAAACTCTCCCAAGTCTACTTTCATTGATTTAATAGCAAGGCACTATTGATTATTTGCTATTGATTTAATAGCAAAGTATTCTTATTTTTTTCATGCAAAAGGGTAATTGTAAAGCATTTGTACAGCTGCAGATTAACTGTGAATTTTCTGATGAGAAGAATGGATACAATATCCACATAGATTTTTGCCTATCCTTTTCATGTATGACTGTGTGTACGTACACGTTGTGCCCACATTTTTCTATGTTTCTTCAACAGTCAGAAGCTTTGACTGAAGAAAATCATTACTAATGCAAGACTTTATATTGTTCTACTCCAACTCAAATTCCTGCTTTGCTGTAAACCTGGTTAAGCCTTTTCTTAAAGGCATTCAGCTCACAAATTGACTCTGATGTGTGATGAAAATAGAAAATACTTTAAACTTCAAGTGGTTTACAGATGAATATACTTCTTGGGAGTCAGTCCTAGTGGTGTCTAGTAAGTTTTTGTGTGTATTCTCAGTCTATTGGCTTCAGTGCCTGATGTGTTCAGCGGTTCTTCAGTGAGGGCCTTTTTTTAGCCATTCCTTTTCCTTTAGTTTATCACACACTTTTTTTTTTTTTCATGTACGCTTTCATGCTACTACTGGGTATTGTTTTCTTGTGGCAATAAAAATCATTAAATTCTATCTGAGGAAGGGCGCATAAAATAGATGGTTACTTCAGTTCTTCCTGTCAAACCAGGCTTAACTCTAAGCAGTAATGCAGGAGTGCCTCCTCTGGGAATTCAGCAGTTCTGCAAGAAAGTCATCCCTACGCACTATGTGAAGTTCTTCAGCTGAAATGAGGCTGCAGAAATTGAGCTTGTTGAAATTTAAATATTTGCCTTGATTGGTCCCAGATCCACAAATACTGCTGGCGTTTCTGTTCAATAACTGATCAAATTACCATAATCCTTCCCAGCAACTTAGATCTTTCAGACGTACCAAAGCAAGGTGAAAAACCAATGAAACTCTTTCACATGGAGAAAATGATATTAGAAAAAAAAAATCTTTCTTTTGTTAATTTTGCTTGGGGAACAAAACAAACTTCTCAACAAGCCAAAAAAATTTAGCACTCTAGACACGTGCAATCTCATGATCAACTGCAGAGCAGTATAAAAGACCAAAAGCTGTTGCCTGGTTTTGTTTATGCATTTTTTAAAGCCATGTAATTTATTGCAGTGTGGCTAGTGTTTTTCTGTTGTCTCATCAGGTCCTTTCACCTGAGTCAGAGGGTATTGGAGCCGGTTTAGTGTAACAGTGCCATATGTTTGGAGCAGTGATAGTTTTTTTCTTGATAACCAGATGCAGACTGCAGGATGTGCACTACATTTACAGATCTCCCATGTGAATATTTAGGCCAGTTAGCGGCAGGAGGTTGTGGTCTGTAGTTGTAATGTCATCTGGCACAGGGAGTTAATAGGTTTCATCGTACTGCCTTGACTTGCAGAGCTTCATTTCATCACAGGGTCCCCACCTCACTTGCTCCAAGGCACCCTCCTTTTCTTTTTTCCTTTCCCTGAAAAAAGTGATAACCAGACATTGCAATTTACACCGTAATTAGACGTGTTATCTTCTCAAAACCTTTTTGTCTCAAGGATCACATTCCTGTTCATGTGCCTGTGAAGAAATCTCCTGAAATATTTAGGATGTGTGACATGGAGGGAGCTGCAGGCTTGTAACAAAGGGGAATTTCCTCTGCCACTAAATGTAACACCCTGTCCAATGAACATTGTAAAATTGAATGTCAAAGCATAAATATTTCAGTGAGGGCAATCCAGTTGTCAGGGGCTCACCTGCTGGTTCTACTTTGTTTAAGGGATCATGGTTCAAGATCCAGTGGCAAACGTCAGCTTTGGAATTATTTCAACACCCTGGGTCTGATTTTACTGAATGACTAAAGTAGAGAAAAAATAAAAACACCCTGAGCTAAAGCAAGATTTACCAGAAGGTGGTGGCTGCTCAGTCAGTGAAGTCCATATTTGTGCAGTAAATGTTGCAATGGTATCAAAAATTGAAGCAATTTGATGAGAGAAGAATAATGGGGCAGGGGCGAGGATGAGGAAAGAAAAGGCAATAAAATAGGAGTGGCAAACTCTTCAGTTACAACTTCAGTGAGTGGCTGACAGTGAGATTTTAGACTAGAGGAATGCAATCTAGACTGGTGGAGTTTAGTAATGGTAAAAGGTTTGGATTTCCACTGCTTCCTCAAAAATTTTAAACATTAGAAACACTTTAGGACAGACTGCTGAAGGACAAAATTCTCAGTTGGGTTGAAGAGGTTGACAGGAAAATGATATGGTTCATAGATTAAGCTGGCATTGTGACACTGGTAGCAGTGTGTGAGCAGAAGTCTGCAGCAATTTGCATTTTGGCTGCAAAGGTTAGGTGGTGCAAAGACGATCTCAAGAGCTTTCAGCAAAGTGCTCTAGGGGGCTGGGGAAATCTCAGACATGGGGAAGGAGGGCTTCCAAGATGATGTCTTCGAGACTGAAAACTTGTCCTTATCTATTGGTGCTCATTGTGACACACAAACAACGAACACTAGACTTCATGGGTTGTTTTAGAAATTATGGAGTGAAGCAAAATATTCAGAGAGATTTTCAGTGGGTGTAAATTACCCTTAATTGCTTGCAGTGGGGGAGACTATTCCTTTAACTTGAGGATCTTATTCATGATTTGAATGTTTTCAACAAATCAAGATTGCCCCTTGGAGACAGTGCATAATAGTGTCTTTTTGACACTAGCAGATTGTTTTGGCAAAGGAGAGTAGTAATATTTTTCAGATTAGCAGTGTACACCAGAACACTGTGGTTTAAATATAGTTTAATTTTTGTACAGCAGATGGGAGAAAATGTAAAGTTTATGATGTATATTGAATGAAGAGGTTATTATTTTTTACAAATGTGTATTCTTCAGTCTGAGGTTTCATGTATCAGCCAGCTATTTAAAAACATAAATATGAGAGTTTGGAGATCTAGTGGATATTTTTTATGTTTTTTTTTTTTTTTTTTTTTTTTCATCTTTTTATTGCANTTTTTTTTTTTTTATTCTTACAGCTGTTCACTTGGACAGCATGTTACTGTTCAGTATAGACATGTTACCTGCACTGTCCAGATCACATATCATACTCCAGAAATTGCACACCGGTTCTTTTACTTTTTATTTTTCATATTTGTGATTGTCAGGACTATGTGTAAAGCAAATAGAGAAAACAAGCTTATATTGGAAAGCTAGAGCTTAATGCTTTATATACACTAGTAGACAATTTTATTTGTAAAGGCTTAAGGTCCTTTTTAGTTTGGCAAAGTGTGAATGAGGGGATATGATTTGGTTTACCCCATTTGGGGAGGGGAGTAGCGTTTGGGAGAGCAGAAGCAAGATATAAAGGTACACTTTTATTCTAGGGTAGTTAATGATATCAATTAAAAGTGTAAATATATCTCAGTTTTGCATACTCTGAAGAAAAAGATAGAGTTTCATAAAAGAGCACCATTAAACAAAAAGTACAAAGTGGTTGCAGGTCAGTTTGGCCGTCACACTCAAGTCAGTAAACACAGATGACAGTGAAGACACTGGAATCAGAGCACTGAATAACCTCTGTTGTTGTCAGTGTTAATTTCATCCACTGCTGCAAGTACAACCGTGAACATTTAAGCTATGCCTTAATGAGGAAAAAAAACCCCACCAAGAGTATTTCTTACTTTTCAGTTTTATGAATGCTGTGACATTGCTTATATGGTCTTGTGGACTTGATACTCATGGATGTCATAGAACAGTTGATATTGAAGTGCTAGTTATGCTTGGACAAAACTAACCAAAAAAATCAGTATAAAATGTGCATGTATGTGTGTATGTATGTATTTATCTCAGTAGGAAAGATAATTAAATGCAATTTAATTAAGAATTATTCCTGAAACAGAAATTATTTTGAAATACAAGAGATGTCTGCTTTTGGAGGTATCACATATAAAAGGCAGTGTGCTGGAAGAGCTAAAAATAAAAACCTTTAAAAAAAGGGCTCTAAGAGGAATAGAAAGATTTATCCTGAAGAAGAGAAAAAAGGGAAGGAAGAGTGTTTCAGAGCAGAAAGTGCTGCCACACAACTGAATAAAAATAATTGGAATTTTGGAGTCTCTGTGGTGAAAGTATTTGCGAATGAGTAAACCACAACAATGTTGTCTTTCCAGGAGGTGTGAGTATTCTGCTTTTCATCAGATTGTGCTGTCTAGCATATGGACTGTTTTTCAGTTGGTATTTTGGGTGCGTTTTTCAGTTCTGTGCTGTGGCGTGTGGCTGGGGACCATGGCACTCCATATGGTGGCTTTCATACTTTCCTGCAGGTGTAAAAGAAAGGATATAAGAGAACACTGTTCGAGATAAAGGTTAGAGCAATTCTAGGTTTGAAATGTCTGTTCAGAGCAAGAACAAGACATTTCAAACTGCTTAGTGAAAAGACTCTAGCATATTGTAAATGTTTTACTGACATTTCTTAAGAAAATCCATTTTATATTTTTATCTCTGTTAAATAACAATCTGCTACCTCTTTGAAATAAACTGACAGTTTATCAATATCAGATGTCTTTAACATGATGTAACTTAGGCACAGAGAGGGGAAATCAAGGATGCATAAACAGCCTCTACTACAAACAACACTTACCGTAGTTAAACAGAGCAGTAGGAAGCAAACATATCACAGGGAAAGCACAGCTACTTCCTTAACACTCATTGACAGCCCTCTCAGTAATTACTGTCATATGGTCATGATTTACCCAAAGGGCCAGATCAAAACTGAGCTATGACTAGTTGGGATTAATCATTTCAAACTAGGCTCTTCTAACGAGGATGACACCTGCTTGTTAATCCTGCTGTGAAAAGAATTTTGGTCCATGTTGGAGTGATGTCTTTTATAACCGTAGCATCATGTTTTCAAAATTAGGGTCTTTAGGTAAGGCTTGCCTGTTCTATTCATTTTGCCTGGATTTTCCTATATGGAAGCTTTCAAATTGCTGCTGCTTAGCAAACACACTCAGTGGGTTTGTGGTTTATCCCACCAGCCTCTAAGCAAAGCCTTTCTGGTGCAGGGCAGTGCCACAGAAGGGATTACTATAAAAAGGCTTTAAATACAGTCTGTAATCAGAAGAGCTTTTTATTTGTTTCATGTTTCTGCCCTCTAGGTACCTTTGGCAGCACGATGAGTATGTGTTCTGCAGCTGAAAGAGCCTGACATACTGAAAACAGATAGTGGATATCACATTTCACTCAGTTTTAGTAGTAATGGGTAGGACTATGATAATCAGTCCAGAGTGTTTAATGTGTATGTGATTTAGTGTCTAGCCTTTTTAGATTAATTAAAGTATGAAGGATGAAATCTTCTTTCTTCCATGGCTTCCTAAGTAGCAGCAGTTCACTCCAAATTAATGCCGTTATCTATTTTAATTTCACCCTTATTTCCACTTCATGTTTGGCACTTCATAAATACTTCCTTGTCTCCCATATTGCTCACTTGGACAAGGAGGGTGACTATTTAGGAGGCAGCTTTGCTTACTTGGTCATTCTCCCAAAAGGCAAAGCTGTGTTTGGTTCTGACTCACAGAATTTATACTTTTAAAAACATTATACTAAGTATCCATTTTTATATGGGCAGAGAAGACTTACAGTCATAAAAGGCACAAAAGAGTCTTTTTTTTTTAAATTGAAGTTTGTGTTTCTAAAAAAAAAACAAAAACCAAAATTATTAGTAAGCCTGTAAGTTATTAAATGATAAAATTTTAAAATAAAAACTGATTTACTTGTGTTAGTGCTGAAAAATCATTTGTTATCAAATCAAGGTTTCATTGAAAATACAAAATGACATTATCTTCTGATCTTTCTGGGCACATTTCTGTATAAGTATATAAAGTAGTCTAACATGTTTCTTACAGTGCCTGACATTTGCTTTAAGAATGCAGTGAAATTGAGTGGGGAGACTCAGGGCTTTTTACCAGGTCAGGTTCAGATCAGAACAAATCATAGCATCTGGTATACTATGACTAAGAATCAATCAAATTGTTCTGATTCATCTTATGCTCCTTCATTTTACTTTTGAGTTATATAGGAGAGAGTTAAGCTAGGATATGTCCCTGCCATTAATACAACTTGCTGCCTGTAGCTGGTTTGTAATTATATCATATTAATGGCAAGTAAAGCAGACCATATCAGACAGAAGAGAAAATATCAAACCAAATGACTGTAAATAACTACACTTACTCTGATTATTTTAAAGAGAAACAATTTTAACATTTATACTGGAAAGAAATGGTGTATTAAGAGAACATTCAGGAGAAAACTTTATGGCTTAGAAATACAGTTGTATCAGCAGTAGTAATGCTATCCAAAAAGTTTGCAATAAACTCTCAGAGATTTATGTAAACTCATTGGTGTTAATGAGGAGAAAAGTAGTAAATAAAGAGTTTTGATGAATGATGTGAAAGCTGCAAAGAATATGCATTCTCTAAAAATAATTAAAATTCTGACAACAGTTCTTGTCTTTTTCCTGGCTAGGTACCTGTTACACCTTTTCTTTGGTGAAGGCTATTCAGCAGTGGTGACATCTTGCAATCGACCACTCTGCAAATTGTTATCTCTGGACTCCCAGCTGACACCCTGTCAGAGGCTAGAGCTACTGAGACAACTGGAATTCTGCCTGCTTTGGTCAAGGCTTTTTCTTTCACCGAGGGAAAAGAAAAAAGAAAAGAAAAAAAAAAAAAAAAAAGATGAAGTTGGGCAAAGTGGAGTTTTGCCATTTTCTTCAGATACTAGCTCTCTTCCTGTGTCTTGCTGGGATGAATCAAGCAGAGCTCACAAGGTCCAGGTCAAAGCCCTATTTTCAATCAGGGAGGACGAGAACCAAACGCAGCTGGGTGTGGAATCAATTCTTTGTGCTGGAAGAATACATGGGTACAGACCCACTCTATGTAGGAAAGGTAGGGGATTTAAATAAACTTTGGAGAGTGCAGATGTTTGCTTTTTGATGTGTTTATATGATGCAACCTAAAAATTGTAATTCACTTATCCCAGAACAGCAACACATTGTCTTCTTGTAAGAATGTAAGGTTCTTGTTGCAATTTTAAGAGCTCTACATATTAGCACTGCTTGTTTAACAGGGTACAGTAATGAAAGTGTTTTGCCACCACTGATAGAAAGAAAATATTTGTTACTTATACTAGGTTTTGAAACAAAGGAACATAATGATGAGTATTCTTTTTTGAACATAGTGATGAGTATTCTTTTTTGAAGAGTTAACAGCTAGTCCCAGAAAAAAAGTAGTTCTGTATTATGTTGTTTGCTCCCTAAAACTCAGCACTACTGAAAGCAAGAGAGAAAGAAGCAGGATTCTGTGGGTGCGATGAGTGAGAAGGAGGGCATGTCTGAATTACTGCTTCTCTTTGACATTGCCTGGCTGGCAGATTGGCACCTTGGGGGCCTTGCTGTCCTCTGTGCACAGCACAGCCTTGTGGCTTTACCTCGCCTGCGATGGGCACGGGTCCAGTACAGAGCCAGCCCTTTTACATCAGGGCATCCCAAATGGTTTGTTCTGAGCGCCCGCCGCTGCACATGGAGCACACTGAGCACAGCTGTGAATCCGGGACTTAGCTCATTTACTGCCTTGTGCTAGTGGGTAATACGCTGCCTTCAGCAATTATGCAGGGGAAAAAAAAAAGCAAGCCCACAAAACAAAACCCCCTCTTGTGTTTCTCTGTAACATTTATGTGTAATCATCTTATTGAAAGGAAAACCCATTTTCTCGGTAATATCAGAATCAATAAATAGAGTTTCTCATTAAAATACAGCAAATGCATAGAAAATAAGGGAGTGACAGCTTTTGGCACAACAGCATGCTTACAGAAAAAGAGATGAAGTAATCTGAAATCTACTGCTTCAAATATACCAGAGCAATGAATTTCAGCTTACTTAATTTATCCTACTGAGACAAAACCTTGATGTTTGTGTTAATACAGTTAAGCACTTAGAATTTAATCACACCAACTGAATAATCAAGTTAAATAGGGAACTGCTTTCATGATTGCAACTATGGTTTTGTTTAGGTGCTTTTCTGAATTGGGACTGGTACTTTGCATAATTGAACCCTTAAGAAAGGTGTGCTAGAATCAGAAACGTCATCTTATATTACAGTGGTATTGAAAGTTTTGGTAAAGTTTTACATTATGTAGCAGTATCCATTCTGATGCCACACAGCTGCTAGTTGTCTGTGCGGGTTTGTCTTTTAGGCAAATTTGTCCCCAGGTTGGAGTTTCTCCTGTGGCTCTGGAAATGGCCTATTTGGCATTCTTTCCCACTGATAAAAAAAGAAGCGTGGCTTGCAAATTTGAATTTTTCTCCTGGAAAAGAAGCATTTTGAAATACTAGAGTGAAGACTAGTTTTGATCTGTAGTAATTCTCGTATTCAGTCGATTGCTATATTATGGCCAAAAATGCTGTGGTAGTGCTATAGTACATGATATTTGCATGCACGTGGTTATTTTTAGCTTCACAGTCTGCTCTTTCCCGTCCTTTGCAAGAGTCCTAGCATTCACAAGCAGCTATCTTCCAAAAGGCAAGCTTTTTTTTTTTTTTTTTTTTTTTTTTTCTTTAAATTTTTTTGCCCCCCCTTCTTTTTTTCTCCTGAAACATTCTGTGCCCAGCCTGCTTTTGTATCAGCAGCATGAATTGTTGGCTCAGGAATTTGTACCAGCAATCCGTTTTGTAGGAAAAGCAGATAAAAATTTTCACATACAAAAGAAAGCCCATCTTCCTGGAAGCACAGTCCTTGCTGAGAATCTTGTAGGATAAGACGTGCCCAGTTCCTAACCTTCTCACTGTAGAGGCTTTTCACTGTGTGGCTGCTGAGGTGCAATCATGACCGAAGCTGCATTCCCACACACGGAAGCAAAAAGGTGAAGAAGTGCATTTCTTTCTGTGTCTTAACATCTTATGTGTAACACCACTCTGAAGTGAGCAGCAATCACCTTCCTCCCCTTCTTCTCCTCTTCAAAACATTGTTGCTCTTGTTTCAAATCCTTTACAGGCATGTAGGGACAGAGAAGACCGAGATTTGAATAGGAAGGATGGATTTTTTTTTTCCTCTCTTTAATTTTTTTTCCCCTTTATGAGGAAACTGCAGCAACAAAAAAGCTGGCATAACTCACTTTTCTCATCAAATGAAGTGGAAGCAGCAACCAGACTCTGCAGAGTGCTCTGCTTCTGGCGAGGCCATTCCTGCGCTGCCTTACGTTCAGGATGCTTTGCAGGGTGTTAATCCAACTGCACATCCAGGAAGGAGGGACCTTCTTCCAGCTTTTAAGGGCTGTGAGATAAAAACGCTCCAGAAGCACTCAAGCAAATGGAGCTGTAATGGTGAATACTGTCTCCCTGCCACTATTCAATTTTACAAAGCCCTAGGCAATTCTGGTTGGAAGGCAGCATTTGGGGGATGTTAGGGTTACATGGCAAATCATTCAGGAGTTGTGAAACACAAATGTTAATTCCGTGTTCAGCACTAGCTCTGTCTTCCTGAGTATCTGTATGCTGACACTTTAATTACATGATCATGCAGGGTAAAATCCTATTCCTCTTAAATAATGTAGTAGGGTTCCTATTCACCTTAGTAAAACAAGTCCTTCCCTTAATTTTTTTCAGTGTTTTCATGTTTGTTTAACAAGGCTTCACATCTATACCTGAAGTGTACTGCAGCCTTCCTTCTGCACATCCTTATTTTGTTTTCCTAAATGCATATGTATTTTTTAATTATTATTATTAAGGCAGCAGGGCCTGTTTTGTCCTGTGACTCTGGAGAAACCTCTGGAGGAGTTCCATTAATTTTACTCTAGTAGGAGTCAAAGGTGACAGAAGTTTGGCGCCTTTTTTTATTCTCTTCTTTTAAAATTTAGGTCTTTCTATGATATGAATTTTAATCATCTTGGATGTAATTCTGAGCACCTCTTAGGAGGTGCTTAACATGTAATCAGATTGTGGATTGAACCATATAGAATTCTTTTCTGTCGGTCAGCAGAGCATATGTTATTTTCACTTGAAGGGCTGAAGCATTAACTGTTTAACACATTAAACTGTTTGGAGAGGCACTGTTCTCTTCCAGACATGCCATGTAGGAGGTGAGGCAGTTAACTGTGATGCTTATTGAGGTAGAAACATAGCTGGCTTCTGTTTTCTGGAAAATGCTTACTATTGCCTGATAATATGTTTTCGTGGAATGCCTTGCTCCATATTTTCCTTGTAAAATATATATAGAGCAGGTTTAAATTATCTGAAACATAAACAGCTGAAATTTGGAAAAAGTGTATGTTATTATGTTGAATATTTGAAAAGCTGTATATGGTCTAGTAATTGAAGTTTCCATGGGTACACGTGGGCAAAAAGGGGTGCAGTAAAAGTAGAACTTGAATGTTTTGTTGATACTTTTCCTGTTTTGTTACATAACTATCAGACATTCAGGGTCTGTGTTGTTTTTGGTGTGGTGGGTTTGGGATTTTTTATTGTTATTTCTTTTAATGTCTTCTGCTGCAAGAGTATGAGTCTCATCAAAAGCATAAATGACACAAAATCTCTGCCATTAATAATTTAATTTTTCTTATTAAAAAGTTAAAAAACCCAAACAAACAAAAGAACCCACAAATAAATGTGAAGAAGCGAAACAAATCTTTGAACTCCATGTGAGATGCTGATTGATAGCTGGCTTCACTGTTTTCTTTTGGATCCAAATCAACTCTTTTTTTCCAGTAGCTGTAAATCTAGGTATAGTTACAGGGCAGTTTCAAGCTTTTTGCTGAGTTGAACTCTTCTTTTCCCTTGAGATCTCACTAACATATGAAGGACTGAAAATAAAAGACACTTTTCACTGAGCACAGACCCAAGAAATTCATATGTAACTTTGAAAAACTCACTAGTAATTCTCAAAAATAACACTTTGAACTCCTAGGATGCCCTGAGAGTTGTTTTTATTTATAATGTAAGAGAAAGTAAAGTGTAAGTCCTAACCTGCATTTTCTAGATTGTAAAATCAAGAAAAAAGGTTAAATGAATGAACTAAGAGCATATAGTTTCCTATATCTCACAGTTGTTGCCTTCCAACACATTTTCCTGCTTCTTCTGACTGTTTTAAGGTAAATGAACCTGTTGGATTCAGTTTTCAAACCTGGACAAAAGTGCATAAAGGCCAATATTTGCATTATTATTTCCTGGAGTAGTACAGAATGAGGGGCATATGAAAAAAATGAAGTGAACTTAAGCTTTTCCTGTAAAATTAGGTCATTTAAGAGAATTTGCAGGTTTTACAAGTTTTAAGAGAACTCATAGGCAGGGTCAGGAAAGGGTTTTCAAAGCAGCAATATAACAAGTTTGTGTTATTATTAGCACAGAGAGTGGGTAGTTTTTTTCCAGGCTTCTCATTTTGGAGGGAAGGAGGCTGGATAGGGGAGGATACTGGGGAATGTTTTGTTTTTCAAACAAATATTTGGTGTTGGTGAATATATCAATGAGGTGACAGAACTACTTACATACTATATTTATCTGTGGTGTGATCTTGTCTCAGGCCATACAGATGCAGTCAGCAGTAGGGCTATTTTCATAGAATCATAGCCTGACGATTTCAGATGTTTCTGACGAATTTTGACTGAGCTGGATAATAAGTGTCTTTGCTAAAATACTTAAAGACAGTGAGCACTGAAGAAATGCTGGCCACTCAGTCAAACTCAGACTGAGCTGTGGGAATATTACTGACATTTTGGGCAATGGAGAAGACATGGGGTGATATTGCAAAGGCTAAATATAGGTAAAAAGGACTGGGCTGCTTCACTTGCACATGGTGAAGAAGGAGGTTAGTCAGGAGCAATTCCCTGGAGGGATCTCACTCTCCTACTGCTTCTAGAGGCACCCACAGGGACTGTGGCTCTCTGCTCAGCTTTAGTCTGTGTTTTTTCCCCTCCAAGCATCCTGTGCAAGGTAAATGTTCTTGTCTGCTCTGCAAGTCAGCTCCTGGCTGAGAGTACCCACAGCTCTTCAGATTTTTGTTCATTTTCCACCCCAAGTCGTTTTTGAAGAAAACATTCAAACTCAGACCAACTATTTTTCATCTTTCTTTGTGGCTTCTGTGTGGAAAACAGAAAGCATAATAACTCAGAAAGAGTTATATTTTTTCTCCCTTTCTATTTGTGTTATCTTTACTTTTATCATAATCTTTGAAGCACTGTTGTTTCATATACTCTCAGAAGGCCATTTATGAAAGGGAAAAAGCAAATCTCCTGTATTTCTGATATTTATCCATCTCAGGATCTCTTTGCTTTTCTGTGCTATGAAAATTGATAACAGTTGACCTTTTGAATAAAATGGGACGTGCCATTCCTGTCAAGTATTTTCTGACCACAAGGGCTGAAAATGCAACAAATGAACAGACAAAACAGTTAAGTCCAGCTTACTCGCTTTATGTATTGAATAGGTCTTGGGGAAGCGATGCTTCAGTTTCTGCTGAAGGTACAGGTACAGGTAACTGCAGAAGTATGAGTTTACTATCTCAAGTTATTCTGTCCAGTCCCAATATCACACTTTTTTTTCACTGGATAGTCACTGTGGGCATTGTTTTATTCAGTGCTGCTATTCATTTGGATTACTCTGAATAACTGAGAGCTGACTGACAATCCAAATGTTCCTTCCTTAGCATGCAGGGCTAAAGCGTCTCTAGGGAGAATGGTGAGATTAAGGCACACAGGAAGATTTATCCAAAAGCATAACCTAAAAGCTGCCTTTTCCTGGTCGATTTCATCAGCCTGCACAGCTACAGTGTAATTTCCTCTTTCCTTCTTTCCTGGAAGTCCTCTCATAGCTGAATGGATACTGAGGAAGGTTTTGTGCCAGGCACTTAAAGTGATGATGATTTCACAAGCCCAAGCTTCTGAGCACTGGAAAGCCCAAGCATGGAAAGACAATTTGTATGTAATTTCATTAATAGAAGTGATAATAGAGTTGGGAGACTTATGGTTGGATACTGAACCAGAACATGTAGCTTTTTGATCTCTTTCTAAAATATAGAACATTGATCCTTAGCATGTGCCACTACAGAAGAGGAAGGTTAGTGAAGGTGATGACAACATCAGTAAATTAAGCAGCCCTCATGGCAATTTTTTGTTCAATGGCACAACCATGCTATTTATGTAATCCTGTAATACCAGTTCTGTATTTCTGATACAGACTGAGAGGCTCTACCTGCAGTGCTCTGCTCTGGATGTCTTTTGGGCAGTATTTAAAACTAAATTTTATTAGTCTATGACAAAATAGAAAAGCAAGAATAAAAGCTAATTTTGCAATTATATGTAGATGAAGGGCTCCTCTATGCTTGGCTGGTAATCAGAAAATTCCTTATTTTCAGGAGAGCATGAGATTTAAAGGTCTGATGTCAGTCAAGCTGATTCTGCTTCAGCTGATGTTTTAGTGATGTTCTGACATTCCTTCTCCTTTTCATCTTCTGAGACTGTACTTGGTCCCCTAGTTCTTGTTATTGGCTGTCATCCAGCATCCAGTTTTATGTCTGTCCTCTTGTCTCACAGTTCTGTGTTAATGACACTGGAAACACAGCACTGTAAAGTTATGGCTATCAGGAACTTTGAGTATGTGCATTGTTCCAAGACTAAAGAAGTCCATTCATGAATTATTTTACTAGCTAAAATTCAAGATAACACAACCCCTGCTCTTAGGCAGTGGTCTCATAAGGCAAGAAATAAAAGCAGACTAAGAAGCGATGACAGAATTCAGAGAACTAAAGTGTTAATCAACATCTGAAAATAGTTTGAGAACAGTGGGTCACTAGTGTTGTTTTCTATAAAGATAATTTTTTTTTTCTCTAGAAATGAGACTCGTGCAATATTTGAAAACATTATGAACATATAATAGAGATCTTTTTTCTGCCTTTTCTTCCCAGTGTTTATAGATGACAAGTTGGTTGAAACATCTAAGTGCAGACCTATTTAATATCTATGTTAGTACAAGGCTACATCTTCTTTCAGACCAGTAAAGATAAAGGATGTTTTCCAATTGCTTTCAAAATACCAGAATGCATATGCTTTACAGTTTTAGATCTTGTAGCCTGCTGTCACACTACCTTTTTCATGTTGCCCTTTTTTTTTCTTACGCATCTTCTCTTAGCCATAAGTGCCTGTCTACAGACTCATTGGGCATTCATTTCATGTATTAAGTATTTTCCGTGTCACCATATAAAAGTGCTGCCAGGGCTGTTGCTGCCTTGTCATAATTCTGCTGCTGAAGTTCTTCTTTGCTTCACATTTGTTTTTAAATATCATACTGCATTTCTTAATTTACTCCCTCCCAGCCCCTTTTTTTTTTTTTTCCCAATAATCACTTGATAAAATAGTACCTGTCTACTATACATGTCAGTGTTTCAGTGTTAACTTTAACCACTTGAAGGGAGGACCTGGGACAATGTATTTTAAGATCCTGATAAAAATCAAGGAATGGCTCCTTTGTGCGCAATTAGCTGACTTTTACATAAATACACTGGTGATAAGTACTGGAAAATCTCTTCAGTATAATCTTTTTCTCTCAGCATTATGCATTTCCTTGGAAGAGATAGCTGAGCAAAGTGCTAATGGTGGAACTGCTGGGAGAAAAAAAGATGTTAATACACTAAGTTGCTCAGTTCTTTTAGAATAACTATTAGCTACCTTATGTTACCAGCATCTTCTCTGTCACTTTTGCACTGGAAGAGACACTTACTGTCTTGTAAATTAGAGACAAGTAGCTCTTAGAAAAGGCAGTGGAGTGTGTGCCCTAGGAGAACTCTTAATTCTGTCCCAACTGTCCAAACCATGGTCATGGTATGAGTACCAGCCTATATCAAGAGCAGAAGTTTGAGGATGTCATAATACTTAATCTTTCATAACTTCAAGGTTATAAGAAGACTAGCCAGTTAAAAATAGGGAGGGAGGTTGTTTACTTGATATACATAAATGTAGTGAACACCTAACTATATATCACTTGAGCTCAATGTACACATGAGAACCCCCTTAACCTTCCCAGGAAAGTATAAATTTAGCCAATGAAGAAACTCATTGGCAGCAGGCACTGATCGCCAAAATCAGTAAATGAGTTTATAAAATTGAAGAATATATTTAGGGTTATTTCTTGCAGATATGCTTGAAAAAAATACTACCATTAATAGTTCTGTTAAATGTAAAAAATATTTGATGATGTTACAGACCTTGCTGTTGCAAAAGTAATATTGTTATTTATGTAGGTGTAAGGCACATAGTATGGCAGTAGCACACTACAAGTCATAAACATAGCAAAGAATAAGCCTTATTTTTCTTCCAGATGAATAGGAATACCAAGACAGGTATAGTTCTTTTGCATACAGAAGCTCATGCACCATTACTCATGTACCAGGAAACACAAAATATGCCTTACTGACTCGGTCTCAAGCTATCTTTTTCAGAGTCCTCCCCTGGGAGAAGAAGATAATTCTAAACATTCAAGAAGACAATTTTTAAAATATGTTTTGATAATTAAGTTATGCTGTTCATAGAGTAACTGAAAATTTAGTCCAGAATCTTCAAATCAGTTTTATTCACCCTAGGAGACAATTTTAAAATATTAATATTGCAATACAAATATCTGGTAATTTCAAAATTGAATTTTTAACTTATATTTTATTCTGTAGGTTAGTGAAAGAGGAATACTGAGGACTGATTTGCAACATATAGCAACATATTCCATGTTTTGACAGTGAAGAAATAGTGCCTTCCTTTCATATATGTATATATATAGTACTCTAATATTTCTGAAGCACCAAAGGGTTGCGTGATGTTTCATGTGGGTTAAAAGGTGTATGCTAAGAACAACTAAGGACAGTCTGACACAATATCATATCTACATCACGGAAAATTCTTAGGCCCTCTCTGAGTAGAAAGAAAGAAATTTAATGTCATTTTTAGGTTATACAAGGGGATTTTGCTGCATGAATTCCACAAAACATTGCCAGAGACACGCTGTTTCATTTAGTTTTTGTGTTTCTGTAAATCGTAAGAAATTACCTTAAGGATTACTGAGACATGCAATTCTGTTGCTTTGGAGTACGCGTGAGAAGAATTGGACCCAAAATGTTATTTTTCATTTGAAATGCTTCCAAAATATGGAAAATATAGTAGTTGGATGGTACATGTGTAAGGATGATAAGCTGCTTAAACACTTCATACTGAGGTACCAAATTGTAACCCTGCTGACTAGGCAATCAGGCAATTCATTTTCCCTACAAGGTAGGCAGGTGTTGTATTAGGCAAAGTTTTGAGCTTGTTATCCAGTAACAATGAAAAGTTTTCAGACACAGCTGGGAAAAGCAGATGGTCATTTCTTATGTTTCCATAATCGTGGTATAAACGTAATGCCATAAATCAGCAAAATACTTAACTTGTCTTTCTTACACAATCTATACACATTATGTGGGCAAAGCAGGCATTTGGAAAAGTGCTTGATGTATTTTTATGTTTCTTTTTTAACTGGCAGGGTTGTAATTCTACATAGTCTACATATTAGAAACCGTAAAGAATTCCACTTGCTCCTGTATCTTCATAATCTTCATGCGTGTGTAGACTGTTATCCTTTCCACCCTTTACCACTTAGCTGCTGCTTAGCCAAGCAATACTTTTAAAAGGTTTTCCTTTAGAGTCAACACTGTAGTCTTGTGTTCATCCATACTGCTCTTTTATTCATCCCCTCCTTTTCTTGAATATCTTCTTGACAGTGAAAAGCTGTGAACAAAAGCACGCTATTGTAGCTTCATCTAAACAGGAAATAAGCCAAGTGAAGCTGTTACTTCCTTTCTCATTGAAAGATTCAAATTGCACTATTCATGTTTGTTTCTTTCTTTGCAAGTTCATGTTCACTACCATGCTGAGAATCTTAAAGCCTTATTGCTTTCTGGTTTCTCTTATCTTTATGCTGAATCAAGCATACTTCTGAGTGAGTATCAGTCCCAAAGCAAGGAAATAGTAGTTGTTTGAAACATTTCAATATGTTTGACTGACAAAACAAGTGAAGCCATGTCAAACAAGGTTTTATGGAGCAACCATGCAGGAATTAGAATGATAGTAGTGATGAAGCATATACAAAAATTGGTATATATAGACATATATATACAAATTAGGAAACAATGGAGGGGCCTCACATTGAGGAATAATTCCTGCTTGTACTGACACATTTATTTAATTCAGTTTTATCTTAAAATTCAAAGCAAACGTAAAAATACTAGTCTAAACTGGTTTTAGTTTAGGAAAATGGAGATTGCAAAAGTTAAAGACAAGAAAAAGAGAGTAAATCTGAGACGGGAAGAAATGTGATGAAGCATTTTGCTTTGTTTTTATCACTTTGGGGCCTGATGTAAAACTGAAATCAACATACCAAAGCAATCAATGAGAAAATAAATTTACATTAAGGTATAACAATCTAATCACAGAATGTGTCAGGTTAGGAGGGAACACAGAGGGTTGTGTGGTCCAACCTGCCTGCCCAAGCAGGGTCATCCCAGAGCATACAGCACAGGATTGTGTCCAGACAGCTCTTGAATGTTTTCAGTAAGGGAGACTTATGTGGGTAGCCCATTCCAGTATGTGGTTACCTGCACAGTAAAAACATTCTTCCTTGTGTTCAGGTGGACCTTTCTCTTTCTGTGCATCAGTCCCTGCCTCTTGCCTCTTGTTCTGTTGCTTGGCACTACTGTGAAGAGTCTGGCTCCATTTTCTTGGCACCTCTCTTAAGAATCTTGCAGACATTGGTGAGGTCCCGTTTCAGTCATCTCTTCTCGAGGCTGAGCATGCCCAGCTCCCTCAGCCTGTCCTTGTAAGAGAGACACTTCAGTCCCCTAGTTATCTTTGTAGCCTTTTCTTTCACCTGTTTCAGAAGTTCCAAGGAGATCCAGGAGCTCTCTCTGGTACTGAAGAGAACAGAACTGGACACAGCACTCCAGATGTGGTCTTACCTGCGCTAAGTAGAGGGGCAGGATCACCTTCCTTGGCCTGCTGGCAGTGCTGTTCCTAATGCAGGCCAGGATACCACTGGTCTTCTTGGCCACAGGAGCACCCTGGCCCATGGATATTTTCTTGTCTACCAGGATCCCTGGGTCCTTCTCCAAAGAGCTGCTTTCCAGCAGCCACCCCTGGTCTGTCCTGGCCCATGGGGCAGGACCCTACACTTGCCTTTGTTGAATTTCAGACTGTTCTTCTCTGCTCGTCTCTCCAACCTGTCGAGGTCCCTCAGAAGGGCTCCCCAGCCTTCTGGGATATTGGTCACTCCTCCCAGCTTTGTGTCATCAGGGAGCTTATTGAGGAGACATCTGCCCCTTCGTCTAAGTCATTGATGACTAAGTTAAATACTGGGCTTGGTTTTGAACCTTGGGAGACACCACTAGTGACAGTACACCCTGTGCCACTGACTGCAACCTGCTGGTTCAGCCAGTTGAGGATCACCTCATGTGTAGGTCTTGATTCCCTATGCTCTTTGCTAAAGAAACTCTATGCATCTGTATGGATCACACATAGGTTCAGGTCACATCAATCCACCCCATGGGTTCTAGAAAGGAGGCTTGACTTGGTTATGTTAGCACTGATGGAAAAGGAGGGCAGATAGCCAGAGATCCAGTAACATCCATGTTTGAGAAATATGCAGGGGAGTAGGTCTGTTAACTAGCAGATGTATTTGAAAGAGACAAAAAGGTAAGTAAAGTTCATTTTTAATCAGGAGAGGAAAATGCCATGTGCAGCAAGGTAATTTGTGACACAAGACACCAAAAGCAAATATCATCAAGACAAAAACTAGTAGAACAAGATTTAATGGTTCTTTAATGAGAGTAAGTAAGCAATGAATAGAAAATGAAAGATGTAAATATTTCTTATAAAATATTACTTGAGAGGGATATAGAATTTTGGAATTTGTTTAAAAAAGCTTAAAACATGAGCAGCAGAGTGCCAAACATCACAGGACAAGACAGAATAGCATTCTATAGATAGAGGTTCCAAGAATTACTGGGTCAAGATAAAGCATGGATAAGTAAAAAAAAAAAAAAAAAAAAAAAAAAAAAAAAACAAAGGAGAAAAAAAAAAATGAAAAAAAAAAAAAAAAAAAAAAAAAAAAAAAAAAAAACAAACCAAAAAACAACATGAAGATCTGGACAAGTCCAAACAAGTCTGAGCTCCCAGCAGACGGATGGAAGGATGCAAATATGTGCAGCTGTCAGGGAATTAACTGGACCATGTCCAGACTGTTTCCAAATTAAGAGCCAAAAATCAAAATGATGAGTTCTCTGGTCTACCACTGAGGAAGGCAGCTCACACCTTATATAGCAATTTTTTTTTCTTGGAACCGAAAGGGTTGAAATAATGACACCCACGATTTTCAGAATTTTAGTAGACACCTTTCCTTCTAGACTGGTGTTTTGACATTGATCATTTCAGGTAATTATATTGCCTCCCATCTGTTTTCAGGCTGCATGAGAATTTTTCGTGCAGACTAATTCCAATGTCCTGTCAAAATTAGATGCTGTTCCATACTATGAAAGTCATAGCATCACATTCAACAATTTCCATTCATCTCTTATTTCAGTAAGCAGAGATGGGTAGACAATGATGGTCCATTCTGCTAGTCTGATGACAAAATAATCTTTCTGGATTTTTATTTTTTGGCCAGTTTTATTTCTAGTAGCACAAAGTGAAGTCAATGACTGCTTTTTGTGTGGGATGATACAGACTGAGGGCCCAGGTGCCTTGTCAGGCTTCCAGAATACCTGCCAAGTAGAAAATGAGACTGTGAGGAAGATGGAAAGATTAAGATGTCCATCCTGATGACAGATCCTTCTGATTTAAAGATATAAGGGTCTGTATCTGTTTACCATATTAAAAAAGGGAAGATACTTACCTTTGCTTCTGAAATTGTTATCTTCTGTGTTTTAGACAGTGGTCCACCTTCCAGTTCTGATCATTTGATGCATGCTTTGTATTATACCTAAAATGCAAATATCACTTTGGAATGCAGCTTGAGGCTTTAGCAGGATGTGCTAACAATTTTTGTCTCAGTTTAAATTTTTTTGAAAATTACTTGGTAAAATAATTAGCAGGATAAAGGGGAGACATGCTTCAGTTTCACCTTAAAGGTTAGAAGAATTAAGTTTGTTAGAGTGAACAAAATGATCTGCAATATCACAAATTTTCCTGGAATCAAACATTCCTGTACCTGTAAATAATCTTTACTGATAGGAGAACTCCAGCAGAAATTTTATGTCTGCCATTGTAGCAAGTCATGGAGTGAAACCAGATGGTTTTTCTTCCATAGTAAGTTGTACCTGGTGAAAACATAGATGCAACTGAGGATGAATGGTATATTCAATGTATGCTTAAAATCAAAGGGAGTCTTTGGTTTGCAACAGAATTAGTGCAATAAAATAAGGTAGATTTTCTTAAACATTAAGGCACTGTTTAATAATGTTTGGCAGAGGATAATATCGCTTTATGAATGATGCCTTGCAAAGCAAGGTAAGAGTTATTATGTACATATTCCTGAACTTTTGTGTCTCAGTAATCAATAGACCCTCCCTGATGTTTTTCCTGTAAGTTTGGGATCAACAAAAGCATTTAATACTATTAAATTTTTTATCTACGTATTTAAATACCTTCAGGGTGGACTGTCAGAAGAAGCAGTAGGTTGTCACATGGGAAAGGCCACTCAGGGCCCCAAGTCTTCACATCAGTTTGGAAACTCATACAAACAATATGAGGCTTTAATATGTGTCTGTTTACAGACTAGCAGAAAGTTTGCTCTTAAAAATGCATAAATTATACTGTGTTGCTCAGTAGCTGAATTCTATGTGTGAGTCACACCTGCCTGTTCCAGTGATAATTTTTTCCCACTTCTTATTGCCATTAGTCCTGCTGAGCTAACACAGCTGAGAGACAGCAAACTGAGTGTCATCCACAGACTTGTTTGTTATGTTCCACTGACTTACACCTGCAAAACCCTACTGTAAGCTATGGGGCCCTACATTTTTTAAATGAGAACAGAACCTGAATATAGCAGGGGTTTTACTTGCTTGTAACTAGGGGAAAGACTCAACCAAGATTGTAATTGCTGCATACTAATGAAGGTCTGCTTTACTACCCTAATGCATTTTTTTAATGATTAAATTGGCTTAGTTGGTTAATTCATTTTGTTTTTTACCAGTTGACATTGAATTCACTAGATTTACTATTGAACAACTGCTATCCTTCCACTTGTACCACAATTTTTGTGTATATATGGACACAAAATCATGGTTCTATAAGTGAACTAGCATTCATAACTGCTTTACCTTTGACAAAAATCATTACAGAATTTAATAGTGTATTCTGGTTCCTTTGCTCTCTTATACAGGCACTTCTTTTACTTTCCAGTCTTCCACAAGTTTTAAAAATAGCTGCAGAGCAAACTAAAGGGTATTTCTTATCCTGAGCTGTCATGAACACTGACCAACCAGTAATGGTGACTTTTGTGAACAATGTGCTTTAAGGTTTCCTGTGTGTTCTTCACTGAAAACAAATCTTAAAAATCCCTGAACAATCTCTTTGCCTTCTCATAAATTTTATTGAGCAAATATGAATATAGATTATTGGAGAGAATTGGAAGAAGTGATGAAAAGAATGTATGTAGGAAAAAAACAAGCCAGCCACAAACTCCCAGAAGAGCAGGGTTACTATTGGACAATGGATTCAACAGGTAGGAATATGTGGAAAGAGTGTGGCTGAAGAAACACAGCCACCTTTGAAGATGTATATAAACTAGGGACAGGTGGAGAATATAAATTTTATCAGTGAATCACTAGTGAGATTAGGAAGTAGAACTTAATGTTCCCTTCATAAAGTTTGACTTTAGTGATTTGAAATGTGTAGATCCTTCATTAATTTGACTAATCTGCTTGTGACTTTTTTTTTGCAGAAGCTCTTATTTGTGTTATTTTCACAAGGTAACGTTCATCTATTTTTTATTTACTAAAATGCCATTGTGTTTACATGACAGCTTGTGCAATTTTGAAGGGAAAATGTACAGCAAAATAACATCAATAAGGGGTTTTTGTTTCATGTGCAGAAGCAGTTACTATTTGAAAAATATTTACTGAAAATAACATTTTCCTTTTAACAGATACAAAAGTTTGGCACTGTCTGTTAGTGTACAAGGCTCAGAGGCTAATGAATAGGGGTATAATTAATTATTTGTTTTCCCTTAAAACTACAGAATCCTCAGTTAATAGAAGCTGTACCTTTCTTTTAGTGCACAGAGCTGTGCTGATGTACACCAAGTTGTATAGAACTTCCCTAAGGGGACTTCCTTAAATGAAATGATCATTTTAATGGACCGCACAGAAGGTACGAGACAAAAGTGGAAATGCCTTGAGTATAAAGTTCTGAACATTACAATTGGTGACAGAAGGCCTATCAATGAGACCATAATCCTATAAAAATGCAGAAAGATCAGATTGTTTGTTGAATTAGACTTGCTTTAATATGGATGCATTCAAGGGGATAGCAAAGGAGCTGGAAACTTTCCATCTGCTTTGTATACAAAGTGATTAGATTGTGATCACTTAGTCCAAGAGGATAGAAATGATGCACAATTCTGCCGGGATGAGACATGCAAATTGGATCAATTAAGCTTTGAGAGCGCTCAGACAATCTGGTAGAGAAGTTTACATGCTGTGTCAAGTGAAACTTAGCAAAGATCAGTCTTGGATGCTGGGGGCAAGTATTATAGTGATTGAAACTCTAATCTCCAAGAGTAATTCATTGTTTACAGATTTAGTTATAAACTGGAGCAGATTCTATAACAAAACAATCAGTTAATATAGATCCCTTAAGGAGATGCTTGATGGTACACCAGAAGTATGACTGGTGTCAGAGAAAATAGTAGCAATCATTTGAGTTGCAACATTTGAGGTAGATGAGAGTAGATTCAGATGACTAGTCTTGTTTGCAGCTAGCAAAATGCACAATTCTAGTACCTTCAATTATTTACAATTATATACTAGAACCTACAATTCCTGTACCTTCATGTTCACCACAATGTTTCAGAAGCAGGGAGTATTCTCATGAGTAGCTCACTGTGTGCACTGAACCAAAGCTCACTCAGAAGGGGGTCAACAAGAAAATGTCCATTAGGTAAGACTGCTGTAATTCCATCAGAGACCATGTAAAATTTGAATTATGTACCCTTTTCAATGTCCTTTATAGTGTCAAAAGGACATGTTGTTCTAGATAATCAGGGGGATCTCTATGGAAATTGAAAATTCTCAATACATGTGAAATACTGGAAGACTCAGAATTAAGTTTTGAAAGAAGACACTAAAATTTTCAGTAGAATCCAGATAGCTTACAGATTAGAAACAGGTGTACACAATTTGAATTTTAAGGTAGATAAAGCAAATATACATGAGGAGTGTAAAGTAACACCTTCCATTTAACTATTTTCTCAAAATTATTTTATCAGTGGCACATACATTGACTGTATCACTGGCATTTATTGGCAATGAGTAAAAAATACAGTAAGAATATCTTATGGTGAAAACAGATGAAAAAATCTTGGGTTGGAATCATCATTTACATGGCAAATGTCATATCCTTGTTTTGTTTTTTATTTTTTAATACAAGTTCAATCTTAACTCATAAATATCTTCTCTCATCATTTGGAATGTCAAAATATGATTTAAGGAAACACAGTATAATGACTGCAGCGGAATTTGATGAGATTTTCTTTGTTAAATGCTGATTGTGAACACCAGCATAGAAAAAAGCCCTAAGAGAGCACTGCCTTTTACATAGAACTGTTAAAATCCTTCTAAGTTAGGAGGATTTACAATTAAACTAATATTGTTCATGCTAAGGCAGTTTTTTATGGGTTTGAAGCAGGCATTATCCTCCCCCTCAAATATTTTCTGAAAAAATAAAAAAAAAAAAAAAAAAAAAAAAAAAAAAAAGTAGAAGACATGGGCTTTAAAAGCATTTATTTCCCAGCCCTTAATCCTATGGAGTTTAAATGCCTATCAATATATGAAGTATCTTGAGATCAGCCTGATTATATCTGAAAACCCTTGCAGGCTTGCAAGTTTGAATGGTTAAAAAAAAAAAGCAAAAACTAGGGAGAAATCAACTTCTTAAAGTATCTATTCACAAAGGATCACTTTAAATGATCTGAACAGTTTCAAGCGGACTTTCAAGTGTCCATATTTACTGTGCATACCCTGCTTCAGCTTGTTCTGAATACTGAACAGCTACAGTGTGAATTTATGTAATGAAGTCTCTTAATCTTTCAATGCTGCTTCTTATAATTAGGCATATGTGACACGCATATTCATTAAAGCAACCTTCCTCTTTGAACAGGGGTTAGGGTGCTATTTCAGAAAGGTACTTAGGCATATGCTTAGTACCAGCCTTCATGACTGTTAAAGCAAGTCCTGACAAAATGCACATGGATAAGGATGATTTCCTAACTTAGAAAGTTCTAAGACAGGTTTAATTTGATGTAGCACCAGGTTAAATTTCCCTAGGTTTTGAAGTGAATTTTTAGCAATGGGCTGTGAACTAGTCAATACATATATATATATATAGGTGGATGGATGGCCTTGAGAAATAATTTTGGGAAAAAATCAATATGCTAAACTACCTTCAGTGAAATACATAATAGTAGGGGAAAAAATAAAAATTGTCCTATAGACTACTGAAAAAAAAGAGCGTGTTTTTTGTCATTCAGTGTTTTACCTTTACTTTTACCTTTACTGCAGAGTTAGAAATGGGTCACAGTAGTTCATGGAAAATATTTGCAGAAATAGTGTATTTGATCAAGCCAGACTCTAGAATAGAAATTCTAAATGAAATGTAAACACATGTAAACACAATAGCAACAGTAATCTGTGTTTTATGATAACAAATTAAACAAGGAATTTTTTTTCTCTTTTTAACCTGAACTCATTTTAAGCCACAAGTGACTACATGAAAGTATCTAATAGTCTACTTTATTTGGCCATGCATTGGCTTTTCATCTTACATTGTCATACTACCAAAGAAACTATAATGCTTTACTGTAGATATTCCTCCTGCCCTTTTCATATGAATTAATCCAATCACTTTAAAATGCAATAGTAAAATTTTGTATTCAAATTCTCTGTTACTGATTTATTTCCTTGACCCACTGTCAGCCCTGGACAGTTGTGACTTTCTTCACAACATGCCTTCCAAGATAATAATTACGTCCAATATGGGCATTGTGTCAAATCTTAAGTTTGTACTTTAGGTCTAGGAGTGCCATTGATCTTAGTGAGACCTATGGGATTAGACTTGTGAAAATACTTAAATACCTTGGTAGTATGAAATAATTTATAACATATAATCAATTTGTTCATATAGAGAATTGTCAATTTAAAGTTGAATATGTATCTTTCATGGAAGTCAGCATCAACTATTGCAGTTTTTTAACTATATACAATTTTATAAAGAAAGACAATAGGAATTTCATTTTTAAGAAGAAAAACACAGTAAAAACACTGCTATCCTGACATTTGTAATACCATTTTTGGTAAAAATTAAAACTAGTATTTAGACCAACATGTAAATTTTGTTTTGCTCTGACAGTTTTGTAAATATTAATAACAAATCAGTAATTGTTTTCAGGAAAAGAAAGATTAGTGGGTATGTAGGCCCACTTAACTACATTTTATCTTTATTGCAAGTCTTTAATCATTAAAACAGCCAGATCATACTCTCTTCTGTAGTCCAGAACTTCATGAGCTTCTCCAGACACATAACCCTAGTTACTTACGCTGCTTTACAGTTAGGTGTTTTGCCATTGTCTTCCAGTGTGTCAGGGTGTCAGCACTTCGCACTAACATACAAGGTAAGATTATGAGTTTATCTTTAGAAGCATTACACTTTCAAAGCAAATTAAATGTGAAGAATTGAAATAATTTAAAACCAAAACAAAAACAAATGAAAAAAGCTCTACACCCTCTGGCTGTCTATTCCTTGGTACTAATGTTATTTGGAAGCAGGTTCCTATGAGAAAAATCATTATCAACCAAGCAATGCTGCTAGCTATTTTGGATAGTTGAAGCAGAAAGAGGGTAATCACTCTAAACTATAGATCAGTAGTTTGACAAAGAAGAGACAATATGGGAGGTATAATTTCCAATCTAAAATAAATACATTCAGTATAAGTGCATATCTTATCTCAGAAAATAATACCAAATGAATTTTTGTTTGTAAATTTGGTATTATAGATATGGTAGTCAAACAAAAAGTGTGCATGATTATTTTTCCTTTGCAGTGCTGTTAAAAATAATTCTATAGATTACAGAGTTAGAGATGGAAAAATAGATCCTCTAATGTGCTCTCATTTTCCATGGTTGAAGTCCTAGGCCCAGATTGTTATGGCTGACTAGAAAAAGCATTATGGGAGAAACAACTTTCTAATTACCATATTTGTATTCTAATTTCTTATTTCTGTTTTCAAGGACAGATAAAAAAGTAAAAGCATTAATTTTTCATTATTGAGGGTACATAAATTCTTTAACTGCCTTTCTTGTTTCATTTACCTTCTTTCCCTTCTTTCTGTGATATAAGGGATAGTGCACTCATGCATTGTCTGCTCCTAATAACTAACTAACTAGCTAACTAAAAAGAATAAATAAACTATACTGGAATCATAATTAATAGAAGTGTGTCTGGTGGTGTAAGAAGAAAAAAGACTCATATTACTATAAATATATACATTTGTGCACCTATGTATGTGTTTCATTCAAGGAAAATATGTGCT
>WEIU01008024.1:40385-59905 GCA_013389925.1 Aegithalos caudatus | reverse complement strand
ACCACCACCACCACCACCAAAAAAATCCCATCAACCGAACCAAAATACCCACGCAAAGCTGAATATTGAAACGCTCTATAAGGATTCCAATGTGCATGTTGTTTGCAAACTGTGTGGTCTGTTTCCATTCTAGGAAGCCGATTTATGAAAAGTTTGAAGCCTATGTGTGAGGGGAAAGCAGGTCTTTTTCTTTCTGGTTCTTGTTATGAACATGTTATGTTATCTATAAGCTCTTGGTGGTGCTACAATACAGTATTGCTGTCCCCCCACCCCCAATAAATATTATGCAATTAGTACATGATGATGCAGCATATGCAGATGGTTTTTACCTCCCAAAGCTGCCAAACTGTCTTTTTAAGAGTGTGAATGACAAATAGTCATTTTGGGGAGTGACATGTCATGATGATGGCCCATTAAAACTCCTCAAGAATACTCAGCCAGCTACATATGCCCACTCAGCTCCATCCATAGCAGCAGCTGCTTCTGAGTTCCTCCTGTAGCTGCAGTAAACTTAATGGGCTGGCTGCACAATTCCCTGTTGCCACAGGGCATTTTGTGTTCTTATTAAAACTGGGGAGTGGAGAAGGCACAGATTTGTGACTACAGCAGCTGCAGAGACTGGAAGAGGACAGAAAAAGCAAGGGTACTTGTGTGTGTGTGTGTGCATGTATGCACGTGTATGTGCACATACATGCACTTAAATGGGTGTATAGATATACAATCTCTGTCTATATAAGGAGCTACATTATAGAAGTATACATGAGGAGGAAGAACACTGCGCAGACAATTCAATATTATTAAGAGAAAAAATATCATAGAAATGTGACAATGGATGTTCTTATCACATCAAGTTTTCAGTATTTCCTATTAATTATTCAACTGACTATCCTTTAGATGAAAGTATCGTTTATTCCTAGGGGAACTTTTCATCTGAACTTTGTCTGCAACCTAGAAGCCTTGAGGGCTTGCTTAGATGCTAACTGAAATATTATAAAGGGAAAATTTTAGAATTTTAGTGCTTCTAATTTGATTTTTTTGAACAATAACCATCAAGGAAATAAAGAAGTTTCAGTGTTCCTTTTCCTCTTTAACCCTCATTTTCAAAAGGTTAACAAAATTAAATATTCACTTCACTTCAGGCTGAGGTGATAAGATTATTATCCTCCTGAAGCACTGATCCACCACTTAAATGTATAAGGGCTTTAACTAAACTCTTCCACGAATACTTCTGAACATTTTATTTTGGAAAAAATACAGAGGAAGGAGGGAATAGTAAAACTTAGTTGCTTATTCTAGGTTTGATGATGGAAGAGATTCTTACTTCAGTTTCTTATTTCAGTTTCTTAGGCACAAAAACATGCATTCTGTAACAGAAAAGAAGGAGTTCAAAAACTGCATTAACAGGGAAAATAAAGAATGTTTAGGAATTTTTTTTTAAAGAAAAATACCTAGTTCATTCAAAGTCAGCTGACAGTTATGCTACTCTCCCTGCCCATTAATCATGTTTGTTTTCTTCTCTGGTTTCAGGACTTTAAAATCAATGGCAATTTAAATTTNCACCACCACCACCACCAAAAAAATCCCATCAACCGAACCAAAATACCCACGCAAAGCTGAATATTGAAACGCTCTATAAGGATTCCAATGTGCATGTTGTTTGCAAACTGTGTGGTCTGTTTCCATTCTAGGAAGCCGATTTATGAAAAGTTTGAAGCCTATGNGTTTTTTTTTTTTTCCCGTACACTTGGAATAGTAGTATTACACATCCTCAGTAGAATGACACTTGGCCAGATTTAGGTAATTATCTTTTTAAATTGCTGTTGCATTAAGCAAAGTATGAAAAGAAGGTTCTGGTAAAATTATACAACATTACTCTGAAGTACTGTTCTTACACTTCTGATGTATCCATGTTCTCATTCACTTTGGCTTTTGATTTGTGAATATTTTTACCTTTGTTTATTTATTTATTTATTCATTTATTTATTTTTTATTTTCTTCTCTTCTCTGTTAAACATTTGTATTTATTTTACCTCATCCTGTGAGATAAAATCTCATTCAGGCGTGTTAGTAGTACCTGAATAGCTTGATTGATGAAGCTTTATTCTCACTGGTTTTATATACTGTTGAATATGAAGGTCTTGGAGGTTCAGATTACACCAGATGTCATGCATTTTGACTTCAGAAGGACAATTAAGGACAATCTGTGGGATGAAAACCGATACTCCTAAAGGGATGTGCCTTGGTTTTACCTTGAATCTGAAATGTGTTCATTTGATAGATAACTTCTGGTGACCTCATTGTATTTGTGGTGTTCCTGGGCAGATATATATCTGTCTTGTGATCATTCTTAGGGCTCTAGTGTTACCTGCATCAAAACAAAATATGATTCAGAGGTAGTCTGAGTTCAGGCAGCCTGTAGAGTCAGTGCTTAATGTAAAGAGATCTCTGAAATGTCCTGGACCTCAATTGCCTCAGAAGTCCTTAGGTAATTGGTCAGCTCTTAGCACTCCAGATACTGCTTTGGATATTTTAAATAAAGTCAGCAGAGAAGTCTAGTCTGGGCTGACCAGATTTTTAGTAACCCTGTCACCAACTGCTTGTGTTAGATAAATATAACCTGGTTATACTCTGGTTTGCAGCATGAGACATTGTTGTATTCCCTTGTGACTGTCTCTGCACTTGCCTGACAAAGAGCAAGTCTGAAGGCAACAAAACAGTGCATGAAATTGCCAGTACGTCAACAGGGAAAATCGTGCCACAGTGACACGGTTGTCTCTGCTGGTTGCCCGCTATGCTGACAACATTGCTGAGACAAGGAAACTCTGGTAGCATTACAAGCATATTCCTTCTGTTCCAACTCTAATTAAGTGTGTTGGAGTTTTGAGTATAGCCGCTTATATTGACTTGATCTCTTGTCCTCAGTATTATCTGTTATGCTGAAAGCGCAGAATGTAGACCTGCATATTTCTTTCTGAGCCTAGGCCTATACTATACTTTTACATAAATTAATAAAACCAAAGCAAACAAAAGCCTTCCAGGAGTTCCTTTATCACTCTCTCAACATTTCTTGGAGAATAGACTTTTATAAGAAAATCATTACCTACTGAATAATTCTTCCACTGGTGCCTGGGTATAAAGTCAATTATATGAATCACAGGCCTTTGCTGACATCAATAAAATGTTGAGGAATCTTTTTCTTTCCCACATGACTTCTGTAATCATACTAAAAGATAAATTCAAAAAGATGTCTTAGGCTGTTGATACTGAAATACAGTTTCAGTTTACAAGAATGATAGTTTCATAGCTCCCTCTGAAGACAATGATCCTATTAGTAACTAATGTGTTTGTGAAGCCCTTAGACATTGCAGAAACGTGGTATGTGTGCAAATTAGATTTTACTGTAATGTTAACTCCATTGTCTAGGTTGAATTTTAAGTATTAGTTATTGTGTTGAAATTATTCCAAAGCACCAACACTGAACCCTTAGTTGTCCTGATAGTTGAGAAAGTGTTACATAAAAATAAAAAAAAAAAAAAAAAGGAGAAAAAAAGCCCTGTAAATATCTAGTATTTTGTTAGTCATCACAAAACACATACTAACAATGATAACCTAAGGGGAAAAAGGTTTTGAAAACTTTGTATGTGTAACCACAGTAAATATCAACTCCAAGAAAATCCAAGAACAGCAGTTTTAAGAACCTGGCTGTTGTGATGACCAAAATTTATTAGAAATGGAAAAAAAAATGGGGTTTTATTTTAAATCATCAGCTTACTTTAATCTTTTTAAAATTACATGTTTATATACTCTTTATTAGTCTTCCCAGAAAGGAGGAGAGGGAGAAGGTGGCATGAATAATTATTCTGTTCTCAGTTGCTTTGTGATAGTAGATTGTGATTATAAAATGGACAAGAAGATTGCTTCTGGCTTGGAGTTCTTTTTTTCTCTTTTGTGATTGTTTTTGATTCTTAGTGCCTCCTTGCATTTTGTGAGGAGGCAAGAATAAAGCTGTAGTTGTGTCAGTTCCATATCACCAATAACTATGGATGCTTCACAGGGCATGAGGAGGAGGCAGTTTTCATTCCTCCCCTCCTTTTCTACTTATTTTCATAGAGAGAAAGGAAGGATGCAGACAAGGCAACTCCTCCTTGAGAAAACTTTTCAGTTCTGCAAAGGAGGACACATTTCCTATGGTCTCAGAGAGCAACAAAGCTAGATGGTATTGAAGCATCTAATGTTTCCTCTGTCCACCTCTTTCTCTCCATTACTTCTGTCATTCTGCTAGTGTAAAAAACCATCAGCTCCTCATGTTCTCCCTTCAATTTTCTTCTTCACCAATAATCTGTAAACTCAGCAATGAATCATTAACCATGCTGGCACAGAGAGAAACAAAAGCAATGATAAATCTTTAGGGACGAGAAATCAGAGAAGACAGGCATATGAACATTGCACCTGCTTTAAAGGAGCCTGGACTGAAAGTCAGAAAAAGAGCAAACCTTCCATTCAGACATACAAGAGATGAGTAGTGAACAGATAAGCTGCTTTTAATACATTCAATTCTAAAATAAGTCTCCTTCTCTATTGAAAATACTGTATAATTTCTTTAATGCCAAGTGATACAAAATGATATCATTGGTTGTACAGATCTTAACATAAAAATAGGCAATATCTAGAAACTATTGAGTATTAGGAATCTTGGGAAAAAAAAAAAAAAAGTTTTATTTAGATTTCCTTAGAATAATCACCACCCTAAAAGTCCACATAGACATAAACATGTTAGGGGAGACCCTAGACTAACCAATATTGCTGTAGGGCCAGAAACATGCAAGAAAAAAATTTGGTTTATTAAAAGAGTTAGGGTAATGACACCCTTGCTGTTTACTGAAGTTGACTGTTTCCTTCTCTAACACATATTCAAATAAGTATTTTCTAAAACTGAGAGCCTAAAAAGATTAAGTTCTTTTTTAGCTTGAGTTCAGCATCAACAGAGGATGCTCAATAAATTATCTTCTAAAGAGGAAGAAAAAATGCACTTTTTATGTGCATTGTCCTTCTGCCTCAACAAGGCTTATGAGGCTTTTATTCTCAGATCTGTTTGCTCTCTGCTAACTTTTCCTGGCACACCAAGAGTTATCCTGGTAAAAAATACATTGTCTCTCTCTAGAGGATTGTTGCTTCCCTTTCCTTTTCTCATGTACTCTTGTACATGCAGGAATAACCCAAATCCAGAGCTTTTAGAATCTTCATGTTAAATGTAAGCAGTATGTAACAAAAAAGCTATAGGATCAACATATAAGAATTGGGTCATGAATCTTATACTGAAAAATAAGCCTAGTTGATAGCCAAGGCAAGCTGGAGAGTCACTGTCATGGAAATTGCGTGAAGGTGGCAATGGATGAAATTATTTCGAAGCATACAACTGTCTCTGTCATTTCTCTTTCTGTTTATTTACAATACAAATGGCAAACTGATTCTGATAGAAGAATTGTCTGGAATGACCCACAGTGAAACCAGATGAGATTTACCCAGTGAATCCTTGAATCCTCCATGTCTCTTGAAACAAGAATTTGAAAGTGACTTTGTCTTGAGCCTCTCTGCTTCTAAAATCACAGTCCCCATGTGCAGATACAGATTGAGCTGCAATCCTGTCTCCTACAAGGATGGTCCTCTAGAAAGTGGGAGGAGTGAAAGACAAGGTAGCAGATGGCATGGCCATAAATGCTTTCTGGAACCTTCCTGTAAAATACTACTGTCCTGAGGACTAATATCATTCTATATAATTGTTGCCAAATTAATAGCAAGAACAAATTAAAATCCGAGGTCTTATTACTTAATGTATTCCTTCTATCAACAAAAGGGGCAAAGAATACCCCAAAACAACAAAAGCAAATGAAAAGACCTGACAACAACAAAAAATGTACAAAGTGTTTTCTAAAGCAAACACTATATGGAAAAGTGTACTTCTCACTTCCTACAATGTTAAATTAAATAGCTGAATCACAGGTAGTTTGCAGTCATGTTTAGTAGTATCAGAGCTCTGAATATGATGTGGGACATTCAAAAATGTTGTTTGTAGTTGCAAAGCATTTATGCCTCTGGATTAATGACTTTGAAGATCACTGTGTTTGGAAAAAACTATATTGTGTGAAACTGGAATATAGGTGATATGAAAACTGCATCAAAATTCTCAGTATTTTCAGCCAAGTACTTTTTTTTCTTTTTTGCATTGTTCGCTTGTATGGTACTTTTCAGTTATCTCAGCTGTCCTCTAAAATGCATATAAAAGTGTTGGAAAAAGCTCTTTAGAGTGCTTTACACTGGATTGATTGTTCTATAGTGCCAAAGATAAACTGAATCTTGAGCTATATAACCTTCCTGGGGTTAAGTAGGTAGAGAATAGTACATTACTAATTTGAGCATAGGCCAGCACAGTTTTTAAATGCTTAGTAGAACAAAGTTTTAATAAAAGATACAAAGAAGTCTGCAGTTCCACAGCCTTAACCTTGGAATAACAAAGATCCTCACTAATCACTTTACTAATCCATGCAGTAGCAGTTTTCTTACCAAAGCATGGTTCCAAAAAGTGGTTTCTGTTCAGCATTTCACTCCAGGTCACCAGCCACTGTAGTGCAATCCATGACGAGATTTATGGACCTCAAAGTGAAACTCCTTAAAGAACAATGTGTTGTTAATCAGCAAGCCACTGAGTGAGCAAATGGGAAATGCTGAAGTTACACAATTTCTTCCTTCCCTGGGATGTGAAAGCCTTGCTCAGTGCATCTTCGAGGATTTACTGGCCTCTCCCCTGAAGTTTTTGTGGTTTTTTTTTGTTTTTTTTTGGTTTTTTTTTTTTTCCTAAAGCAGTGCTGGTTATCTATTTGGGATAGGACTGGATGCAGATACAAGGTGAAAGTTAGGCTGTGCACCCCTGCAGTTTGACACCACTGTAGTGTGCTGATGGGCTCAGCTCCATCCCCATGGGACAGTGCCGTGCTGCTCTCAGCAACTGAGATACGGAAATTTTACTTTCTCTGCTTGCAGAGATTTACTTGTACACCGCTAACATTCAGAAAACTGCTCTGCTGATGAACTACTGGGTATGTTGGTGTCCTCTGCTTTTCTCTCATCCAGCATGCATCCTAAAGTATGACAGAAAAGTTTGAACAGCCTTGACAGGGACAATGTGGGAGTCTCAGCCACCATAGAAAGATGAGCTAGAATATGGGGTATGGAGAAAGCAGAATCACTGAAGAAAGACAAAGGCATGGAATCTTTGTATCCCATAATGTCAGTTCTTGTGGAATGTGGTTTTCAGCTTTTCAGCCTAGACTGTAGGATTCTACAGTTCCTCTCTAGCACACAGGAGACTTATGCACCCTGAAGTAGGTATTAGAGAAAGAGAAAAGGAAGGAAAAGAAAAAGTCAAACAAAATCAAAGAAAAGTTAGACAGATTCTTACTTGCACAGGCCACTGCTCCTCTGTAGGGAAGATGGATACTTCTTCCAGTCAAGTTTAAAAAAGCACTGAAAGCCCCAGCTGTCAGGCGTGTGAGTTGAACAGAGGTATGGTTTGTTCAATAAACCCCAGCCATTGGGAATGAGGAATACCCAGTGCTGTGGATCTTGAAAGAGCCTGAATGTGAGATACATTTTACTTTGGCCTGCTCACAGTGTCAGGATTGTTTATTCCTGAGTGTGCAGAGAAGTAGGGCTTTAAATGTTTGGGGAACTCCACCAAAGAAATCTCAGGCTTGGTTAGCTGTCTCTGGATTTAGGTAGCAGCAGAATAAGGATAAACCATATTTTGAAATAATGTAGCTAATCTGATTTAGATACCCTAGTTCTGTTTTTCTAATCCAGTCCAAACCTCCGGATTCTCTTTCTGTCATAAAAGAGAGGAGTGAACTGTAATTGCATAAGTATGAGATATCCAAACAGTGTAAGTGAAATAATGTGTAAGAAATAGGCAGCTTTTTATCCAGCTGAAAAATTCAAAACTGAGCATGAATATTTCCCTGCTGAAATAGGAAAAGCTTTTGCAGCTGTGCTGTCATACCCAAGATAACAATTTTCTGCATGTATTTGGGAAGTGATACTCCTAACAGAGAGAAAAAAAGTTAGTGATGGAAATTGTGATGATGATGGTGATGACAGTGGATTTACCCCCAAACTCAAGATAACATGGAATTAGGACAGGTACAAAGAAGATATGAGATAGAAAAATCCAAGTATATTTAACATTGTCTTCAGCCACTTTTAACAAGCAAGAAAGTATTTTAAATCTTACTCATATTCTTTTCACTTGTACAGTACTAAATATATCATATGTGCATGTTACTATAACATGATATTCAGATCAATTGCATTCCTGATACAAGTTTGAGAAATATGTAAGAGGTGTTTGAGTCTGTGTTCTGTAACAGGAAGATGAAACTCGGTGGACATAAAAGAGCTAGAAAACCTGTGGGATCTTACTCTGTAAGTTAGAATACCTTGAGTCACGAGGAAAAAAATCTTTCTGCAAATCTATCTTGCCTTTCTAATGTAAGACACATTTTGACCTACTGAAGTATATTTCTCTTGTGCGTACTAGTCCCAGGGAAAACTGCACCTGGCTTTCAATGCACTGTGCCAGGACACCTTGGTCTGTTTCAGAGTCTGCATTTTTCTGTAATTATTAGATAATGAAAGCAAGATATGGAAGTGAAAATTTGAAGTTACAGGCCCATCAGATAGTAGTGAGCAATTTATCACCCAGTACATTTTACCTCATTTTATAGAATCATAGAATATGCTGAGCTGGAAGGGACCCATCAAGAAAAATCAAGTTCAACTCCTGGCTCTGCAGAGGACCACCCCAAAGACTCACACCATGTGCCTGAGAGCATCTTCCAAATGCTTCTTGAACTCTGTCAGGCTTGGTGCTGTGACTACTTCCCTGAGGACCCTACTCCAGTACCCAGCCACCCTCTTGTTGAAAAACTTTCCTGCTATCCAACCTAAACCTCCCCTGACCTAGATACATGCCATTCTGTTGAATTCTCTCATTGATCATGAGAGTGAAGAGATCACTACCTGCCCTGCTGCATTCCCTCATGAGGAACATTTGACATGTTTTACTGCTCTCCGCAGTAAACACTGAGCCAATACGTAAATACACACAAGAGCAAACACACACTGACATTAAGTTTATACTGACATTTGTTTGAAGTCTCACCCTTCAGTAGGGTTATAAGCTGAAGTGAGCAATGTGGTTAAATTTAGGTAGGAATAAAGTCATGGTTATGGTCATACGTGTGCATGTGTTTGCCTATGTAAAAATCTGGCATGAGAAGAATGAGATTTTTTGCAGGAAAAAAATAATTTTTTGTGTTTAAGGGAGCAAATTTACAGATTCTAATGAACCCTCACATGTTGTGTGTGATAAACATTCAGCTTATATTTCCAGGAACAATAAAATTTCATGTACTACTGCTCAGCAGAGGAATTATTTTTACATATCTCCATACCACTGACTTGTAAGTTAATCTCATCTCTCATCAATTTTTCACCAGCTTCACTCTGATGTTGATAAAGGAGATGGTTCCATCAAATACATCTTGTCAGGCGAAGGGGCAAGTTCCATTTTCATTATTGATGAGAACACGGGGGATATTCATGCTACAAAGAGGCTGGATCGAGAGGAGCAGGCCTACTACACGCTCCGAGCACAAGCACTAGATAGGCTGACTAATAAACCTGTGGAGCCAGAGTCTGAGTTCGTCATTAAGATTCAGGACATCAATGACAATGAGCCAAAGTTTCTGGATGGTCCCTACACTGCTGGAGTTCCTGAGATGTCTCCTGTGGGTAAGTGCAAAATACACTGTTGGTGTTGTGGGAAATTCGTTCCTATTGCCTTTTTAAAAGTTTCATTATTTTTTACTGTTTCACACTAAGCTACTTAATTATCTATGAGGCACCTGCAACAGTTAGATATTTCAAGACTTAACTGGAAATAACATGCTAGATTAAGTATTTACCCTTTCAAAAATGTTGTGAAACTCAAATAGCTATGCAAGGATTCAGATAACCATTTTATGGTGTATTTCCCATTCCAGGGCCCAGAGGCTTTGTTTTATAATTCCCATTAACAGTAATAAGTTTCACACCTATGTTACGGTACTCAGAGGTTATAATTTATAATTTCATTCATATAAGGTCTGTTCATTACAAATTCTTCAAATTCTTGCTAGTGAATAGCATAATGTTTTTTTTGTAATTTTTTCACATTTTGGTAATACTTTATTGGATATATTTTTCTTACAGTAAAATCCCATCTTTTGGGGATTTCTGGGGATTGGTAAGCAGCAGGAACTGGGGTACAACTTGAGATAATTCTTCTACTGAAATCAGAGAAGAATGGATTTTAGAGGCTTCAGGCTATTTGTTGTAAACTGAGGAATGCTGATTTTTCCTGAGTTTGAATTAGGAGAGAATTTCAAAATCAAATCCACTGTCTCTTAATTCTAAAGTGACCAAATGTTCATCCATTGTCAGGTGTTACTGTTCCTTTGAAACCTGACTCAGACCAGATTCAGGCTTGGCCGGGAGATATTTTGGTAAATGTTACTTTAATATGTAATTATAAATGCAAGCACAAAAAAAAAACCAACCCACAAAAACCCCAAACTAAACAAAACAAAACCCCAACTTATTTGACTGCAAATATGTATGTGGGAAGGCTCACTTCAGCTTGAGACAGTTCTGTGTTTTTTTTTGCTTGACTGATTATAAACCATATTAAAATGTGGAACTTATACAGTAAGGCTTTGGTTAAAATTTGCTATAGTTTCCTCAATATGATCTCCCATGTTTTGGAATGTTGAACAATGCATCTAAATTGGAGCTACAGAGAGAAAAAATCTCCCCTACCTAAGTGCCATGCAGTAATCAGTAGTAAGCATTGCTTATATATTTGAAACTCAGGAGTCAATAGAAGATAAATAAAACATTGCTAATCAGTTTTCTATACATTTATTTTACTGTGAGGATAGACAATTTCACATTGATACTTGGCACTTGCTCATTGTCACTCAAGCACTATATGGATGGCTGAAGAGGCAATGCTAGCCTTGGAAGAAAGACAGACACCACAGCTTTTGCAGAATAATGGAAAGGAGATGAAACTGTGATATATTGCTGGGAAATTTTTACTTCTGAACTTTGAAAAAATCTAGACAACAGATAATCTAAGACTGTAAAACCTAAATAATCCACTTCAAAAATATGTTGTGCTAAAATACATTTTTAAGTTACCCTTTTATTTTAGAATAAGATTATTTAAGATGTAGCATGCACCAACCGTTAGAATTTTTGTTTTCACTTTTATCTTATGATTTGGAATTATCTCCATATTTCACTTTTGCATTTATCACCTCTGTCTTTTCTTGCACTGGCATATTGATGTACAGACAACTACAGATATATGAGGCTTACTTACATATACAAATCCATGCCTCTACTCCTACCTATGCTCCATTTGTTCCAAAAATATATTGGAAATCAATCTATGGGGAGTGCATTGTGTGCAGTGGAGGATATTGGGTCTATTTTTCAAAATAAGCTGCTTTGCATTTTGTTGACTCTTTACATCATAAAGGAGTAAAAAAATAAAGTTCTCTCACATGTGGTCCATACAACACCAAGTTTATTTTCAATTCAGGAAATATTGTGCAAAATTACTAACAGAGACTTGTGCACTCTCTGAGAGTTGTGTCAAATAAGGGTGGTTTCAGATTCATGAACTTTATGAAAGTACACATTTTAAACATCTTTGTGGTTAGTATCACACACCTACCAAATGCTGCATTGTTACAGAGCTAAGGATTACCATGAAATTCCTTTGTCACACTTTGTTGCACTATGTCGCACTTTGTCTTACATAGTTACAGCAATTCATACTTTATTCATATAACACAATTTTTAATTAATCACTTAGAGCATCCATGAAATATTAAGGAGATAGAAAGTATCTCTCTCCTATTTTGTTCAAAATTATATCCATGACAAGGATTTTTAATTGGATATTAAAGGAAATGAAAGAGATCACAGTATTATAAACCCAAATTAACTATAAAGCTAGGAAAACTATAACCTTTAACCTACAGACTGGTTATGCAAGTATAATGGTTCTGTATTTTATTTGACAAATATTTTTGGACATTATCTCAGGCTAATTGAAGTCAATCTCTTCTTTTATTTGAAATGACTTCAGGTCAGGTTCAAATTATATTCGGGTCAGACCCAATTATATTGATTATCCTGAACAGAGTAAATATCTTGATGCCTTGTAAATCTATTCATGGCAAAATCCCCAAAGATATGGCTTATCTGAAAATCATAAGGATTTGTTTTTGTTACCAGTACTGTATCTGGTACTTAAAAAACTGAGCAGCATTAAACAAATGGATACTGGTCTGTTTGAGTTCTAGCCAACAGAAGTAGGGATGAGAATTCCAGTGCCCAACATAGTTTTGGTTTGTTTAATCTTCTCTGCTCTCCAGACATATCAGCATCTTTGCTTGTTAGCCAGCACAAGTATCTCTCCTGCCATGTTTATTACCTCTGACTGAGATGGATAGAAATATGTGAATTATATAACAAAGAAAAAAAAAGCAAAAGCGCTGTATCAGGATTAAATCTTTGATAGAGCCTGCAGTGGGCTTTGAGAGCCTGCATGACGCGTCTCTCTCCAAGTACAAGCCACCGCTGCTTCCCTTTGTCTGACCTTGCTCCTTAGCTGGGACCATTCATGAGTTTTTTCCCCAAGTGAAGGCAACATAATGACACTGTGGGAGGGCAGGGAGCAGGTGAAGAGGGCTCTGACTCTTCCCTTTCACACCCCTGGAGGGGAAAGTCTGTGGAGGCATTGCTGCATCAACTGTGGGTGAGACCCAGTGGTAGAAGCATAGAAATACTAGAAGGTACTGAGTGGAACCAGTCTGGGTTCTTACCTGTATGTAAGGATTATGCAGGAATTCTGGATAACTTGATAGTCAAGGTGTTTAATGTTTTCAGTAGTACCTGATACCATGTAGAAACATGATGCTATCATGGAATTGTTTTGTGTCTTAGACATAGTACACATCATTAATATATATAAATTAATATTTTTAATAACTGACTGCCTTAAAGCACTATTTTTGATTAGTTAATGTGGCTAAAATTTAATTGATAAGCATTTGTGCAGTTTCAAAATTAGACACTTGTTAAATTAATCTAGTTTTAGAAACCAGTTTTCTTTTGAATGATCTCACTAATATTGAAACAGAAGTCACAGAATCATTTCTCATAAAACATATTTCAAAATTTGCATAAAATGTAATGCAAGTTACTAGAAAGCTTTCTAAAAAGCTCTGTAGAGGTTTCTAAAATAATGTACTTAGAGATTCAAAATGGATCCTTTCAAAGGATCTCCAACTCAAATTTCAACCAGTTTACCTTTCTCTTCCTATTGCAGAAAAGGTTAATCTCTGCACGGTGTCAGAAATATAGTTGAGCCTTGACTTGGCGAAATTTAATTTCAAATAACATTCTAAATTCAAGGTCCTCTATGCAAATATCCTCCTGTCCTTTTACTGTAATATCAGTATAAATAGGGCAAATTCTAAGATCATTATAGTTTGGTAATCTCTACCAATATCTATTAAATATTATGTTACAAATTATCTTAAAAATTCAGGAAAATAAACCCAGAAATCTGTGCCAGTCATTTGTTGACTGTCCCTGTTACCTGTAAGTTCTAATCTTGGATGCATGTATGACAGCTGCCTGTCTCTGCTAGAGGGTGAGGCAAAGCATTCACAGATATGAGGAAGACAATTTCAATGCAGGAACACAAACTCTTCTAAGATGATGTACTTGGAACTACGATGCAACTACCCATTTTTCCTCACACTTTTAGATTTATCCGTTACCCATAAGTTTCCCCAGAGCTTTATGCTTCAGATTTTTTTTTTAAAGGGAAGTGAGTATTTTAATTTGACATCAATCCATTGCAGAAAGATTAGGACAGCAGTACATGGCAATTATACTCTGAAGGAATCCTGTTCTTTAAGAGCAATCTGCTTCTTCTGGAAAAATCTCTGGGAATCCTCAAATACAGATTTTCTGTGCATTTTGTTTTCTTGGAGCAGATTTGCTACACATAGGACTTCTTACATAGTTAGAATACCTTCTGTTATCTTCTATGCATGTTCTTAAAAATAGGTTTTGCAGAAATCTCCCTCGCAGCATGGGGCTTCAGAAGCTCATTTTTTTCTGTGCAATTAGTAAAGAAATAATGACAATAGCATGGGTTTCAGATCTTTCCCCTACTGATGTTTAGAAGAAGTTGATTAGCACAGAGGGACTGGAAAATATCATTGTTTTTTAGTTACTGATTACATTTAAATGGAATTATGGCAGAAAGAATTGATGTTAGAATTTCTACTTAAAAAACCACCCTTTTCTGAAGGATTCATGTGTTTTAGGAGAGAGACAATTAGATTCAGATAATGAATTACTTGTTGCATGGAATGTAGAGGGTTTGTTTGCTACATCAATAGATTTTTTACAGCAAACAAGCACTTCTAAACTTGCAGCATTTCGAAAATGTCTGTGCTGAGATTGCAGAGCTTGTAATTTCTTTGATCTTGTATTGGTCTGGAGCCCTTGAAAGCAGCAAGAACAGGGGCAAAGATGTAACTGTGTATAAGGTTTATAAGCACTTTTGCCAATATTTGCAGACCTTGTAAGCTTCATTGGCAGGGCTTAGTGACTTTGTAAATGTGGTAAGCCTGGCTTTCACAAAGAACACAGGATGTCAAACAGTCGTTATGATACCCTTGTTCTCAAAAGCAGGATAGACTTTGGCATGTTTAAAATAGGTCCTTGTATGAAATTACATTATAGAGTAATCTGTAAAATCAGTTTGACATACTGAATCAAAGCTCTTAGTTACTGGTGAACAGAAAATGGATGTATTTTAAGTCCCATAACTGATAAATGACTTGATGGATTAACTACCAATTTTCTTTTTAAGTTTTCCATCTACTTAATAGTTGCATGTGAAATTTCAGGTTGGGAAGAACCTTTTCCCTGTCCAAAAGTAGGTCACAAGAGAGAAAAATTGCATTTAAATAGGATTGCAATCATACTATGTCATGGATACTTCAGGAATAGAGATCAGGAATGTGGGCCAACTAGGCCATAACCTGAATAAATTTATCTTAAGAGTGATCATTTCTGGTCAGAATCCTTTCAAGTGGGGCCCATCCTTTGTTCCATTTTATGGAGGGCTGCACTTAATCCTTTCTCCAAACTTTCAGCCTAGTCCCAGGCTCAATTTATGATGTGCTACTTAACCGAGAATCGAAAAGATGGGGAAAATGGATGGGAGATATACTATATTAGATAAAAGGAATTTCAGAACTTTCTCCCATTTCCTGAAAATTCCAAGTAAAACTGACCAGAATACTATTTATATTCAGTTCACTCTGGACACTTGCTATTTCAGTTTGTTCTTAAAAAAGTGACTTGAAGACTTGTGGGTCTCATTTTCGCATGTCAAAAACATGTCCTTTCAGAAAATGAACACTGTGTTTAACAAATGCTTTTCTCTAATCGTGTGTCTAAATAAAGTCTATGAAGCAATCTGATCTTCTCTTGAAGACCTTTACTGGGCATCTGCCAAATTGCTACAATATTAATTTGCAATCTTACCTCCAAATGGGTCCCTGGGCTGTTCAGTGGAAGGTCTGAATGTTCCAGACAATCTGCCAGTGGGAAAAAATAATCCTTTCTGTCTATCAAAGGGTGGTGACCGTGGCCAAGGCCCTGACTCCTGGCTGTTATTTTATTCTGCTCTCAGCATACACCATGGAAGCTGTTGTATAGAACAAAACAAATGGGAACTGACATGGAGAACATAATGAATAGGAGCTGGATGCAGAATGAGGTCCTCACAAAATATAACCTTCTTATCAGCCAGTTAGAATTTTTGCTTTCCTATTCCTGTCAACATAGAGACATTTCTTGCTCAAGGAAATTTTACACAATAGATTACCATAACTGATATTGCAGATATATTGAAGGAAATCACTATTTCATATTGAAGGGAATTACTGCTTTTTAAAGGAATTTAGAGACAGCTTTTACCAGGTTTTATCTGAGCTGAGAAAGAAACTCTTCAGCCATCTCTTCATGAAACAGTAAATAATTTTATGGGCTAACAATAATTTTGTGCACGTTTATCAAAATTTGTAAAATATATTGATGTATGTATGTTTGAATTTTCTAAAGAGTCGTTACAATTTCAGCATGCTGACTTCTCTTAAAAGGAGAACTACTACTACTGTATTCCATACTCAGACTTCAGGCTTCATTATCATTACAGAAATTTTGCTGACATACACTCCACCAAGCAAAGGCAGAGATAGAGAGGAGGAGCTAATGAGTGACATGGTTTTTAACTGCTGTGAGTCAATGCCTGTGACTATTTGGGAAGATGGAATTCTGTAATAGCTGATACTACTAGTTTACAAATATAACCTGATACATTAAACAGAGTCAGTATGGAAATGATGAACAGTTGTGAAAAAGCCACTTCACACTTTTTCAGATATGTACTGGCGTAGCATATTGAGTAAATGTCATTCAGCTTTTTCTAGCTTTCATGTGAAATAGTTCCTCAAACATTTTACAGGTACCTCTGTGGTTCAAGTGACAGCCACTGATGCAGATGATCCTACTTATGGCAACAGTGCTCGAGTGGTTTACAGCATACTGCAAGGACAGCCTTACTTCTCTGTGGAGCCCAAAACAGGTAAATTTACATAAATCCTTTGCAGTAATGCTGAGAAAAAGAGGAAAATGTGCATTAAATATTGCTAGAAACTTATTAATTTGACCTCTTGGTTAATTGAATACGTTTGGGTTTTGTTGATCTTTTAATCTCTTATTCTTTAGAATAAATTATGAATGTCACCTGTCTGAGCTATGTAATGAACAGACTTTGCTGGAATAGAATTTATTTTTCAATCTACCAGCTGCTTGGTCTGCTGCCTGTTTTCATGTATCTTATCAGCGAAAATTTCAAAATGCATTGAACATTTTTTTTAAGATTTCAGAAATATCTAAATGTCACATAGATGGTTCCATAAGAATAGGTTTAAGGCACAATTACTCTCCATTATACTTTTCAAACTGAAGTTTTGTTGTGGGAAATCAATCCCTTTATTAATTTGAAGAATAAAGCACTGTGCTTCTTATGTTTATCAAATATAATATTTTGCTGCCACTTTCAAAGCATTTTACTGGTGAAACTTTTTTTATTACAATTTTCTTGAAATTTTGTGAATATTTTTAAGCCACAACAAAATTCAACCTTTAATCTCTGGTGGTTTAATAAATATTGCCTATTCTGCTGTATCATTTCATGAAGCAGGAGAGTAGGTTCTTGATCTGCTCATTTCAGTTTAGTGCTTGAGCCTTCACTTACACCTACAAGGAGAAGAGTTATAATCTTCATTTTGGATAGAACCAAGCTGAGGAAAAAGAGGAAAAAAATGACCCTTGTTATCATAAAAAAGTCTGTGATGTGAATCAGACCTGAGTCCCAATGTTGTGACCAAAAGGTCACACTCTATGTAGCAACATCTAAATTTTACAGAAATAAGTTCTAAAATTAGCTTCATATTACAACAGATCCATGCCCGGCAGGGATATATACCACTGTCCCTTTCCCTCCAATGAATATGATTTATAGGGATTTTCTTTCTGTTTCTCCTTCTCCCTCTCCATGTGTATTTATGTAACATGTATGTTGTGATAATGACTGCCCTTGAACAATAATATGGTAGTTTCTGCTAAATAAAAATCTTGAAGAACTCAAACTGAAATGTTTGTATACATTTTCACCACTTTGATGTGATACTCAAATTTCCTGTGTTCATGACAGTTTGCTTCCAAATTATTAGGTAACTTTGCCTGGTAATTTAACTATGACAGAAAAACAAGCATGCCGAGAAAAGCAAAGTAGAAACAATAATAATATTAAATTGTATATTAGTTATATTTTACATGTATTGTAAAATGGGTGAAATAGTTCCAGGCAGTCCCTTTGTGAAATAAATGTTTACACCCAGCAGTGATTAATGGCAAGTCCAACATTCATATGGGAAAAAGGAATAAAACTCTAAGCAAACATTCAACAAATAGCAGATGAAGAACTATGTGTCCCAATGTGCCTCTTCTTTATTTAGTTTGTTTATGTTTCTTTTACTGCTGACACTAAGTGCTGGAGGAGCAAATGGCTGCCTCTCTGGAAATCAGGGTTAGCATCTGTACTATGTACTGAGCATGAAATATTCATAAATATTCATCATATTTTGAGAAGGCATGTTTATTTTTGATGCATATCAGCATAGCTGAAAGGATGAAATGGAATTTTCTTCTAGTTTTCATTTAATGTCAATTAATTGCAAATTAATTAATTAATAATTCAGAAAATTAAATGGAGATAACAAAAAAATACTTCAGATATTCAAGTATTTAGTAAATAAATTTAAAAAATCTTTTAATTATACCAATGATTTAGAAGTGGAAATTGGTAAACCAAATGTATGTCAAAATAAGATAATTTCATATATCTATAAAATGTGTCATGTTATCATTTTTGCTAAGTGTCTTGAATGGGTATTCAAAAGAATCTTTACTTAGAATTTTAAAAATTAATGCACAATATTCTGTTCTTCCTACCTCTAAAAGAGTGGGAAATCAAATACAGATTACATCTTCTAGGGAAGGGAGTGTTACCCAAGACATTTGGAAGACTAGTTCAGGGAAAAGATACTTGGAAAACACAATCATGCGCAGCATTACCCATTGAATCTGGTATTAAATAAAAATCAGTGGGTTTGGTGACTATTGAAAATAAGCTTACAGTATTGTCAGTGCAACTCCTAGTCAAAACCTGTTATATTAGTGTTGGAATTATTTTGTTCCAGTCCTGCTGCAATCACTGATCCGCTGTTACCTTTTACAGGCAAACAGCTTTCACAGTAGCATATTTTTGCTTGTGCCATCCTTGACACCTTGTCTTTCTGCAGGTGTTATCAAGACTGCCCTTCCGAATATGGACAGGGAAGCCAAGGACCAGTACCTCTTAGTTATCCAAGCAAAGGACATGGTTGGGCAGAATGGGGGATTGTCAGGGACTACATCTGTAACTGTCACCCTGACGGATGTTAATGACAACCCACCCCGCTTCCCACGCAGTAAGTTACTTTGGAAATATGTGCCTTGTAAAATTAGTCCTGAACACTGGTATTTTCTGTACACACTGTGATATTTCTAAACAAAAATTGTTTATTTTCCTTGTTACTTGTACTTGTTAAGTACTTAAGTACTTTGTTAAATGCTGAATGCAAGACTGTATTGGTATTATTATTATTATTATTATTATTATTATTATTACTATTATGTAAGCATGGTTTTTCTTT
>WEIU01008024.1:17600-40365 GCA_013389925.1 Aegithalos caudatus | reverse complement strand
TTTCTTTGCCTCTTGCATGCCAGATCAGTTGAAATGAAGTGGTGTGCAGCAGAAGGGACATTTATTAATGTATTTTGCTTCCTCTCTATGAATAAATAGACAGAAAAGTATATCCTAATAGATATCTAGGTCTTGCCAGTTAGACTTCAGAATTCTTTAATTTTACCCTTAATCCTTCATATTCCTTTGGCATTGTCACATGCACACAGTGTTTCCCAAAGAATTAATCATGAAAGAGTTGGTAAATCACCTTCCCGCCATTTGATTTCTGTGACCAAGGTGGCTCTCACCCTAAGCTAAAGAAAGGAGCACACAGTTGTATGCTCAAAAGAGCTCAGTTTATTCATAGAGTTCTGGCTGGGGTGCCCTTTTCTTAATAAATAATAATAAAAAAAAATATGTGGTAACATAGAATAAAGTAATGTGAAGGATATATTCATGTTGGCTCCAGCCTCACCTCCAAGGATGGAAAATATAGATCTGTACATAATAGATTTCCTGTTATTTCAAGCCCCCAACTGCTTGAAATAATAATAGAATAACTGAGGTTGTTTTTTGAAGGTGAGGGTGTTATTGGCTACAGAACACACTCTGATACGCTTTTGACAGCATATACATCATTTTGTGCTTGAATAAAAAAGCTAGAATTCTTAAGATCATGAACTTACTGTTAAAGAAATTAATATATATTGGTTTCTAGTGATACTCAGATTGTGTACAGCCTAATCAAGACATACAGCTATTGAATGATAAGATTTTTATATTGACATTATTTTACTTACTTGCTTTTCTTTCCTCTTTTATGGATAACAAAGTAAAACTCTATTATCAGGAACTTACATAATGGTTTGCATTTAAGTTTTTAATTTTATTTTTGCATCTTTGCCTTATACCTTTCTTGTCATAAGAAGAAATTATGCCTGTTGTACTTAGAGTCTATCACAAAGAAAACCTAGCCAAAAGGACAATTCTATTTCAAAATTCAAGAATATATACTTGTAGCCAGAGTAAATGTTCAGGAGCATGATTTAAAGAAAGGTAGATTTAAGAAAGCTAGATTTCTCTTTTTTTGGCTTTCAGTCCCAGGAGACTCTGAATTAATTAAATTTTTAAATTTTGCAGGATCATACCAGTATAATGTCCCAGAGTCTTTGCCAGTGGCTTCTGTGGTGGCCAGAATAAAAGCTGCAGATGCAGATGTTGGACCTAATGCTGAAATGGAGTACAAGATTGTGGATGGTGATGGTTTGGGAGTATTCAAAATTTCTGTTGACAAAGACACCCAGGAGGGAATCATAACTATTCAGAAGGTGAGTCTGATCTTACCTACTGGTTCTGTTTGGAACTCTTCAAGTCTTCAAGAAGACGGGAGCAGGTGATGAGGGCATGAGCTTTTCTTTCTAAGAATTTTGTCTGCTGTAAATGTTTCCATTGGAATATTTCATCCTGACTTGTGATTTTGAGGTTTTTAATGACTTATGCTGTAAAATATTCTCCATTTTCTTTGATAAGACCTGTATTTTTGTGAGGAGGATGTTTTAAAGCACTGCATATGAATGGGAATCTGAGACTTAGTCTCATTTGTCTTTGTATTAAATAGTAGTAAGTGTGAAAATGTATCTTGCAACAAAAATGGAAGCTACAAATAAAAAAAATGGATCCTGAAATTAAACTTTAAAAATAACTCTCTTATATTTAAACTTTAAAAATAATTATCTAAATGGCTTTGGCTGAGGTGGTACTATTCAAAAAGCATACATAATTAATTTTAAATTATGTCACAGTAAAAGTAATAGGTTTACAAGATTGTGTATTATTAAAAAATAGTATTTCAAAAAAATGAAAACATGAAAAAGTTAAATAAGTTTTTCTTTCATAACTTTCTAGATGTACAGTTAGAAAACATTATGAAATTGAAAAATCATGTTGATATAAAATTATTTAAACTAAACTTTCTTACATTGCTGAAACATATTTTTGGACTAACCTTTTAAAAATAAATATGTACTGAAATATTTTTCAAAAAAAATTTAATTTTTTGAGCAGTAAAAGAAATACAACGCCTTTGAAAAATCTCTTATATAATTTCTTACTCTAATTGTGTGAATGCTTGGCAAGGTCCCTGTGACCCTTGTTATGCAAAGGGTGGTATTTCACTACTTCAAGCCCTGAGGCTCCCACCCAGAGCTCAACCTGCAGCTCCCACTGCCACTGCTTACCCAGCTGCCTACACTGAATGGATTTCTCAAAAATTTATCAACCTTAAAATGTGGGCATGACTTGTCATTTTGTAACTATGTTTGCAAACAAGGACCTATGATTGTACTTAATATGATTCCATAACAGATTTTTCTTTCCTCTGCATTCTTTAATCTTTGGAACTTCACCTATCGGTTGGGGGACTTTTTTGTCTTGTTGCGCTGCATTTTTTTTCCCTTCTCTGGTGCATCAATTTCTTCTTCAAGCAATATAAAGCTTCAGTTATATTTCTCCTTTGAAAGAAGTTATGACATCAAGGTGTTGCAAAGCAATGGGCTAATTCTTTGATGCCCTTACCAGCTCTTGGGAGCTGGTAGTCATCCGTAGATGTCACAACAAATGAAATATGATCACCTTTGAACAATAATAATATGTGTAATGTGAATCATCTTTTTTCAAGGAAAAAACACCGTCCTAGGCTTCTTGCAAAATGTACTTCTGCTTAGCATGTTTGAAATACAAGTGATGAAAAGTTAGTAGTTTTTTTTGTTCAACAGCCAAATTGAATGTGGCTCCTTCAGTTTGCTCATTTACAGTTTTTGGGCATTGGGAGGATTTGGGGGAAATGTGCCTGTACTAGAGGGATAACTTACCAGTGCCACAATAAGCAACACTGAATCAGTCTGGATCTTCAGTGATCTAATATGAGAACTGTTGAGTTAATTTCCATTTATTTTGTATGGTATTGTAGTCACAGTATTTGTTCCTGGAGTATCCTGATTTCAGGGCTATACAGTAGACCAAATAATTTACCTTTGTTGTTATTTCTATAATCATTTTAACTAGGGAGCTTAACTGGACTACTCACTACTGAATATTTGTCCAGAGAAGTGCTCCTTGAAATAGCTGATGGACTACATTAAAAGGGTAGAAATTCTTGACCTGATGGTCTAATTTGTTAATAGTTTTTATACCTACATAATGCTATATTTTGACACAAGAATTCAGACCTCTTTCTCTGCATCATTAGGCCTTTTCTCTAATTTTCACACGATTTTTGACTTATTTTCCTCTGCATGGTAGGTAGTCCTTGGCTAGTGCCAGTTGCCCACCAAGCCAGTCTGTCACCCCCTCTTCAGCAAGAGAGTGTGAGAAAATAAGATGAAGAAAACCTTGTGATTCAAGATAAGAGCAGATTGCTAAAGCAAAACTGAAGGTCACATCCATGCCAAGCAAAGTGAAAAACCAGAAGATCTTATTCCTTATGGAGATGCCTGGCCAATTCCTGGGAAGCAGGGCTTCAGTTCAGGTAGCAGTTGCTTCAGAAGGCAAAGGTTGTAAATAATGAATGCCCACTCCCCCAGTCCATTCCTTGCCTTTCTCTTAGGTTTTGTATCTGAGCAGACGCCCTGTGGCATGGAATATCTCTTTGGTCATTTTGGGTCCACAGTTCTGGCTGTGTCTCCTCTCAAGATCTTGTCCATCTGTGTGGGAAATGTTGGAGAGGCAGCACTGATGCTGTGCCAACACTGCTTGGCAGTAGCCAAAAAACTGGTGTGTTGTCAATACCTTTCCAGCTACAAATGCAAAGCACAGCACTGGTCTGCTGTGGGGAAAATTGACTGCCCTTCACCCCAACCCAACACACTCTGACATATCCAAAGGTGATTCCCCATGCTGAGGGCCACCTCCCAAACCTCAGGATGTCCTTAGCTTTTCATTTTGACTCCAGGGAACCTTGTGCTTTGTCCAGCGCTGAAAGACCCTCCCTGACAACTCTGTAGAGAACATTGTCTAGGATAGAAGTGAGGAACTGAAGCACATTGCCCATCAAGAAACTACACTCTCTTCTGGACAATAAATTGAATTAAAGACCATTAATAACTGTATGTGAAGGTTAAGTGGGTTTTAATGATTGACCCTTTTCCTGCCAGACCACTATGGAGTTATGGTATCCCTCTATGATAATGTGTACTTGTTAGTAAGAAATCAGGGAAGAAATTAAGTTTGTAGCTTGGAATCTGCCTAAAATTTCTACTGTCCAGCACATGATGTTCTATGCTCCTCTGAGTGCAATTATCTTTCTCCTTTCCGTGCCCTAAAATCAGCTGAGGTATTGAGAAACAGCTCAGCCTCAAAATGCCTGCCTATCCTTTTCAACTTCTGATTATTGATATGCTCAGATGACATGTCTGTGTACACATCAGGCAGTAAAATGCCAAGGCAAACACTTATGAAAAGGCATGCTTTGGTTCTAAATGCAAATGTGTGCTTTAGTTTTGCATACTTCTGCTGCAATTGTACATAAAGCTCAGCAGGCTGGGCATGAAAATCACCAGCAGTAACTCTGAGCAGCTGAAGGCACTTCTCCATTCATTTTTGTGCTGGGTGTTGTTGGAGAAAGTTTGGCACCTGGTTAGCCGAGTTCCACACACAAGCTGAGGATTTTGCATTCTGTTTTTAGAAGGATAACCACTTAAGAAAATTTTGAAAGTTGACTTCGTCACTCTAAACTAACACTTCTTTTAACACATAAGTAACATTAAATTTAAAAAAGGAAGTTTTTGTAAGAAAGAATACTGTAGGAAGAGATAAGAGATTTAGGAATTCACTGTGTAAAGTTGGATTCTTATGTGTTTTTTTATTTTTATTCCACAATATTCATTTTATGGAATATTAAGAAATGCCCAGGGATAAGCAAAAATTGAAGGAAAATGATCTGGTTTGAAACAGAGAGATGCCAAGTACCATGATTCCATATGCAAAAAATCTATCCAGCATGTATCTACAATTGTATGTAAAAGTGCACAAATTGTTTTTAGGCTATTTTCAGCTATTTCATTACCTGAATTAGGATATGAAAAATTCTAGAAGACAAACTTTTTTTTTTATTTTTTTTTTTAATTTCCTCTTTCTTCAGAAGTTGTTATGAATAACAAGTGAATGAGACCTATAAGTAGTATTCTCAGCTTAAATGAAGGGTAGGAAATATGTAGGAAAGCTAATAAGGGTTTTTTCCTGTAACCTACTATACTCAGGCAATTTGCTGCCAGCAGTTTCAAGTCCCTGTGGAAATCTTCCCACTTCTTTATTTACTCACTTTCTCTTTTGTTAAATAACACTAACAAATAAATGAAATTTTCTCACTTCTCAAATGAAACAGAAGAAATCTTTCTTATTTTTACTCTGTTCAGAGTAGTTCATGCTACAATTCTGATGTTGTAAATAATGTGAGAATTTGGCTAATCTCCATGTTGTAGAACAGTCTCTGTGGTAAATCATAAAATAGAACAGAATAGAATCATAAGATAGCATCATTAAGGTTGGAAGAGACCTCTAAATTCATCAAGTCCAATATTTGATCTAACACCACCTTGTCAGTTAAACTATAATGCCTCATCCAGTAATTTCTTGAATACTTCCAGTGATGATGATCTCCTGGGCAGTCTGTTTCTGTGCTTAAGTACCCTTTCCGTGAAAAAAAATTCTTCATGATGTCCAGCCCAAAACTGGCACATCTTGTGGCTGTGTTGTCTTGTACTATCCTTAGTTACCTGGAAGAGGTTGACCCCCACTTCCCTACAATCTCTTTTATAGGTAGTTGTATAAAATAATGTGTGATGATGATCTCCTTTCCTCCAGGCTAAACAACCCCAGTTCCTTCAGCTGCTCCTTAGTCAACTTATTGTCTAGACCTTTCACCATCTCCATTGCCCTTCTCTCTGCACTCAACACCTCCTGAGTGGGGGGCCCAAAACTGGACACAGGGCTCACGGTGTGGTCTCACTTGTGCCAAGTGCAGGGGGGCAGTCACTGCCCTTGTGCTCCCAGACACTCTGGTTTTGATACAAGCCATTGGCCTTCTGAGGCACGTGAGCACACACTGGCTCATGATCAGCACCCCCTGCTCCTTTTCTGATGGGCAGTTTTCCAGCCGCTCTTCACCCGGCCTGTAGCACTGCAGGAGGTTGTGGTCACTCAGGAGCAGGACCCTGCACTTTTCTTGTTGAGACTCACACAGTTGGCCTCGGCCCATTGATCCTGTCTGTCCAGATGCCTCTGCAGAGCCTTCCTGCCCTCCAGCAGATCAACAAGCCCACCCAACTTAGTATTGCCTGCTGGGGTGCACTCCAACCCCTTACCCAAATTATTTATAGGTGTTAACCAGGACTGGACTGAACACTAGCCCTGAGGAGTACCACTGGGGGCTGGCTGACAACAGAACATAACTCCATTCACTACCAGCTCTCTGAGCATGGCTAGTTTTTAACTCAGTGAAGAGTGCACAGGTCGAAGCCATGGGCTGCCAATTCCAAAGTAAAACTAAACTAGATGTGTAAGTTACCTTTTAGCCGTATTTAGCAAAACATCCATCTTATGTGATCTTTTAATTAAAAAAAAAATGAAAAAAGATTTGTAGAGTTTATGAAAAGGAATCAGGCATTTATATTTCTTAGAAGTATCTCAAAATTTTTTCTTCATTCTCGCTGTGACTCAGTTCTCCATCTGTAGAGTAGGATCAATTCCTTCCTGTAGTTTCATTTGTAATTTACATACTGCTATCAATGCTCCGTTAGTAAGGACTCAGATCATTTGCATAACTCAATTTCACAGTGGTGAGGGTGTTTGGAGAAAAGCGTAATTTTTCTGCATATATTGGAGTTTTAAAAAATGTGTCAGATTTTCCTCTGCAGTAGAAATCTTAGAATTAAAGAAACATTTATGGAAGCAAATGAGGATTCAGTCATTTAATAGAACTGATTCTAAAGTGTCCATGCAAGCCTATGTAAAATTTTGAAGTGAATTCTTGTTGATTTTTGACAGAATCCTGATAGTAATACATATGAATGGAGTCCTGGTTTTGCTTTCTAAGCAAAGTACATATACAAATCCTTATTTTTTGTGGTTTCCAAAGCACTATTCCTAGAAATAGTGTACTAAAAAAAGCATTATATAAGTACAGATTTATCTTTAACTTTAAACTTTATCCACAAAGTTTCAGGCTAAAGTTAGACCTCAGTAATATTAATAGCTTAGTAGCAAAACATGTAAAGATAAAAACATGATGCTCTGTATCCACCTACACTTTTATCAAATATTTGGCTCTTAAAGTAGTTACAGAAATTTAATAATAAATAAAGTCTGGAAGATTTTTTTTTTATTTTATGTATCATATGTGACTTTTTGAAATGTTAATGACGTGATTCAAGTCATTTGGAAGTCTGTGGAGAAATTTTAGTGGATTTAAGGGGGAAAAAAAGACAAAATATCTCTAAATACTCCGTAGAGTGAGAGTTGTAATGTCTTACTGCAGAAAGTGACAAGCATTAAGATTTCCCATGATAGAGTTCTTGCTCACTTTGCCTTCATTTTTACCCTCAATACACAGCCCTACCACCAAGATCACCAATCGGTATGAATGTTAAAGGGAAAATAATATTGTAAAGTACTTTCTCATAGAAATTGACTGCTAGAAGATTATTTTAAAACCTGAGTTCATTCTAAAAGCAAAATTGGCAATTATAAAATGGGGGTGGGGGGAGGAGAGGGTTTATGCATAAGCTTTTGAGTGAAAAGCTATCTTTCCATTATGTTAACATTTCTTTTTATTTTTTTTTAGTTGAAAATTTTCTTTCAATTCTGTATCAGAGTTTACAATGTAGGAATTTGTGGCTTCCTTGGTTCCTTTGAGAGATTGTGTGCATTTGTTTGATGTACTGCAGTTTTCAATATAAAACCTCAACTGGGCTTAAAAATGGGATTTTCACCTCTGAAAAGTACATTATTACAAAGTTACCATGCAATAAAAATGAACATTATAAAAATGGGCTTTCTGTGAGTTATAACTTCATATCCAGCCTCTCTAAAATAGCAGACTTGTTTTGCAATTTCCTTCAGAAAGGATGAAATTCTTACTCCTTAAAAGGAAAGAAAAAAAAAAAAAAAAAAAAAAAAGACAGACCTCACAAAAGGAAAGATTAATGGATCCTGCACAGGATCTAATCAGATAATACCTAATGCATGGATATTAATGAAGCTGTTAAGCTCTATTCACTGTACTGAAGGACTCAAGTGTATGTTGTCTGCTTAACTTTCACCATTGATGTAGTGATTTGCAGTCTGTTAACTTGATGTTCCATCACTGGAATCTTGTGCTTTTGTTATAGCAGGAAATAATGAAGGCATGATCCAAAAGCCATTTAAATGATGCACTCTGAATAACAAACACCAATGATAATTAGATAAGAAGAAACAAAAAAAAAGAAAATATTTTCCATTCATTTTCTCAGTCTTTCATTAGTGTGTGTAGCATGCTATTTCTTCATTATATTAGCTAAGAAATGGAAATGTTTATGCCAGGTCAAGAGCTCTTGCACATTAATCATACCTTAGATATTTTGTTTGTTTATCCCAGATTATATTCTGCCCTGAACTCTGATTGATACCTCTGTATTCCCCCCAGAATCTGAGATTATATATTTTAGAGCAATAGATAGAGGATGATGACTGTAGCTTTTGTAGATATTGCCACACCCCACAGAAGACTAGAAAGGACTGAAAATAGCATTACTGCCACTGCAGTAAAATCACTCGATATTGTAAAATCCATTTGTCAATTTATAATTACCCTCTTCTAAACACCAGCTGTTCTCCACTGTATACACACATAGATTTGATTTTTTAGATTTATTTATTTATTTTTCATTAACAAGGATCCTTATGTATTTTGAATACTGCCAGCAGCACTGGGTACCAGAACATATCTGAAGGAATCCTAGGGAAGGATTCATGTTGCTGAGAGCAGATGTTTACTTCTTTCAGTTATCGAGACTCCCTTACTAGTGAGTGGTGAAAAACAGGCATTCACCAGCTGATATCTTTCCTGGAAGAATTTTGTTACAATCACACTAAGGACCATATGGAGATTTTTTCAGATGTACATGGTTAAGTTAGAGAAGGTTGAACATTCACTTAGTTAGTAAGACTGTTTAGAATATGTATTTATACCGCTGCTAGTTTTTCATCCTTTTCTATGAGGAAATACTTTTCTAATGAATGTGTATTTTTGGTGAATTCCCTATAGTCTAACACTCCTTCATAATAAATATTCATATGAACAAACACTTCTTTATGATTTCAGTTAACAAAGTTCTAAACTAATCTTCTTTAATCAATATAGAAACATGGGGATGTCTTAAAATTAATTTAAATAGTATTTCTTTTTGTTGTTGTTGTGGTAGTCTATTAAAATAAAATTTATATGATTTTTCCAATTACATATGTGGTATATCTTTTTCTATTAAATCAGAAATTTCATAAATTTTTTACTTTGAAGGACTGTGCTGTTGGCATTAATATATCAGAAGAAACTGTCTTTTCTGCAATCTCATTATATGTTTCCATGTGTTTGATTAGGTATCACTGCAATCTCAATCACCCACTTTTAACAGATACTACTCAATAATGGGGATAAATTAGCTTTCCTTTTTCCACTACATGCTTTTGTACATTCTGACTGAAAATGTACTGTTTGTGAAAGGGTCAGTGTTTTTGTTTATTGAAGAGAAGTTCAGAAACTGGTGGGGTTTTTTTGTTGTTGTTTGTTTGGGGTTTTTTTGGGGTTTTTTTGGGTTTTTTTGGGTTTTTTTTTGGGTTTGTTTTTTTTTTTTTTTTAGTTCAGCAAAAGGCCTTTTGCCTTTGACATTTTTCAGGTTATTATTTCTTTCTTTATTATGCTGTTTATTCAGGTTATAATTTTTTAGTTATTACCTTGCTTTTATTATAGAATGTGATGTCTTAAGATATTTGTGTGCTTGTTTGTCCTCTGTTTAACCTTGCTGTTCATCTGGTCATATCACTTGCCTAATTATTGTCACCACAGAATGAAGTTTCTGAGGCATTTTTCATCATTCCAACATCACATTGCATTTGCATTATGGCTGTGAGGTTGATTCATAGCACATGTGCTTTAAGCATAAAACCCAAGGGAAAACAGGAAAAAAAACTATTAAACATGCTTTGCAAATACTGACCAGTTGTATTCAGTATAGACACCAGTATCCAGACAAATTTCTATTTCAGCATATCTGTTTTCCAAGAGCTGTGGATTCTGCGTCTTTGATTCAATGCAAGAAGTAAGTGCTTGCATAATATGAGGATCACATGTATTCCCAATTGGAGAAGCCTTTTGCTGCCACACAGAGTTAGTAAAAGTTCAGTGCCTTTCTGAGTGTGCTGTGCTGCCATTCATTTTTCACATCTAAATCTAGACTGTTTGCAGCTGTATTATAGCATCAACATAATTTCTGACTTTAAGATGCTCACTTGGGATTTATCCGACTGTAACTAGAGGGAGAACTTAGGCCCTTGTAGGTCAACAGATGTGTGTTTCACCTCTGCTGCTCCTCTGAGCGAATACTGGAATGTTTCGCAGATGCTGGAGGATTAATTTGCGAGCACATCTCAGATCCCTGTGATGTATTCAGTAGCAGAACTGCAGAAAACCATTTTTAATCTCTTTTATACACTTGGAATTATAGTTTGAAAAGACAGTTGAGTAACCAGACTGCAGCTTTAGAAGTGCTTGGGTATTTTGCTGCTGTTTTTAATGATTAAACTTGGAATTGCAAACGAATAGTTAGCTGGATGTTTGATGCAAGCTGACAAACTAAGACTATAGATACAGAGTATATGTTTTTAATATTAACTTGATGTTTTCTTTCAGTAATGGCCTGTGAGCTAAAATGATTTTTTCCCTTAAAAATAGTTCTCTTCTTTCTGAAGAATTTGAATATCCACAGACCACAGATATCTCATTTGTTGTGGAGGCTAATTTTTGGTTCTAATTAAGTATTTCTTTGAAAAGAAACTGTATTTACATTGAAGAAAATTAAAACAGAGGGAATGTATAAAAAATAATGTGTATTTTGCTTAATAAGCAAAACAAACCAGAACAATCTCCAGGCTGCCCCTCAGTAAAAATTTGTGATATAAGCAGTGTCATTTAAATCATTGCCTCATTTTCTACATGAATTTATAAGAGCTTGGAGAAAAAAACTGTTTAGTCAATCCAAATACTATGCAAAAACCAATAAATTCAAAAGAAATATAAAACAACAACAACAAAAAAATCCCATCCACAATTTTCTGAATGAGATGCTTTCACGTGTAAGTAACCTCTAAAGATTATTTTGAATCCTTATGTCTGGGTAATATGTCACATTGTATTTGCCATTAGCTTAGATAAAATATTAGTAAGACAAAAATAAGAATTAATTCTAAATGGTGAAGTAATGAGTAAGAATATGGCACTCACAGTAGTTACATAAAGTTTTGCCATTATCTCATAATTTTTTTGCATTCACAAGGTAGAACTATCTTTACCGCTAAAGTTTTTGCACAATAATCACCAGTGAGACAGTGCTAATAGTGTTTCAAGAAAGCTAAAAAATGAATCAAAAACTATGGTCTGTCAGTCAAAAATGCTAGTTGTATACAAATGGCAAAGGTCATTTCATTTTATACTTACTGAAAGTTTAAAGTTTTGCATCAAGATCACTGAATAATAAAATTTTGCTTGTATAGGAGCTGGATTTTGAAGCTAAGACAAGCTATACCTTGAGGATAGAAGCAGCCAATATGCATGTTGACCCTCGTTTCCTGAGTCTGGGGCCCTTCAGTGACATGACAACAGTGAAGATAATTGTAGAAGATGTTGATGAGCCGCCTGTGTTTACTTCACATCTGTACTCCATGGTGGTGTCTGAAGCAGCAAAGGTCGGCACTATCATTGGAACTGTAGCAGCCCATGATCCAGATGCCTCAAACAGTCCTGTCAGGTAATTGTAAGAGTTCTTAATTATTCATTCAGCCTTTGCATTGAAGTTGTTCATCTTGTGGTGGGTGGAGCTTTCTTTACACTGAAAGTAATTAATAGGTTTTGTTCCCTTGCAGAGGGACATTCGGATCATTCAGATGTTCTATGAGTTTGCATGAGTGTAACTTTTATTACCTGAACTACAGAATCTCTAAGAAAACCCCCCAAAGTTGAAATCTCTGGGAAACAAAGAAGAAAAGATATAGTTTCAGAATCCCAAATGGAAAAATCACCTAAAAATATTGCTCATGTTTATTACTCTCTAAGCTTAGCAAAAGTCTATTATTATCTATAGCAAGTTATGTTTTCTTAACCAGGATCAAGAATTGTATCTATAATATACAGGTATACTTGAATAATGATTCATAGTCTGTGTGCACTAGGAATCAGAATGTAATAGGACATAAATTCCCACATGGAAACTGAAGCTGAGGTCTCACAGCAGGAAACATTAATAAAAACTCTTTACATTAAAAAAGTGGACAGGATGAGACGCATCCTGTTCTAGTCAGGATAGTTTAAAGCTTTTGGTTTTGTTACTTTTGCTGCAGCCTAATATCTTCCATTTGAATGGGAAGAGGTATGATCACTGGAGATTCATTAACTGTCAATTCCCTCTTTGTATTCACTGTCTGAAAAACCTGCAAATCTTTCACAATATAGTGTGGTTAATAAAAAGAAACCATAAGAGAACACAAATTCTCAATCTTATGTTTGCCTGTATCTAAGGTCAGAGCTCAAGGGCAAAGACTCACCACCTTAGTTAAATCAGTAATGAGTTACTTGTTATTTTTCTTATGTGGAGTAGTAATATTAATTCTAAAAGGAGAATGCAAAGGATCTAGAGAGTAATGGTTATAACTTAGGAACTCTATGAATTTAAAGACCTGCAGGGGAAGGAACTCATACACAATTTAAAGTTAATGCTTAGTTTCATTTGTTTTTATTATTCACTTACTGCATAGGTAGGAAATATCTTTGTGGGTACTTGTTTTGGTAATGTTAAGTCTTTCCTTTCATACATTGAAAATGAACTTGGGAGTCTGTAGTGTAGTTTCTCTCTTTTGTAGTTTCTCTTGAACTTTAGTGTAATTTCTAAAGCAGAGCTCTTATGTTGCAAAAGTAAGGCATATGTTTCACTCCTAGAGGTGATGCAAGTCTTCTATCTTCGTTGTTATATATTTGCAACATACTCAAAATAGCTGATTCCTATCATGTATAAACAAGTCCTAGATGAGGGTTTGGCATGGATATACTTGTGAAATTTATCTTTGCTGTGGCAGTATTTTCTGGCACTGATGTTAGCATCTGGTGTATATCTGGTTACCAGAATCATTTAGAATAGGCTTAAACAGTTCCATTAATGCAGGCCATGCTCAAAATGCTTTTGACTCCTTTGTAAACATAAGGATGAGTTTATTTGCCTTGATCTGGTTAATTTTTACAATTCCATCATAAAAAGTAATTATATCATCTTGAAGATTCCTTCTGCTCTAAAGTTTCTTGGAATTTGAGGGAGAGGAAAAAGGAAAAGTATTGAGATTTATCTATATGCCTGTGAACCTGTGATGTACATGGTCAATGGTACTGAAAAATCATGTAATTTAAAACTGTTCTACATATGCTGTGATACATCAGAGACAGATTCACCTAAAATTGGAATGTGCTAAGAAGGATTAATGCATAAAACTTTTCATGATCTATTTAGGGAGTTTAAACTATTAATCTATAAATAAGTATTCCAACCTCCAAACATTGGATTATATTGATACTGATTAAAAACTAGATTTGTTACAATTCAGGAAATGTTGAAATTACAAGACCAGACACAGAAACCTGACAATAACAAGGACTAGGGAAAATAATAAATGTTTTGAAAATAAGAGGTTATCTCATAAGGAGCAGAGAACTACTGATGTTTGAACTAGCTTAAATAAAGGATTTAAAACTCCTGCAGCTCAAAGATTTTCAAGTACTATGGCTGTAAGGAATTAAAGGATTAAATGTATTTAAAATATTTTTTTTAGAATTTGAGTATGGATACAATGCTTATAAATAAGGGAAATTGCTTGCTTCTTATGCATAAAATTATTTTTCTCCTTGTTTCATAAGAATCTGCCATCCAATTTATATAACTTGTTTGCTTTTTCTTCCTCCCTCCATCTCCCCCCTTTACTGCTTTCTTCCTTTTTGTCTTTCTCACCTCTCCATCTCCTCCTTCTCTTTCTCCTCCTTCTCCTTTGATTCTTCAAGTTGCATAGTGATAGTCTTAATAATTGGGAAATCTAAGGATTTCTAAGGGAAATCTGGCAGGAGATTGAATCTCAGCTCTGAGGCCTGCCAAGATTGACTACATAGCAGAGGCGACAGGTATAGTCTCATGGGGAAACTTGCCAGCCAAAAAGCAGTTGTAGAGCACTGCTGACCAAATAAACAGCAGTGCTGGCAAGAAATAAAGTGAAAAATGGCCTAAAGTTAAGACAAAATGAAAGAAAAAAGAAAAAGTGAAAGAGGGAAAGCAGTAATCCACAAAAACTGCTGTTACTGTTGTTGTTACAACTCATTATTCTCTCTCTCACTGGGACATAATACACCAAAACAATTCTAATTATGTAACAAGGCTCTGTGCTTAGATTATACATGATGAGGGATAGATAAAAACACAGTAATACAGTGAAGATGGCATATTACAATACAGAAAAAGCAAATAGTTTCATCAGATCATTGTGTCTGGGAAGTCCCAGTTCTTTAGTTCTTTAATTGTCTTGCATAATTCCTTCTTTACATGTTGTTCAAAGAATTTGGTTTATGTTATATCAACAATCTAATATATCATCAGTGTTTCAGTAATTGCAATGATCACACTTGATCTGGTTCAGACATTTTAATTCATCCTGAGTGTAGGAAAGCGCTCTGAGTACATACTTGACCTAAATGAGAGTGCAAGAATCTGACCCAATAATAAATCTAATGTCAGAATATTCCAGTTGTAAATCTAAATCTGCCTAATCAACTGTCCCTTACTCTCAAAAGGGATATAGGCAAATCACCCACAAGTGTTTTGACCTTTTCTCTTATGCTATTTTCAGCTTGCTAATGAGCTCCTAAGGAGCCTCACTTCCTAAAACAAATTGTGAGGTAAAAATATGTTAAGCCAAAGCGTTAAGGGCATGAGCCTGTGCTGGTCTAATGACAGTAAAGCATTGTGAGCTGACAGCGATGACATGCAATCCCTTGACCCCAGTCTGCATCATCTTTCTTTTTCCCCCTTCCCCTGCATCTCTGGGTGACTCAGGGGCTCTTCTGCTGGAGAGAGAAAGCTCTGCACTCAGAATGCCAGCCCCCATGGGATCAGTGCTGGGCTGGTACAGCCTTGTCGCAAATTCAAACTCACCTCCTTAGCTGGGTCTCACAAGGATGTTGTTTGATTAATTCCTGAGTTTGCTTTACAGCAGGGAGAAAGAAAGAAAGAAAAGACAGAGGAATACCTATGACCTCACTTAAGGTGACACTGGGAGAGTGGAGACCGCCACTGTCAGCACAAGTCACTGTGTAATTCTCTCACCTTTGCATGTGGCTTTTCTTCTCTCAATGCCCCAGAGAAACTGGACTGAGCAATGCTCAAACTAAGGAAACAGTGGAAATGCTTTCACTCTTAAAAGATATCAGTGAAATATTTTTACAAGCTGTAATTGAACATAAATTAAAAGTTTCTTTCATCCTTTACCTAGGTACTCGATAGATCGAAACACAGACCTGGAGAGGTATTTCAACATTGATGCCAACAGTGGAGTCATTACAACTGCCAAATCTTTGGACAGGGAAACTAATGCTGTTCATAATATCACAGTTTTGGCCATGGAAAGTCGTAAGTATCCATAGAAAGGTTTTTATTGACAGTTTGTGTGTAAAGCTTCAGGCTTGTTTCTAATGAACTTTCATTCAGACAAATTCTGGCAGTTGCAAACTGTGGCAGATAAAAAAATAACACATTAATACAAAAGAAATATACATGATAAAAACTAAAACCACAACAGTTTATCTCTTTCATTTGCTTCACACCTTGCGTATTCTTTTGTTTTCTAAAAGGCAAGTATAAAGGAAGATGAAATATATTAAGTTAGCAGTCTCACAGTACGTGTCATCACAGGAAGGGTGATATGGAATATAGGGGAGAGTGGTTACCCCATCTCAGTGAGGGCATTCAGAGTTGGTTGCTGTTGGTCAACCACAGCATTCTTAGAAGGTCTAAAGAAAAGGGGATGTGAATGCTAATGTGGTTTCATTTTCCTGACTCTAAGGTACCACTGTAAAAGTTATTTTGTACTTGGTATCTTTTTTTTTTTGGTGTAAGATGAAAAGTGTTAAAAAATGTAATGCTTCAAATGGATACAAGAATTCTTCTAATGCAGGTTCAAACCTAAGCTTGTTCTGCTTTAAATAAATTTTGTGATATCCTTTTATATTTGAAGAATTTATCTTTTCAAATTTCATCTTTATTAGTACTGTTTTGGGCTGTGATAATAAAAAAGTTATCTGTTCTCTGGCTTGCTATTGTAAAAATCATCACTTCTTGATTTCAGTGAGCTTAATTTACATTTAACCTGAAAGTTAATATTTCTCATTTACTGTCTCTATAAATTTGTCTTGTATTATCACAAATAGAATTTTGGCCTAAAAACTCACAATGGAAAACAAAAATTTTCCTGGGTGGTAGCAAAACTGATGAGGTAGACAAGGGGCATGCCTGACACAAATTAAAGTCTAGGAACGCAAGTAAAAACTTGTAGTGCTTTAATTTATAGTCATGCTTGCTTGGTTTTCAATAAGCTTAGTTCAGCACAGGAAAAATTTGGTGTCAAAATGACTTACTTCTCTGGTATTTCACATGTGGTATAAAAAACCAATTTACATTTTGTTGCTTAAAATATTTATTAAAATGTGGTTGCAATACACTATAAAAAGATAGATACATGTTTGAAGTTTTGTAAATTTTTTCATTTTGTCCTGCTGTGACAATAATATCAAGATTTCTGGTAGCAAAGGATTATAACAACTCTTTTCCCTGCTCAAAAAGAGATACAAAATAAGTATTGTATTGGACTCTCTGATGTCCCTATGCTTAGTCCAAAATATAATTACTGTTTAACATTAAATTATGATATTGGACACTGAATACACTCATAATTTAGCTAGAGATGTGTATCAATTTAGGATGTGATTTATATTTAAGGTGTTCAACATTTAATGTCAGTATTGAAATACTTAGTTGTTGTGTGCATTTTAAATACTTTGGGATTTGCTTCAGAATGCAGCCTTCTCTATTTTTCTCTTATTCATAGCTGGTAAAGTTTGGGTTTTGGCTTCTTAATAGACTGAGCCATCTAGGAAAAAAAAAGGAAAAAAAAGTTTAACCCATAACAATCATGCTATTTCCAGTATGAATAGTGATGTTCTGTCTAGCTTTTACATCATCTTGCTCTTATCCTTCCATGTGATTTGATTCAATGCCCTGATTAGTGAGTTAGATTTCCAGTTTATTTTGAGAGTAAAATCTTAGGTTATTTGAAGCAGCTGGAATACATAAATGTTGGCCCAGAAGATCAAGATAAGAGCTTCTTTTGTATTTGAGGGCAGAATTGTATTGATTTGACATGTGTATCCAAAAGAAGAATGCAAATGAAAAAGATAAAGACCTCCAGGATAAATTGCAAGATCTCCTCTTAATTGTTTTACTGGACTTTTTCCTATAGAGAATCCAGCACAGATTGGGAGAGGCTATGTAGCCATCACAATCCTTGACATCAATGACAATGCCCCTGAGTTTGCCATGGAGTATGAGACAACTGTCTGTGAAAATGCTCAGCCTGGTCAGGTATGTCTTGATAGGTTTTATGTTTGTTTTTACTAGATAATCAGCCATTCCTTATGAAAGCCTTCCAGTTTTAAGATAAAGAAGAATCATCTTATAAGAGTAAAAATGAGGCTCTGATGAACAGTACAAGAAAACAGTAAGAAATAGCAGGTATAAAAATTATTGGCTGAATGTAGTGTTAAAATGTCTGGCTTTCTTACTTGTATAACTGATACATTTTGTTTAACTCACCTAATTGTGAATAATACTAGAGACACTATAGGCCTTCCTAATTTTTGTTATACACTTTTAAACCCCCTAGGAAGTATGGACCTTAAGTACACAGTTTCACAAGGGGAATACGTTCCTGTTTTTTATTCCTGTATTTTCAACTACCTAAATATCTTCCAAGTGGTCCTAGACTTAACCAAATCTATCACTTGTTGTTTCTCCTTGGTGTCCCTTATATTTGGTCTTTTCCTCTCTATTTTGGAAGACCTCACAAAATACATGTACTTTGTGTTTCTCCTCCCACTTCCAGAAAACTAGCAGATGTTGCACCTGCATAGATCCCACATATTTCCTGGAAGACTTTGCACTTTTGTGTCTTCTCCCAGTGTTGTCCTTCCTGTGCTAGATGTTTATTGCACATTTCAAAATCACCTCATAATTTAAATTCTGATAAAACCCCACCAAGATTATTAGTTTATATTCATGAGAAACACAGACCACACATGCTCTTATTGTTGTACATCTCTGTTTTCCCTGTGCTCTGATCAGAACCAGATCAGAGAATTGGAATTTCCAATTTTTGTGGATTTTAAGCATTGGTGACACTTTCTTTAGAGGTAGATTTTGACAGAATTTTAGAAAGTGAAATTTTAAAAAAGTAATGAAATTCCAGAAAATAATTATATACTTATGATGCGCCTGTTTTTTCATTATATTAAAAAATAAATTAAAAAAAAGGTACATGAGTTCAAATGCAAAAACATCACGGTTTCCTTGGGAAGGTTTAAAACATTGATTGCAGCCACTGATAACTACTCCAAGAGCTGTCCAGAAGACACACTTCTTCCACTGCTATGTAGTTTATTACTCCAAGCTCTGGTGAATGACAGGACCTAACTTTCTCCCAGACCCTGCAGAGCATTGATTTGGCTAATTAATTTCGGACAGGTAAACAGTTGAGTTACACGTTGAATGTCTCTACATGCTTAGGAGATTAGAAAACCAAAATGCAAGATGATTAGAACTTGAGGGAGGGTTGATATTTTGATAGGTAACAGAGGGGTTATGTAATGTACATGTACATACGCTTCAATGAAACCCTGATGTATCCCAAAACAGGTGATCCAAAAAATTAGTGCAATTGATAAGGATGACCCACCAAATGGCCATCAGTTCTACTTCAGTTTAACAGCAGAGGCAGCAAATAACCACAATTTTACATTGCAGGACAACAAAGGTAAGAATATTTTGATTTGGTAAATATTCACCACTAGCACCTTCCATTTTCAATACAGCATGCTTATTATGACCTACATAAACTTCTGTTCTGGTAAGGATATAAACTACAATCAGCCTGCCAAATAATTTTATCTGTAGACTATTTGTCAAAGGAATTAAGCTATTCTTAGAATCATTTAAACCTTGAGCCAAACAGAGCAGCATCAAATCTTTAAATCTTTTTTTTTTCCCCCATCAATCACTCTCCACATTTTTTCCCTTTATTTATAGGTTTTTATCTAAATTAATTTTTGCCTTGGGGCAGTGACTGAAAAATGTCCAAGAATTCCATGTCTTATTAATATAACTCAGGGCATAAAAAATAAGTGCACAATAGATGGAAATACTTTGTGATTTGTGGGGATTTTGTTTTGTATTTAGAAAAATATATCTTTTCAGTAACTAAGTATATCCCCTTTTGAAGAATGCTTTTGACAATGAAAGCTGCCTATAATTTTTGCACAGACTTCTTATGACTGTTTCCTCAAAGACTCCCACTGACATCCTATTTCTGTTAGTTAAAATATTTGAGAACACACTCTAATTACTGCCCTCATTAGTTGCACTGCACAGTACAGCAGCTGGGCACGTGTCAGGCAGTTTAGCTATTAGCTGTAGCAAACAGAACTAAACAGACAGTGTACTGCTCTTGCATTGCTCTTTTATGGATCAGTACTTAGCCAGAGCTACAAAGTCATCCTCTTAGTAAAACAAGAAAAACAAACATATGGACACTGAAGGACACTGTTTGTACAGGCATTCTTTGAATAATGTTTAGCCCGTATAACGTGTGACCTAATAAAGTTCTTTCACACCGGTCTTCATTGCCTTACCTTACATGTAGTTGATGAAATGCATAATTTTCTTCATATGAACAGCTTGTAGTTTGAAACTGAAGACTCCAATAATAGCAATGATCAAAATAATAAAAGTGCATTATAACAGGGCTGTTAAGAAATCTGACATCATGAGAACCTTAGAGTAGTTAATGAAGAGAGACCCTCTTCCAGAGAACTTATAATTGATATAAGCAATAATAGATTTTTGTAATGCCTGTAAAACCAGTGGAGGTACAAGACACAGCAGCACCTGCCTCATTCAACATTATTAATTTTATGCATCTCTCATGTGATGTTTTATCAAGAGGTGTTTGCATATTTTGCCAGATAGATCATAATAGATGACACAATAAGATTACTGACTACCAACATATCTGTCTTTGGACAGATAAGTAGAAAGATAGACCAAATGAACAAATATTTCTATGCATCCTGGAGGATGTAACTCCGTACCTCTCAGGAGTTTTCAACCTGTGTTGTACACAGTGAGTTTTGCACATATCTTCTTGAACGCATAGGCTTTTTAATCACGCAACTCAGTGTCAAACTATAAATTTTAGACTGATAATTATAACCATCTTGAATCTCAGAACACTGAAAACAACAGTACGTCTTTGGTGCATACACAATTACCTTGTTTGTGCATGGACTGGAATTTTTTTTGTATTCAAAAATACTTCATTGATCTTCAGAACCTATTCTCCTATTAATATGGTCACTGCTTCCATTAATGTAATACCTATATCTCTAAACAGCTGAAATAGATGCTTGTAAAGTATGTGGAGACATCTATTGAGATACCTAATCTGATCACTGAGGGGTAATTTTTTTTCTTTTTATAATGATCTCTTCTTCAGCCTTTTATCCACATTGCGAAAATGTGAGCTTCACTAAAACCAAATGGACCTCTGCATTTTTGAAATACTTATTTGTTGAAAATAGAAATCTTCTTGTTAGTTGTGTGTGATTTTTCAGTTGATTCAAAAACATATGACTGAAAAAGGTAAACTTGTTGAAATAATATGAATGTTTTTATAAATTTTTAAGTAGAAGGCTATAGAATTTATAGGTTTGTGTTTTAGAAAAGTCATGTATTTTATAATTTGTCTTTTCATTCCTTTTTCTAGATAATACTGCAACAGTGTTAACCAAAAGAAATGGGTTTCGAAGACAGGAACAGTCTGTTTTCTACTTGCCAATATTCATAGTGGACAGTGGATCACCTTCACTTAGTAGCACTAATACTCTCACCATCAGGGTCTGTGATTGTGATGCAGATGGTATTGCTCAGACATGCAATGCAGAAGCATATATCTTGCCCGCAGGACTTAGCACTGGAGCCTTGATAGCAATATTGGCTTGTGTCTTGACACTGCTAGGTATGTCTTTTTTCTGTTACCCTTATTTTCCATTCAATGCATCATAGCAAAAGCTACATGCATATAAGCTTCAACATTCCTCTCCGCCCTGATTTCTGCGAACAGGCACAGATAGTATTCAAGAAAGAACAGCATTTTGTATAATTAGCTAAAAAACCCTTTAGATTGGGATTTAGATACTTTGTTTTTATATCAACCTATCTCCAGACAGATGTAAGAAACAGGAGTAAAAGAAAAAAATATGACTTGCATCAAATGCAATATTTAAGAGATAGTCAATGCAGTTTATGGAAGTATTTGTTTTAGCACACTTGCCATATAACCAGTATCAGTGTATCCCTTTTCCACAGGCATAACTGTTTTTAAACATTTATTGATTTGCATAGAACAAAAAATATTCAGAAAATATGACAGATGCAATTTACTGATGAGAATCATAATTAATTGACATTATCTGCAGAGTGATCTTTTGTTACTTCTGCAAGTGGTAGCACAGCTGGATTTTATGTTGAGCAGTGAAACTGCAACTAGATAAAAAGGCAGTGGAAAAGAGTAGAATGGTGTCAACATCCTAGTTTGCCTAGAATTTATTGTGTAATACCTAGTTATTAAACAATAAATGGGTGAGTAAAGGGTGAAATCAAGAAACATAGGTGAAGGATAAGGTGAGCAAAAGTGAAGTCTTGCTTTCTGTCTGAAAATTCATATGTTAACAAGGGTACCTGGTTCAGCACACAAGAATTGTTGCTATCCAAGTGTTGCTATCAATTAAGAGATTTTTCTATTCTCTCTCTGTACATACCAGGAAAGGGAGAAGACCACAGTCTTATGTTGGTATAATCCCAGTGTTTTATCTGCCACTGTTAACAAAATAATTTGGATAGGTCAACACAAGAGACTCCAAACTTCTGTTCATGACAGTATTTGCACCATGTCTTCTTTAGGAGTCTGATTCATGTCACTGGAAACCATTAGAAGGAAATGTTCCTTCTGCTAAAATATTTCTAAAGGACTCCAAAATGAAAAACCTGTTGCATACTTTTTTTACAGAGTAATAAAAATCACTACCTCTGCAATGAACTCAACCAACTTACTCAGTAGCTATATA
>WEIU01008024.1:740-11907 GCA_013389925.1 Aegithalos caudatus | reverse complement strand
GTTTTGTTTTGTTTTGTTTTTGTTTTTGTTTTGTTTTGTTTTGTTTTGTTTTGTTTTGTTTTGTTTTGTTTTTTTAATTATTATGATTTCTTGGCTGTGAGATTGTCATAGTCAGATTGAAGCAGAATTGAAATTTATGTTTAGCGAACAATATAGGATGTTAGAATTAGAAATGAAGATGTTAATCCTGAATGATTGGGAAACAGATTCTTTAGCTTATGGTTTAAACATTATTTCATAACCTGCTAGGTTTCACATCTAACAAGATAAATTGCATACTATTTCTTTGGGTCTTTGCCATGTAAATTAATGAGTACTTTCAACATTAGGAAAAATACAAGAAAACTTCAGCACTGCTAAAACTCTAGCTTTTCTTTGTTGCAGTTCTTGTCTTGCTGATTGTCACCATGAGGCGACGAAAAAAAGAGCCCCTCATTTTTGATGAAGAGAGAGATATCAGAGAAAACATTGTCAGGTACGATGATGAGGGTGGTGGAGAGGAAGACACAGAGGCTTTTGACATGGCTGCCTTGAGGAACCTCAACATCATGCGAGACACCAAGACCAGAAGGGACGTGACACCTGAGATTCAGTTCTTGAGCAGACCAACTTTTAAAAGTATCCCGGATAATGTCATTTTTAGGGAATTTATCTGGGAAAGACTAAAAGAGGCTGACGTGGACCCCTGCGCGCCGCCCTACGACTCCCTGCAGACGTACGCATTTGAGGGGAACGGCTCGGTGGCAGAGTCGCTCAGTTCTTTAGATTCCATCAGCTCAAACTCTGACCAGAACTACGATTACCTCAGTGACTGGGGCCCTCGTTTTAAAAGGCTTGCAGATATGTATGGGACCGGGCCAGACTGCTTATACTCCTAGCCTTGGAACCTTTCTCTGAAAATGCACTCAAGAATATTAAAACAGAGAACTCAACCTAACAGACTGAGGAAAGTTGTAAATATTTCTCCATTTTTAAAATTTTAGGTTTTTTTTGGTTTTTTTTGTTTTTGCCTTGGTGGAACATATCTTCATTAGGTTTGTCCTAGGGACTGCACTGACCACACAGAATATGAGCATTTGGTGGCATTTTTGATGAAATGATCCGCCACATTCAAATAGATAGCAACCCTCAAATACCTGCAGAGGCAAATCACTTTCAAGAGTATGTTATACAGTCACCTCAGTGAGCTGGTGATACACTGCAGATGACTTCACAATATTGCTGTATTGAGAATACAGTCTCTGTTTTAAGAAGAAATAAATTTTCAAGTATATAACTAAATACAATATTACAGTAGGTGGTATTTACACAGGCAAGGGCTTTTTTTTAGTAAATTTTCTTTACAGCATACAGCTTACTAGAACAAAAGCAGGACTGATGAAAACAAACAAAAGCCCAGGAAACTTTTTTTTTTTTGTGTTTCTCCCTGTTTGTTCTCAGAGCTATTTAATTAGAAATCTCTGTAATTTTCTGGGTAGTTTTTGAGAAATTATTGTTTGTAATAAGAAATTCGACAGTGTATCATCAACTTACGAAGCAGCTTAAAAATCCACATAAAACGATAAATATGGATGTGTAGTCTTATTGGCTGGGAAGTTTTGTGATGTCCATGTAGGTATAGAAAAGGTGTTGCTATCTATTTGCTATTTTTTATTCTCTCTTCTGATTTGTACAGGAGAATTTATCCTTTTTTATTATTGTTTGACATAAAGTGTTATATTTATTTTGGAACTCCCATCTCCACTAAAGTCAGGTCCATTTTATTGCCTCATGGTTTTAGATGTGTCAAAACATGCTGATTTTTCTCCAGTCTCAGATAAATGTAGGAAATGAAGCATGGAAGTGGAGAAATTACAGTAAACAATGCCACCCACCATTCATCCCACAGAAAGGAAAGCAGCTCCAAGGATGTGCAGTTGTTCTTCTGAGCCATTACCAAGTCTGAGACATTTAAAGAAAATATTTGTATATTGAATTTTTTGAAAGAAGACTGCAGAAGTAGATGGGAGTGTCTTTAATGCAAGATTTAATTTTCAAGGTTAAACATGCTGTATGCTTCAAAGACTATAAACACTTTGCTTTTCTGCTTCCCCTTCTCTTTTGCTGCTGATGAATCAGAGTAAAAGATTTTTCTATCTCTTTCTTATGTTAAGCAATGTAATACTATTAACTTCAGCAGTAATCTTTAGATCCTGCTGCACATAAGTATTATTTCCCCAAGGTGTTAACTCAATACACATAATTTCTATGCTGGTTCAGGAGTGCCAAAACAGAAGGACAACTATCGTTGGTTAATATACTGTATGATTTTGAAGTAGGATTTCTTAGAATAAGACAACTTTTTTATGATTCTGACAATATTTATACTTCATCTTTCATGATTTACTACTAGATAATAAGACATATATTCAAGTAAAATAGTGGATTTAGGTATTATTTCAGATTTTTTTTTTTTGGTTTAGGTGAAATGTAGATGAGTTCCTAAATTAGAACCTGTTCCTGCAATTTTTTTGCTTTTACCTCACTTGAAATGACTTGACCTGCCTGCAGTTACTGAGAGGTACATAAAATTGTTTACAGAACTGTGTTTGCTGAACAGAAGGTGCTCCACAGAGGATGATGCTCACTCTAGAAATACTTCTTTCTGAGAGAAGGATCCTTGTACTGAAATCCTAATGTACGAGTGATGTGAGGCTGGGGGATGGGAAAATATCATTAAGGCTTTATAATTTTTGCATCCCAGCATTATCAATTAACTACGTGAAAGTGGCCTTCAGCTCCAACAGAAAAGAAAAATAATTTTAATCATCTACAACATATTTGAGTTACATTTTTATAGACAATCATTGTTTCATAATTCAGTAGATTTGCTTCTAGTTGTATGAAATATATATATATAAGTATATATATATGAACAGATTTTGTAATGGAACTGAAAGAACTCATCCATGACTTTTAGTCATACATGTAAAATTTTCAATAAAAATATTAAAAATTAGAAAAAAAAACCCAACCCATGTGTATACAGTTTAATGAGAACAAGATATGCTGCAGAATTTAAGGAGGTATTAAATCCGCAAGGTTCTGAGAGACCAGTTTTTCATTAATCTCCTTGTTCTTTGTGGGAACATAATTCATGCATCTGGATTAAGATGTCAAAAATGCTGATTTTAGCACATAAAATTCACAGGAGATTTAAATATGGTTTAGAGTAAACAGCCCAATTTCCTTGGTTTTCCACCTTCTGTATCTGTAAAAATCCCAAAACCTCCACTATTGGGAAACTGTGTTAGGGAGGGGGTTTTTGGATGTGCTTTCTACAGGAAAAAAAAATGCTTTATTCTGATACCATAAAAAATTTGCATATATAGTTTTCTGTTGCACATTTCTAATGTAATTAAGTTTACTGTTATGTTCTACACACTTGCCTAATGATTGTACTGTTGCAGTAAGAAAGGAAGGTGGAAATCTTCTGTTTCATGACAGATATTAATATAGCATATACATAAGGGTATATGTAATATACATACTTAATGCTCACCAAAAACCACCACTACTATAGCTTTTTACAGTTTGCAATTGGATTCAAATTCCTTCATTGAGTCTTAGTTGCATGGCTGGATGGCATAAAGTATATTCGACTGACTAAATAGTATAAAATGTAAAATATATTTTCTATTTCCTGGAAAGGTAATGAAATTATTTGGGCAAACTAATTAGAACAACCCTTTAAAAAGAGTTCTAGTCACATTTATTTATTTAACTTTCTGAAGAGCTTCAGTATCTAACTAGAGGCCACAAATCCTAAATAAAAAAAAAAATATGTCAAACATTGCCATCACTCCCATATTACAGTGGAATAACATGTATTTCCTTCTGCTATATACCAATTGAATAGGCTTATTTTAATTTGAGATTTCCAAGAATCTTGAAAAGTTTTAAGAGTGCTACTAAAATAACCCTAACATAAAATTAAGCTGTTTGAAGACTTTAGGTAAAGACTTCTTAATCTGTTTTGACCAGTGACCAAGTTTACTGAATTCAACGAGTACAACAATGGACATTCTGACTTACATTCCATATTCAAAAGAATTAACTTAGTGTACTTGCTCTAGGCTATATTCCCACTAAGACATAGGACAGACCTTCCTAAGCCTTCTAGTTCTGATGACTGCTTAGTACAATCATGGCAGGATTCATGAACTTTGACAGTACCAGCTGAAATTTCTCCTACTCTCTAAGAACTAAGGAAGAAAAAAAACCCAACTTCCTTTTTTACTCTTTTTTTGTTGTTGTTTTGAAAGGGAGAGAGACAATTCATCACAACGTCCCTTTTCAGTTAAGGTCTTTTCTCATTTTTTTCCTTTTTACCCTTCAGGTGCTAGCAATAATTAATAAAAAATGTTTCCTATCATTTTTTCTTTTAGAGATTTTGGATGAAAGCATGTTATAAAATAAAATAATTACAGCATCTTATTTTTATGGACAAATACTCTTGTATAATATAAAGAAAAGTCTTAATTTGTCGTTCTGAAATGGAAATAAATATAAATAAACATACAATTACGATGGCTTTTAAGATTCTTAAAGAGTTGAGAGGTGAACACAATTACCTATATCAAATCTAGTATTAAATTCTTGGCTGCAATCTGTCATGTGACTGATTTAAATTTTTTACATAGAGATTTTTTTATCTGCTTTAGAATCCATGTAGCGTAATATTGCTTTTAGGCATCATTGTCTCCACCTCATTAGCGATAGAAGGGGTCAAGTATATTTTTACTGGTCTGTGACTCTAAAAGTGAATTGCTAAAGATAGAAATGTCACTTTATTTATTTGACAGAAATGGGAAAGTCTACAAGATACCAAGAGCTCTATAAATTGCATTCTTAACTATACCAACCCTAAGTTTGCTGGATCTACATCTAAGTTTTTCAGATACATCCTAAGATATATTTTCACCCCAGAATGATTCCTTCCACAGCAAGAATTATTCTTCCATTCATTTTTAATGCAGCTAAAAATGTATTTTATTGCTCACTGATTTTTTAAAATAGATTTCTTCCTTAACTTTTGTTCTTTGAGGTAAGGGAATCTCAGTACACAATATGTTTTCTACATGAAGAGAATGAAAAAAATCTACATAACATAGGCTCAACTTTGTTACTATAATTTAGCTTTTCTCATAAAAGAAAGAAAAAATCTTTCCCTATGATACATAAAATCTGTGAAACCTTAGACAATACAGTTGCCTACAGAAATATATTGGTTGAAAAAACTTGATTTACTCAATCATTATATGACACAAGTTTGTAATGGAATATTTATGTGAAGCCTTATATATCTAATCAAACACAGTGAAAGAAGAAAGCTGCATAAGAATTTTCTGGAAATCAGAAGAAAATCTCATTTGAAGCCACAGTGGTGTGTTGCAAACCCTCCCCCATATGTTAACATATATTTGCTAAAATTATATCTATGTTTACTTATTCCACTCCCAAACCATTTATTTTAAAATACCTTTTATTAATCAGCAGTATCTGGAAAAAAGTAATCCTACTCAAAAACTTTTTTATCCCCATCAATGACTGAGGTAGAAAAATACAATTTACACTCTGGCAAAACCTTTAATATTGCCCCCACAATGAAAGCAATTTGGTGTCATATTTTGACCCAAAGTGTTTAAAAGCTGTTAGAATTATTGGAAAGACTGATTTCTGTGAATTTTTAAAGAGATGATATCAGATTGAAATTCCTATTCCTTACATCCTTACCAGATGTAAGGTTAAATGGAGTTTAATATTTGGATGATCAACTAAGGTCATATACGTGTTCTGCTGAATTCTGAACCACTACTAAAAAAAATTAAAAAAAAAAAAAAATCAAGGAATTCTGGTAGCTCCAAAAGCCCTGCAGGGAGCACAGNTTTTATTCACTAGTGTGTTGGTCAAAGTCAAAATTTCATTGTCCACCAAAGCAAAATCATGTCAAGTCTAAGTTGAGCACAGTAGGTAAATCTTGTCTCTTCCTCACAAAGGATAAAAGACCATTTACCTTGTCATGGTATTCACATATTCTTTTCTGATTATGATTGCCTAAGTCATTCTACCTGAGACCTGTGAAGTTGTTGTGGTTTGGGGTTTTTTGGGGGGTGACACTTGTTTGTTTATGTTTTTTGTTAAGATTGGTATTCTTGCTGAAATGCTTATGTTTCAATGAGCTGACCTCTTTCATTGAATTTTTTGGGGTTGTTTTTCTTTGGTCAAAACCATCCTGGCCACGTATATCCTAACTTTTCTTCTATTTGGCTCCAAACCCACCTTTTTCTGTACTGCTAAAAGCAGAAGGAGAGTTCTGAGATGTTCCCTGTCTTTAATGTCAAGAAGCTATGAAGAAAAAGATAAACAGAGGATCAACAGACTGCAGTGAAACTAATCTGTCATTTTCCTGAAACACAAACTCACAAATTCCATACTGCCATTAAAACCATTCAAATAATGACATGGATCTAATCTTAAAACCTTTAAATATTCTGGCACTACTATCAGCAATTTTAACACATTTTGTGAAATCATGTTTTAGAATTGTCAAGGTTTTTTTTACCTGTAACTCAGTTTCATCGTAATTATTTATTTCAAGACATTGCTGCACAGAAAAAGGAAAAATTACAGAGTAAAACAGCCCAAGTACAAAATGTACCCCTATGTGCACTGACATTTAATGCAGCATTTTAATTACTGCTCTGCCTTAGTATTCCTCAAACACTGATAGCTTTTCCTCTCTTTGAGAATAACTACTAATAAATTAAGACAGTGTGATATCGAGCCAGATATTCAAGCCACACTAGACCATTTGAGTCTGACAAGAATATTCAGTCTGAATTTTAATGTCCTTCTATTTCCTTAATGATCAGAACATCCTTTATTATTGTCATCAGTCTGTTGAAATTTTATGGTGAAAGAAGTGTTTACTGATTCACCTACAAAATGCTAGGCAAAATCCTGATCATGTTGAAGTACTTGGCAGATCTCCCTATGGCTTTCAAGAGGTGTCAAGATTTATACATTGTTAAAGGAGACAGATAAATGATCATTTACATCACCAGGATGGGGGATTGTTGCTTTGAGTTGGATACCTTTTCTTTTTATACAATTTTTTCTGCTGACTTTCCCATTTCGGAAGACACAATTTCTTACAATGGTAATGCAAGTAGCTTAATAGGATGTTTTTAATGGCATAAGCTTCTTATATACTGTTAGCATAGTACACATAATCTTGCTGTACTGCATCGTATCCTTGCTCATAAAGATCGTTTCTGTGCACATGCTAAATACTGAGTGTTAGGAAACGTTTACATTTGTTGAAGTACCAATGGTAAAATACTGCCTGGAGAACAAAACCAAAACCAAAACCAAAGCAAAACACAAACAACAGTTTCTCATTAAAGTAAATAACATACAGAACTTTCAGGATATCAAAATTAAATGATTATACTTTCCTCAGACTGTGGGACCATCTGTAGCTTTACTGACTTCAGTGACTTCAAGTACAATCCAAATTAACCATAATCTCCTTGTTTTGCAATATTTTGTCTTGCTGATGCTTCAGATTTTGTACAGAAAATGGCTGTAGCAAAAACAAACAAACAAAAAAAAAAGTCAGCGAAGTTAAAAGTATCAAGCTTTTTCTGGTGTTTTTAGTGTTTCATAGATGATCTAATGATGTGAAAAATAATGCTTTACCAGTTGCTACTGGAATACAATTTCCTTTCAGGTTTATTTCCATCCTGTGGAGCACTATTTTCCAACAGTCTGCAGTGCTTGGCCTGACCTGGCCTGATATTCTTATTCAAATATAAAGAAAGAATTATTCAAGGGAGAGGTTAAACACATAAGCTATAAGCTTAATAAGATTTTTTTCTGTTCTAGGTGTCAGGAACGCATGAATAAAACTCTCATAGGACATACAACCTGTTGATGCAGCTATTGATTTTGTCTGGGTATTTGCTCATGTTGTTTTCCCTTTCTTTTTCTAGTAGTTTGTGACTTGATTTATCTTTCAGTGGAAGTTGGTATGTGATAACAAAATCAAATAACATGAAAAAATGATAGTAACAGCTGATCATGAAAAATAGGTTAATATAGTATGTGTGCCTTCTTTTTTTTTTTTTTTTACTGTAGGTTAGGTCAGTAGGTCAATATACTTTATTGGGACTTGGAGATTAATGTAGACCAACTTGGCTCATGCACAAAGCACCCCCATGAATGGCTTTAAATTCAAATAGCTACGATAAAATGTAAAGTTATTTAAATATTCAGAAGCCACTGTTCCTTGGAAATAAATAGAGGTAACCAACAATCGATACTTATCTTTCTGGGAACCGGTAGGTATATGCTGAGAAGTTAGAAAGGACAAGCTCTTAGAATTTAACAATTGTAGTGAATATGGATGAAAATCCAATTGACTACAATTGAAAGCAAAACAGAAACCCAGAAGGCATCTGTCAATGGCATTCATTCTAATCAGTCTAATTTGGCCAATTAGCATAATCTGCATTAAGAGTTTTCTTACTTTAGTTTGGGCTTTGTGTTCTACAAAAAACACAACTTCAGTAACTGAAAATATTTATATCACCTTCTAGTAAATTTTGCATTCATGAAGGAGGTAAAGCAAATACAGACCAAAGCTGTGGCTGACTGGCAGTCTGGAAGTCTGGCCTCATCTACAATATATATAAAAGTGATGGTATGGGGAGGCCATATTGAATGACACAGGAAAGGGAAGATTTCCTCAAACCCTTCATGCTTTGTGTGTCAGGACCTAAGGAAAGCTGATATTCTTGTGCCCAACCAGTTTGTCATTATCCCATTAAGGGGACTCTCCACTGAGCAGTCCACTGGAACAGAGGGCCGTTCAGCTAACTTGTTCAAGGACACACACCACTAGCACAAGAGAGACACCCAGGTTTCTGCAGTCGAGAGTGTTACCCACTGCCAGTGAATGCCAGCACCCTTGAAGGAATCACATGAACAATTTACAGAATAATATTATCAGTATTATAGAATAATATCAGTATTATATTGTGACAGGTTCATTTCCAAAGGTTTCTGGTGGTAGTATTTGACTACAAAAACTTATTCAAAGCAATATATGGATAAGCTCTAATCCCTAAAAAATTTGCTGGAGATAATTATTTGGTGTGCATAGAATATGATTCTTACCTGATAGACAACCAACCCCATGGGGGAGAAGACATGTTCAGCTTGTCAGCTGATTCTGGCAATTATCATGGAGTCTTCAATTTCTCCCAATTATTAACTTACTCTTATAATATTTCTTTGTGTCTAGGTGGAGCTTGAGTGACTCTAGGCATACATCATGCTCACAGAGGGGACTCATACCCTAGAGACTGGTAGCTTTGGGATGGAGGTGAGGATCAGTGTTACAGTTGAGGTAACCTTGGCATGGAGATGGGCAGCAGGATTATATATGATGAGAGTGATTTCACTCTGGATTCTGGTTCAACAGCCAGACATCTCTTTTTATCTCCCTTGGTAGGCAGCTAATACGTGACTTATCAGCTAAAAATTATCACTGCAAGGATTTCAACTGAGCTTGGTCACCATTGCTCTGCTCTGCTGTCAGTTTCATCCCTCCCTTTACATATATTGTGTGTGGGGAGTTGGGCATGTTGACCACATTCCAGGAAGGGAACAGCAACTGCATTTCTCCCCTATTCTTTCTGTACTGTTGTAACTTCTTGGTTTTCTTTAATTTTTGCCTCAGTCTTTTCCCTACAGTGAATGACAATGTCTTGTTGCTTCACTCTTCAGTCTTCCACTGGTCATCTCTTTCTCTAGCTGCTATTTCCTGGAGGACAGTTGTAAATCTGTGAATTCACTATTTATGGTGGTTCATACCAGATGATCAAAGATGTTGATTAAACCATAAAAACAGAACAGCAATATTGAAGTTATTCTTAGTACTAATAACAATGATGCTGTCAAAAAGAGACACTGTTGGTCTTGAAATCAGAATATCAAGGTATCTGCCTAGCTTTGTCAGTGATCTGATCTGTGGCACTGGTTTATCCATCTTCATCACCTGTTGACAAAAAGACCTGAAGAGGAACAGAGCACTTTCCATATTTTGGAGAATTAATATAATATGTTAACATTCATGTAACTGTTTGGTTTTTGTTAGTTGATTTCATTCCTGGCATAAATCTGGAGTAAACTATTCCCTAGCCAATGTCAGCAAAAATGTAATTTCATTGCTCTATATAGGATGGCAAGAAAGCTTCAGAAAACAACAAGCAGTCCTGAAAATTATTTGGCATTGAGAAGGAATACAAATGCAATGTAATAATCATACCAATGGGATGGAATGCTGTAAGAGGAAAAAAAAAAAAAAAAGGCACAAAAAATGGTTTCCAATACTTTAATTTCATACATTTTATGATACATAGAGTTTCAAAGAAAGCCATTAATTTAATTTGCTTAGTCATTCTGTTGTTGAAGTAAGCATTCTCTCAAATCTGCAATGAAAGTGGCATACAAGTATTTTGGAGAGCTAGTTGATGTAAAAGGAAGCTACCATAGCCTTCCATTGAGTGTACGAGGAGTAAAGACAAATGCTTGATTGATGTTTTAATATGAAAGAAGACATATTTGGAAGTAAGCAGAGAGGTTTTGTGAATGTATTTTCTCCTCAGCTAACTTATTTCAACAGCTGAAGCTTGTTAATACCCAATCCTAAAGTAAAACATCTATCTTTAAAACCTTATGGTTTAACTAATATGAGACTAAAAAATTAAAAAAAATATTGATATGGACACTCCATCTGAGGAGGGTTAATTAATTCTTGTTTGCCATTTAATCATAAGAAAACCCAGTGGCTTTGTAAATTTGAAAATCTGTCCTCTCTTTGGAAATCAGAAATTAAAGAAATTAAAGGCTCCCTAACTAGCAAGTTTTATTGGCAAAGCAGCATGTGAGGAAAGCTAATGGCCTTGAACAGACTACCTCACCAAATGATATCTCTAAGATTAATCTGCCATGTGCCTAACGTTAGAGAAGCAAAATCACTAGAAAACCAAAGTGGATGCAGTTCAGGTAAGCTCTTACTAAAAAACAAGTTTTGGTCTATCATTTTATTTCTGTAATT
>WEIU01008022.1:57154-90550 GCA_013389925.1 Aegithalos caudatus | reverse complement strand
GTGAGTACAAGAGCCCTGACATTCTGCAGTTGTGTGCTATAACCCTGCCAGCATTTTGCACCCATCAGCAAGATCTGTGCTCCCTCTTGTGGCAGATTCTCACCAGTATCTCCATCGTAACTTATCCCTGTTGGTGCCAAAATGTGCTTAGCTTAGCTGTGAGAAGCATCTGGTTTCCAAACTTAATGCTACTACATACCAAACTAAATAGATTTATGAACACAAATAGCACTGAATTCTCTTTTTTATTGACATCGGGGGAGAAAAATCTTTCACCATCTGATTGACCGAAGTTTGCCAAATAAAAATAGACAAAACAAATGTTTATGTACGTGCAAACATTGCAGATCAAACTGCTAAAAGAAATAACTAAAAGACAGGTGTTGAGCTAAGATCAAGCAGCAGAAAAATAGCAAATAGGTAAATGACTATTAAGTAGGTCTTACTTTGAAACTTCCCATTTAAACAAAGAATAAACAACAATAACACCACCAAATAAAGCCACAGCAGGTAATAGTTGCTCTTCTAAACTTTTATACACTATATATTAATCACTCTGTCTTTCAGTTATTTCCTCTGATAAAACTGACTTCTGTGAAGTCTCAGCAAGGCCATCTTGGCTAAAAGCATAACATTAGACAGGAGCCTGTTAGAATGAAGAAATGGTGGGAGTTGGCTTCTCTTTCTTTGCTGAATATATCTGGAAACAAGAATCTGATTCTATGCAAATATTAGATTTACTTTTCCAATGCTGGCTGGTGTTTGAAGATCCTGGAACAAAAAGGTGGCTCTTGGTAAAGCAAGATTCCTCTTGGTCCTCAGGTAACGTAGAAGAAAGTTTTTGGTTTTTTGTACAAATCATGTTTTATTAAATTGCATTTTATTTTTTATAAACAGTTCTTCTGGGTTCTTTTGTTTTTAAGAGATGAGCCATCATGGTGCTTCACTGTAGGTATCTAACATTTCCATTTTGTCTTTAGAGGTCCGTTTTCGCTTCAGTTCCAGGTTATGTCACTCCATTATACATCATCAGAGGCAGCTGTTCAGCTTTAAATATTGACAGATTTTTCTCAGTAGGAACATGTTGAAGCTTCTAACTCTGCTAAACATATTCATTTGACTATTACAATCCAAAAACTGTAAAAATGGTGGAATGGAAAGATACAAACAGTATTATTGACACTGTATTGTCAAATGTTTGCACTGAGACCCCATGTACCATAGATTTTATTTTTAAAAAAATCATATTTATATCCATTTACATAAGACTTACACATTTTAAAGGAAATACATACACAGTAAATACGTAAATGTCTAGTATTTTACAATAAAACAGATGTAACAATGTAAAGATGAGTGGCTTCATTTGATAAAAGCTTTGGATGTGCACTACTGTCAAATTTTTGATGACAGAGATGCTGAGAGAAAAGGGGGAGATTGTTTTGTTTTTCTAGGTTTGTTTGTTTGGTTATTTTAGTAATTTAGGTATTTTTTATTCTTGTTTTAAACTAACCAATACATGAAAGGAGCATCATATCTGTTTGTATGATAATCCCTAAAATGTTCTCTTCCCTATTAATCTGTTCTTGCAGAGAGTTTTAATGCTCTTTTCCTAAGTAGTGGTAGTGCACTTCAGGTAAAGTAGAAGAAAGAGATGACATCTAAGAGAAAAAAATAAACATTAATTAGCAAGATTCTATGATTCCAATTCAGTCTAAAGTGCAATGACAACAGAAAATTCAGCACTAAGTAAGTAGTTTAGTAACTGAGTTACTAAAACATGAGTTTTGAGTATTTATAGGAGGCATGCATTTGTTTAATTTTAGATCTGCAACATAAACTTACTAATAATTCATTTTTTCATTCAGTCTTTTACAAATTGTCCTCAGTCAACACAGACTACTGTTTATATTCATTTTACAGTTGTTTTCCTGCTGTGTTGGTTCAGCTCGGGTTAGTTTCCTGCATGTGGAGACCTTTGCCTGTTTGGCACAAAGCTAAACACGCATTTTCAGTGTACAGACCTTGCTGATGTACTTTGTGGTTCTTCCTAGTTCACTGCAGCTTGACAGCATTTACCTTTTTCACACTGATGGTTTCTTTGCTATGGACCAGCTGTTTCCAGATTATCATTCACATCTTTTTGGAATTCTGCTTCTCCATTCATCTTTACAAATCCTCTTTGGTGGATTTCATTGGTGAAGTACATAACTGATTTTGCCAAATCTCCTTTAGTATTTCATTAGATAAAAGTTAAAGTAATATGTTCTATTGCTGCAGTCTGGCAAGATATCTGTGCTGAATGGCCCTTCTGATTTGGCAATGACAAATGTTTTAGAAGTTGAAAGTGTTGGGAAAGCTTGGATAATGTGAGTGCCAAATCTACTGGCTGTGTAAAGGCACTCCAGCTGCTCAGCTGGGCCACCACAGCAGAAAGCTTGCTGCTCTGCAGTAAATTTCTTTGCCGTATTAAATGGCCAGCACCAGCAGCCTCAAATTTCTTTTCTTAAATTTCTGATATTGAGTACACTAAAACAGTACACTAACAGGCCTGTGCAGAGTATGCTTATATAAATGTTTGAAAATGTTTACTCATGGTTTTTGGCAGTTCATTGTGGTTTTAACAAATGGTCAGAAAAACCCACCTGAAATGCAATTTGAAAGCATATGAATGGGACACAGCTGCTGTGAAGAAACACTGTAAAGACACTGGAAGGTTGTATGAAACTGATGTTGGCAATAACTGCTTTGAAATACAAGCCTTTGACAATGTCTGTAAGAGAATGTCTCCTACTTTCATAAGAGTAGCAGAGTGCAAGAATCTGCAGCCTGCTGTGATCACAGGCCATCTGCATTTGTTCCATGTGCAATCTGTTTGCAACTTTCTTTTAGGCCTGCTCTTTTTGCTATATAAAAAACTCCCTGATCTCACTATTGTGTGGCAGCTTATCTAGCTATCCCTCTCCTCTGCTCCTTAGTTCCTGGTCCTGTGCGTGCAGATACTTCACCAGAGCATCACAGCTGCTAATGCAGTCTAGGCAAGGTGTTACAAAAGCCTGGGTCTCGGTCTAAGCTGGATCTGAAAACTTTCAGGAGGCATGCTGTAATGAATAATCTTCCCTTTTGTCCAAATATCAATCAGCTCCTTCCATGAAGAATCTGTTACTCAGGAACTGTGCTGACAAAAATTCTGAAAACTCCTGTTGCCCTCCAATCTGATGTCTCCCTCTATGGGCAGTTTCTGTTTCTGCAGTCATTCTTTAGTTGCAGGGAACTTGTTTAAATTTGCAAGTTTGATATAGTGAAGGAAATATTTTTCTTGCATGGGTTTGGGTTTGGTTTTTTTTTGGGGGGGGGCAGGGAGAGGTAGGGGTGAGGTGTTGTTTTGATTTTCAATATAACATACTGGAATCCAAAATAACTTCAACTTGCTTTTTGGTTTCTAACCTGCACGGCATTTTGAAATTGCCCTTACAGAAGCTACGTTTACTAAATTTGTAGTTCAATCCATCTTGTTCCTTCTCTAAAAGGAGTATATGGTAAGTGAGAAGAGAAATAGTATATTACTGTCAGTTAACCTCATACATTAGCCTTTACAATGTAGATGCAAATTTGATATCCTTATAGACCACTCAAGCATTTAAGATTAGGATGTAATTGGCAGAACAGTGGGCAACCAGCAAATACTGATGTAATACATACGACTGATACTTGAAACACTACTTCAATAGAAATTGAAGTTGTATAACTTTATATACACATCTTTTTGCTCAAAATACATACCTTCCATACATACATAGTGCCAGAAAAGTCCTACTTTACTTTTCTTTGTCCTTTGCTACTTTTTAGATAATTTTTAATATAGTGGGAATAAATGGTTTGGTTAATCTTAAAATAATTTTTGTTAGCATATCAGTTTTCCATTTCTGCCTTTGTTGTGCTCTTCATGCCTCACCTTGAGTGCCTGGCCCATTACAGTTGGCCTAAGAGATAGCTTGGTGTTTGAACTTCTTGGTCATACTTTATTGCTTCCAAAATTGCGATTCTGAAGCACTAGGGAGAAAAGGTCCATAACCCTGCCTTCAGTTTCTGACACCACTGAACCCTGTCAGGGTCCTTACAGGGACTGTCACTGACTTTACTGATACAATACTATGTTCAAATCTATACATACATACACATAAAAAGATTTCTACAGTTTACGTGCTTCATCATCATCTTTGTAGAATCAGCTGCTAAACTTTGCTTTTTCAGAAAAACTGAACCAAACCAAACCCAAACCAAAAAATAACCACATACCCCCCCAGCTTATTTTTTCAGGGGTGGCTCAAAAAGTTCCCTTTTTTACTAATAGTAAGATTTTATACTCTTGCAGTCTTTCAAAGATCTGTGAAGTAAGGCTTATGTCATTAGGAGGATCCTGAGCAATCTACTTTTTCCACTGTTAACATTTGCTATTCCTAAGAAGTTTTTGAACCTATACAGAGTTAGTGATATCTCAATGGCCCCAAGTCTGTCCCAGTCTTGGGAATCATAACAAAAAACCAACAACGTGCTTGCAGATCCTTGCATGCCTTGCCTACAATACACAACAGGTATTGAAGCATGTTTGATGCCTGATGAGGTTTTGGTGATACTTAAATATTTTTTCCAGCTGCCTTGCAATTCCCCAAGTAACTAAATGGAACCTGCTTAACTGAGAAAATACTAGCATAAAATGGTGCCATATTCATGTAAGTACTCATCATGGGTGTATTTTTTCCAAAATTTGGGATAAAATAAAAAAACCACTTTATTTCCATAGAACCCTGGAACAGTGGCTCTGTGATTCATAGCTGCACTCAAAAAATATATGGTGAAAAATTTAACATGAATTCCAATACCAAATTTGATCCAAAGTTGCCTCCGACTCAGATTATCCTTTCTTTGTCAATTCTGAGTGATTTGAGAAGTGTGGGAATCTCTGTAATAGACAACTTTTCAAGATTTTCTGTGTGGGTAAATCTTGTTCTAACTATGCAGCTACCTGACGTTCCAGATTGAGCCGTAGCTTTAATTAGAAAAAAAAAAAAAAAACCAAGCAAGTAAATCTCTTCTTCTTTACTAGCGTTGCTTCACATTCCAGCTCCTACTAGAACACTTTCAAGTTCTCATAAAGTTCATTCCCTTTGCCTTCTCCCCAAACTATGGATGGTAGCATCCTCTGGACTGTGCTTAACACTGTTGTCATGATCAAATGACCACCGTAGCGAGTCCTTAGTTATGCTGCTCCATGCTGGTTGGTGCTTGGATAATGTGGGGTGTAGTTCACAGATATAAAGTGCTTTCTTGATGGCCCCTACAGAATACTCACAACAATTCAGTGCTGGCTTCTTTGCTAGGCCTTGTCAGCATGAGTATGTGCGAACTGTTGAGCTGTCTAACCTCTGCAGTCGTGATGATGCAACTGCAAATTGGGAAGGAAAAAAAAAAGGAAAAAAACCAGAACCTCTTTAGAATCATCAGTAGAATATACCAGTCTGTCTACCACTGGAAGGGTGGCTGTTAAATTGCTCTATGGTTTTCTCTAATGTTATCTGGGCATGATCTAGTTCAAAACTCAGCACTTCTTCACTGCTGATGGGCTGATGCAGTGTTGGAATCTGTCTAAAGTGAATACAGTTTAAACCTCAGCTTTTTCTTTATTTTGTTGTAAGTCCTAATGCTCTTACTTATCATGCTGTTTAAATACTATTGCGTTCTTACTGCTGGGACATAGGAAGCCAAATCCTGGATGAAGATATATGTCTTCAAAATTACTTCCCTTTAAATCTACTGAGTTCAGTATACCCTGCTCAAGAATTAACTGTCTGGAAGACCTCAAGTAAATCACTAAATCTGCCTTGTACCTTAGTTCCACATCTGTAAAATGGTAATATCATCTTCTACATCATACCATGACTAGAAGATAAAATCCATTAATGTTTATAAGGTTCTTATATACTACAGTAATGTGGGCTATGGAAATGCCATGGAAGCTAGTAGTCAATGGAATTCAGTGATGTAATCAGGAAATTATTGCATCTGGAGCTGCAACTATAAAGTATTGTTGTTAAAGGTGAGAAACTGTAATGTAATTCAGATGGCTTTAGTGGAATTTAGGTGGCAATACTGTCATACCAAGTTCATTATCAAGCTACAGGATGTGATCTCTACAAGTCAGTGTATTAAATTACTTTGAGATAAATCTATTTGTAGACCTAAATCCTGTCATGATGAAATAAATGGCAATGTTTTAAATGGAGTGGTCTGTGTACTAATATTTCTCAGAACTTCAGGAACGTATACTTTGTCTTCCATATACCAGAAGGAAGAGCTGTGATGGGATTTCTTTCCTCTGCCTGCTCTCTTACAACGATTTTTAAATTTTACTTTCTTTTAATTATGATCTGCTTGTTAATTTTCTACTCATTTCTGAATTAGTGCATCTATTGGAAATCAAAAAATTTCCAGAGAAAATTAAGACTGGTATATAGTAACTCTATTAGTGACTAAATTTCAGCATTTGCTAACTACTCATCTGCTGGTGACTGTTAGCAACTTCAGTTATTTGATGGTCAAGGCTAGGCTATTTAGTTTGAAAGTAAGATAGGAAAATAAAGGTGATAGCCCTTTCTAATTGCATTCTCTAGAACACACTCCACCTGCTAATAGAAAGAAAAAATTGCTTAGATATATTCAATTTCAGTTGAAAGTTAGTAAATTAATTTCTGTCTTTCTGATTGTTTGTTTTACAGATGTAGGATAGTGAGATGGCCATTTTTTTGTATTTTAAATAAACACTGCAAACCTGACAAAATGGATAACATGCCAAGTCAGTGCTTTTCCATTCCCTAATTCAACTCTCCCAGACTTGGTTCATTCTAGTTAAATGAACACAATTGTTGTGGCGCGAGACAAACGTGCATTAAAAGCCAACTTGGCATGCTAGGACGTGCCTCGTGCTTTCCAAGAGGAAGTGCAGAAATGAGCTCCTACCGTCACTCGCCATCTTCCGTGACTGCCCTGACGTGGTGGTGAGGCGGAACCCGGCCGGCAGCGTTTCCGACGCGCCCGGCATCATGCTGATCCCGTGAACCTCGCGGGGAGGGAACTGCCGTCGCCACGAGGGGCCACGCCGGAAGTTCTTGTCATCGCTCTGTCAACACAGAGGTGTATTTGATGAAGCAAAAACAAACCTTTTGAGGAACTATCCTGCTATCTCTACCACTGCCAAAATGTATGCCATAACAACTACCCTGCTCTGTTGCACTGCATCCAGTCACTGTAATGTGTTTGAGACATGCTTGTAAAAGTAAAAGCTTTAGAAATATTAAATGCTGGGGTGGAAAACTCTTCTTAAATCTTTGGCTCAATATAGTCAAGGGGTTTAGTATCAGCTAAAATAGAACTTTCTTACACAGTGACAGAAAGTGGTTTGTTATTGCATTAGGAGGCTTACATAAAGTACTAAAAAAGGATTAAATGCTCATGTGCATGCACAGAATTCCTAGGCATCTGACACTTTCAGCAAGTCCTTAGAAGTTTTATTTCTCCTCATGTGCAGAAGTCCAAGACTTAAAGCATTTTTGCACTGGACTCTTATGTTAAGATAAATAATTTCCGTAGTTGGAGTTGAGATTCCTCTTCCCAGATCATTGCCCTAAACCGTGCTCTGTTAATATTGATTAACTTTAAAATACTTTGAAGAAGAAAAGCAATAAAGAACAAACTGAAAATCTACTTTTTCAGATTGTGGTCTGGTGTAGATGTGGTGGCATCCAACCCACACACATCCCCCACCACCTGCTCTGGCCAGCAAAACTTCCACTCCATTCTGCATGTTTCCTCTCTGGAAAATGTTCATCTTAAGGTAAGAGTGCAGTGTCAAATTTAGCATCCGAGACGACACAAATATGTAGCCAAATGGAGGTTACTTTAAAAATCTTGATGGGTATTCCTTATTTTTTTTTAAGCTGTAAACTGACTCTTTTTAGCAATGTGAAAATTAACATGTCTTCATGCATTCAATTTAATTTTAATGTTTTACTGTGATATTTTATAAATACTGAAAATAAAATTAATTACTTCCTCAAGTCGTCTTTCAGTTCCTAGTGCTAAAAGGTTGTTGTATTCTCTCTCAAGGATCTGCCGTGCCTAGAGATACCAAAGTAAACAATTAAAATGGTTGAAGACAAATAAAAGGTAATAATGGGTGCAGATTAACCAGTATTAGTATAAACAAACTTGCCTGTGTGTTTTGTGTTGGAATCTGTAATAATAAAGCTAAACTGCTGTAGTCAAAGTTTTCATCCAGTGCTATAAGTGAACCATGTACACCACTTTCTAGAATATTATTTGCATATTCTCGGAGGCCAATGGCTTGTATCCAGCGTATGACTCGATCATTGCTCCATACCAGCACATCTGTAAGGACATAACACCAGGTCAGGCTCCTGATCAGTTATCCTGATTTGGATAACTTCCAAATTTTACAGGTGCACGTGTGTAGCTGAGTGCATGCACTGTGAGTGTCTTACTGCTTTATTTCATACATGAGGAATCCCAGCACTATTCATATAGCTTTAGCACTTCCTATTCAAAAACTCTATGTGATTAGCTTCAAGTAATAATGTTTCCAATGGAGAAATCTGTTTTCAGAGGGGATCTTCAGAATGCAATTCCTCCCACTTCCTATATATACCTTTTCAATTTGTAGGTGAGATTTTACAGTGCAAAGACACAGGAGAAATATCCATTCCTCAAGGCTTCACTTGAGAGTTTTGTATTAAACATTTTGGGAGCTGTGTCAGCACCTATCATATACTGACATGCCATAAAGTAAAAGATTAGTTCGCAATTTTAGAGACAAACTATTTTTAGTACAGAAAGCTGGTAGATTTGTTAAAGTCCATACCAACTCTAAAGCTGAGGTAACAAAATGAGCTAGGAAACTATTTTTCAGGATTTGGCTATTCTGAAAAAGTATCCTGCCCTGCCTGTAAGATGAAAAAAAAAAAAAAAAGAAAAAAAAAAATCAGTAGTCTTTATAGTTGTAAATGGCAGATATAGTACTGAGTTTTCTGAGTTTACTGAGTTTTCATTGCTAAGTGATGAGACTTCCTGAACCTTTACAAGTTAGCCTGCTATGCCTGTTCTCGGAGCAGGATTTCCCCATTGCCTGGCTGAGGGCACCTTGCTTTTTGGAGTCAGGATCAGCGGAAACACGGTGGCAGGCAGAGACCAAATCCCACCTGGGATTAACAAATTCCCACCATGAATAACTGCCCAAGGCATGACAATGTGAAGGAGGCTACCTGTGTCCTAGCAGGAACCAGCACTGAAGCCACACCAGAATCTGAGATCAATACCCCATTCCCCTATGTCAGTCTCCAGCTAGACCCACTTGGGCTGACTGGTACTGATGCCTGCACATCCAAGGCAAAGTCTTTGCATTAGTGCATGCCATCATCTGCCTTGAGCAAATGCACACTGTCACTCTAGCCCTTCAACTTTTTTTTTAGCTCTTCTAATCAGCATTGTACTTGAGAAGTGCTAACTGCTGGAGTCACTAGAGCTAGAAAAGCTCAAAGGAATCAAAGGACTAATTTCTGATAGATGGAAAAAACCCAGCCACCCTAATTGTTACATATAAAAAAAAATATGCAGTGAGCCTGAAACTACTCAAGAGAGAGCTTTGCATGGAAAAAATCTTCAGCATCAGCTATGAAATCTTCTAATAAGGCCAGTGTTGTTAGGAACTATTATGTATCAATCAACTACCTCGGCGGTCACTCCTCCAAGCAGCAGTTTCTAGGATATATTCTGATGTAAGAAATCAAAGGCAAAGGTTTTCAAAAGCTAGAGCATAGTGTTAGGGTCCTGAGTGCTCCCATTTTTTTGGTGTTGCCCCCAGCACATCCCACTGAGCTGCACACTTGTTTGGCCTTCTGCTTCTGAGCATGAAAGTGATTCAGATAAGATCTATACCCAAAATTCATTTTAGCAAAATGTATGTGTCAAACCACCGTTCAGAACTGCAGGCCCAATTTAGCAAAGTACTTAACTGTGCCTAATTTAAGGAGATATGATTTTTTTTTGAAGAAAGATGGATTTATATTAGTTTTGCTTAAGCACATGCTTAAATACTTGGCTAAAATGGCATGACAATGGGTTAACAGTGTCAAGCTTCAAAAAAAGAAACATTCCCAGTATTCATTCCCAGGAACTATCACCTTTTATTTCATGCTGACTCATTTCTCTTCGCTTTTCCAGTTCTTTTCTATCGTAATTCAACCTCTTTAAACACATGATTCCATATTGCAAGCTTGTTCTGTTATTTAAAGAGAAACATTTACAGAGTTAATAAAGATATTTTGAAGATGGGAACATATGTAGGATGTATTTCCTGCACTTCACATGACATGTTTCTTAGTGCCCATGTAGGAAATCTTGAGAACAGAAGGGAGAGCAAAACCAGTAAAAAAACTCCACAGACTTCAGGAATGAAATGGAAAAAACAAAATTAGTATGTTTGAATAACTGTTTTAGCATAAGAAACTCAAAGCATTAAAAGTAATATTCAGAAAAGGTCAGCCCTTGTGAGCTGTGAAATGTTTTGTCAAATCAGCTTTTAAAAAGTGACAAATCAGACAGTATATTAAAAAGAAATCCACTGCTTGTCACATAAGCCTCATTCTCCCTAAAGTTTAAATGCCTTTATTTCCATATTTCCAATTTAGTTTCCTAGCTATATCCCTAGGTAACCCAACAACTGTCAAATTGCTTGTACTGTTAACAGCTTTTATGTGCTACACACAATAGCTTTTCATTATTATGGTATCTTAGGGCTTTGAAGCTTAGTCTAACACTTTCGAATACTTCACACCACTTAAATTATTACTGTTTCTGTATTGTCAAGAGTCTATTGATACATTAATGGTTCCCTGCTCGTTATGAAATTTATCTCTCTCAGCTTTCTAACAGTTAGACCTCTCTTTTCTGTACGTTTTTCCACACCAAAATAACAGAAAGTGTTTTTATTCTGTGCAGCACTGAGGCCTAAAGCAGACACATAAGCATTTTTATCAGTGTAGTCTTTATGCCAACATACCGATGAAAGCTGTCCACCATTTTTAGGTGCACACGCAGATCTTTCTTTGTCAGGTGGTCCAACATCCTCGCATCGACCAGGCATTCCATGAAATAACTTCGGTACTGAGGTAAACCCAGACTGGGGAGCCATTCATTACCTATCCATTCATGGTTCATATCACCATAAGCCAGTGTCTACAGACAGAAGAAAATGGAGGGGGGGAAAAAATTCTTGAGTTTGTTCAAGACTGCACCACAGACTGAAAACAAAGTATGTCTAAAAGAAAAAAAAAAAAAAAAAAGAAAAAAAAAATTGTTCAAAAAAAATAGTGATTCTTGTTTTGCTTTGTTTTCACATTGGAAGAGGGAACCACTGTGAAATACTTGTTTTGGATACCAGTTTTGCCTGTTGTATCTTGTTTTCTTATGTAAGTTTAAGGAATTTTTTTCAGTTTTGAGTTTTAAATGCAAGCAACCTTGTTACACAATCAAAATATGTGTGTTTCATAATCTTACTTGCTTTCAATTGACCTTCTAGAATATTTATGCCAGGCAAACTCTGAGCTGTGAACTGGTAATACAAACATGGCTCCAGGGAATCCACTGAGGCTTGTTACTGTCTGTGAAGAATTTCATAAATAGGATCTAATGACACTTCATGGCTACACACCTGAAGTCCTTTAGAAAGTAAAAGTTAATTTCAGTTGTTTGGCACTCAAGCTTACATTTAAATGAGATATTTTCAGCTGTGAACAGTTTAAACCTAAATCCATCATATGTAGAACTCATGAAATTAATCAAGAAAGGAGAAAACCAGGTTCCTCCTAGAAACTAGTATCGAGGCTTCATTGTTCAGCTAAAATTTCACTAAGGTGAGGAATAGACTATATGAAAAAGCCATGCATGTTGAGCTATTTTTTATGAGTTGCCCTAATAAGATGCAAAATAGATTTTTACTTCTCACTGTGTATTACAGAACAGTACAGAGAACTAATAAATTGCAAGATTTACATTTCCTCAACAGGATAATTTTCAAGCCTAACATCTCTTTGGTTTTGTTTTTAATGTCATAAACAAATGAATAACACAGTTAAAGCCAGATGGATATATTATCTATGAGGGAAAATATACTCCCCTTATGTCTCATTCATGTGAGGTTTTGAAGAGAAAAGGAATGTCATCAGTAAGATAGCAAGATTGTGTAAGTGTGCCGATATCAGAGAGAAAAAAATTTAAAATGTAGCTAATTGATAGTTCTTACTAAATTACACAATACTATTTGTAGACTGATACTTGGTTGTGACTTATACAATTGTTCTAAAAAAATTGTGTGCAATTTTAGAGAAGTTACCTCTCAAATTCATGGCATATTTAATTGTCCTATTCTGAAAAATGATGAAAATACTTCCTCTCTAAAACAGTTAACACAGTTTTAGATGGGACATCGACTATGTCTCTGGAATGTAGTAATTTCTTTCTTCTTTTGTGAAAAATATTCACAACATGTACCTTGTTCTGCTTTACCTAACAAAACTATCCGGAGAATATATTCTTTGAGAAGAACTCATGTACATCATAATTCAATCATTGAGATACTGTCACAATATCATATTCCACTATGCATATTGATGCACCCAATGACATTATTATTAACTTTCAGTTTAAAAAACTCATGTTAAAGATCATACCTGAGCCCAACTGCCTTCTTCAGACTCTTTCTGTATTATCAGCATGAAATTAGTAAAGCGAGTAAAAAGACAATAAAAATTAGTTATAAAAAGATGTGATTTTCATATGCATGTTAATGAAAATATACACATAAAGTACATTAATAAAATAACTCTTGTCAGTGGTAATGTCCTGCGCTAAACTACTTGAAAAATTATATGACTAAAACCATAAAATGTAGCTGAGTTTTCAAGACAGAAAACCATTATATCTTGGTGAAATTTTACAACATTATTTAAACAGTCTTCACAGTTTCACAATTAAAGCACAAACATTTGCTTAAAAATTTTGGCATTAGTGATGTAATTTTTTCTGGTTTGATTTTGAAACATGCACAGTAAAAAGCTGTCTTCTTGAGAATGTATTGTAAAGAGCTTTTGACATAACATTTTTTACAGACAAATTATATTTTTCTGGCTGGCCAGTTAAACAGGATCAACCCAACTTCTTGTCTTTACCAATAATAATAAAATTGGAAATGAGCGCAGTTTAAAAGAAATAGTGATAAGAATTGTCTTTCTTACTGCTGATGAGAAAACTTTAAATACTATAACAAGCATAAACTTTGAAGAAATAATTCCTTATTGCATCAAAAGTTAGCTCCAGTACCTCTCCCACCATTTATGGATTGGGCTGGCTATAAAGTTTAGCAAACTGAAGATCATTTTTTTCAGAGATCTCACTGAAACATTTTTGTTGTTGTTGTTGTTGTTTGTTGTATTTTATTTTTTATAAGCACCTTTATGGAGTTATGCTATAATGTTAACCAAAACAAAAAATAACATATATTCCAAATTAAAAAAAAAAAGAAAAAAAAAAAAGTCTTATTTCAGTGTTAAGGGAGAGGTTTGACAAAAATCAATAAATAAATTACACTCTCCACATACCTGAAATCTAAGATCACAAATACCCAAGTATGGACAAGACTCAGCATTAATGAAAAAATGAAATTGTATAAGGCACCATTCTCAGGCCTTTTATTATTTTTTTCTATGTCAGCAAATAGAAAACACCATTTAGAAGAAGAGGGAGTAGATTACAGGGGGAATATACCTGTAACTGTGACAATTTCATTTCATTAAATGAGGTTTTGCAGTGGCACTGAAACTATTGTATACTCTAAAAGTCCAATACTGGTTTTAGGGTCACACAATTTTTGTGTTGGCAATACCATTTGTAATTTTCTTTGCTGAAAGATTATGTAACTGTTCTTTAAATTCAGTTTGTTTGCTCCCTACAACTTTCCATAGGCCTGCTTTGGGAAGCATCCTACAGAAGATACGGCATCTGCGTTAAGGCAGGAACAGGCCTATTCTCTTTTGAGCTCTGAAAACATTTTAAGAGGGAGAGGAATGACTAACCGTTTTAGCTGGAGCAGCAAGGTTTTCCATTTCTTCATGGGTCACCCAAACATTGCCTGAGGGCTACAGACAAGGCCCGCAGGAAGGCAGGTGGGATCCACATTAGGTAAGCAGTGGTAAAGAAGAAAGGCAGCACCACTGTAAGTTAACAGCGCATCACCATCAGCACAACCACGTTCTTGTCTCTACCGAGCTGCAACTAGAGACAACTTTAGACAACTTGGTTTGTAGCTTTCATTAGTGGCTTCTGAACAGATGTGATGAGTATTACAACTAGAAATGATGGATGAAATCCGGCAGAGCACTGCCACAAAGGAAAGAATAATAATTAAAGCTGCATTTCATAAAAAACGGGCAAATGCAACCTTTAGCTCACAGCTCTGTGCAGAGGTAAGTTCAGCTCCCAGAGATTTTCCAGCCTAAATATTCTGCACAAATCACATGCTCATATTGTAATCTAAATAATGAATTCTTCTACCGTGTTTCTGTAATCAAAAATGTCAAGATAATTCACTTCTAAAAGCATTTGGCCTCATCCTATTGTTTTTCATCAAATGATTACTAGGACAATGAGGAGAATCAGGGAGGGAGCATGAGATATGTGCTATGTTTTCTGGAGCCATGAGAGAAATTAACTTCTTTCCCGAGAAAGAGGGGAAGCAGAAAGACTGGGGAGTCAGAAATGCACATTCCAGGGCAGGGCAGCTTTGTGTGCAGACATTTACTCAGACAGAATTAAAAAAACAAGGCAAAAGTATTCCCAATGTTTTTATCTTGAACATAATATTCTCTCACTTCATAAGTGTAAATGTATTTATGCTTTGAAATATCTTATGCTTTTAAAATCAAAATTAATTTTGTGTAGTAATTCAAACATCATATTGACTCTTCTTTACTTTGGTAAAATCCATTCCAATTCATAATATTACCATGGTAATGACAAACAAAACTGTTTCAGGGAAGAAAGTATCAGACAGTGAACTATAATATTTAAAGAACATGAGCAACATGAAGATAAAAGGGCAATGAATAGCTATATTAGTGCTGTTGTCCAGTTGCTTATGTAGCTCAGTGGATCCGGTACCCCACAAAGGTATCTGAATCCTAATTTCCACCAGTAGATTCTCCATAAATTTAATGGAGACAACACANCTTGTCCTTCACTTCTATGCCTTGTTTGCCATCTGAATAAGCCTCTTTTGTTAGTCTCCATTGCTTCATTCATTGCCATTACCATCAGCATATCCCAGCATTAAAAACTTGCCTTTGTTATCTTGTTTCTTTTTGTCCTTTTTATATATAGCACATTAATTTTTACTCCCCTATTTCCTTGCCTCTTTCAGACATGTATCTCTGTGTATCTTTACTTGTTTCCCTCCTTTCTGCCACCACATTCTCTTCCTTCCTCACTGAATGCACAGGCTCCACTTCTGCTTTCCAGGGGTTTGCTCCCCTCAAACCGCCAATCACTGCTTCTCTTAAAAGCATGAAGAAGATAAAGCCAGATGACTTATATTAGATAGCATTTGAAAGGGTGCAAAAAGGGGGAATGGGAAAAAGACTGAAAAGAACTGTCCATGTTCCTACACAACCTCTCCCAACCTCCCCCACCCCCAAAAAAGAAATAAAGAAAGAGAACAAACAAACGAAAAAGAGAAATGCAATCTGATTCAGCTGGTACAGATGATTTGAAGGAAGAGAAAGGCAAAAGATTATGCAAAATTACAAATAGGGTGCTCTATACCAATTTTGATAACATCAAGGATAATCAAAACAATGACTTAAAAAAATAAGAATATCTGATAAAAGAAAAACATCAGCAATCAACAATCAAGCAAGTGATGAACAGGGAGTTCTGAGTCTATATTAGACAGTTCTCACTGATTGTGAAGTATGTGTTATAGATCCACTCTGGTACTACAAAAGTTTTTCTGCAGATTCCTGCAGGGTGAAGTGGGGAATAAAAAGTTAGCTGAACAGGACTCACAGTTCTGGATGTTGGAGGTGCTGATGGACTTGTCAGTGATACCATCTCCTGGATTGCTAATCGGAGTTTTAGGCGATGAAGAGGATTGCTGATTCCTATTTCTCTTTGAATCTCAGTATCGGACAAAGCAGACATGATAGCTCCACTCTTTACATTGGCACGGCAGGCAGCGACATACCAGGCTGGCATCCCTAGCCAGAGCTGTCAAGAGAAAGGATATTTCATCCAAAGCACTGCTTCATTTTTCAAATGAAATTACAGTCATAGAATGTCCTGAGTTGGAAGGGACACACTGGCATAATCAAGTCCAACTCTTGGCTCCACACAGCCTCAAGGATCACATCACGTCCCAAGGATGTTGTCCAAAAGCATCTTAGACTCTCTCAGGCTTGGTGTCATGACCACTAATAATCAATTAATTAATGACCGATATTAAATAATTAACTTTCAGGACACCTATCAGTCTGAATAAGCATGGTAACACACACAAATTAGCATGAACATCATAGTTTTTAATAAAACAAAATTGTTTCAGAACCTTTGAAATTGTCATGATTTTATGTTAATTCTTTTTGCTTTTACTGTAAACAGATCTTTAAAGGAAGGCATGCTTTGAATTATTTTTAGAGCTGCCTCCATCCCCTGGGCTACTCCGTTCCCAGGTTTTTAATGAACAAGTACTGGCCCAAGTCAGTGTTACTGCCTATCTGATAATCTTATGTACAGAAAATCATCGAGAAGGAATTAAGTAATTTTTTCACTTTTGTACTAAAATGGTTTTCTCTTTTTTAACCTGGTGTACTCAATCATACATTTCTCAGCTTTTGTTTTCTGAGTAGAAATTGACCAAGCCCAATTCAAATAATCAACCTGTCAGGGACAGATTTTACAGTAAATTTGGGAACAGTCTGGTATGGTGTCATATCCCACCTAGGAATACTGGTTAGAAGGTGCAGCAAAATGTGAGCACAGCTCCATCACCAATGGATTTAGAATAGAAGATATGTGCTTATATACTTTGCCTCTCCTTGTGTTAGTCTTACTAGCCCAGGCCAGCAACAGCCCCTTCTTTCACCACTTATTCTTTCCTTGTAAGAGGAACTTACTGAGTGTGAATTATTCTTGTTTTTCTCAGCTTTCTCATTTTATGCTGCCTCATTGATATGACTGACAGCGTCTACACTTCTTTTTTCCCAAAGGAGGTAATTTCATATCAGGGATACATACATGTGAGGTTTTTAATCATGGTCTGAAGTACATTATGCTAAACAAAGCCTGTGAGAAGAACATAAGCAGTGAATGCCATAATCACTGCGATTTTAGGGATAACATAATAGAAAACAAAGACCTAGTGAGGTGTATCTCTAATAGGCCATCAGAATTAGCTGATTCCATTGGTTGTCTTTTTTTTTTTCCTCTTATTAAATGTTTACTAAAAGAGGACACAAGGTCAAGGAAATGAGGAAATTCACAAAAAACTGGAAAGCAGTGACAAATTGAAAGGATTTTCATTTCATTTGACACAATAGGGGAAGAAGTATGTGGTTATTAAGAAGTTTATAATTTATCTGGGAAATATTTCCATAAAAGACAGATTTTAGGTCACTTTTATGTCACAGGGAAAACAGAATTGACTGTCAGGTTTGCAAAAGGCTCGCTCAGGCTTTGAGTCCTGAAGTATCATAGAGGTTGAGAAATGACTACATTGTGTTTGAATAATCCTTCCCACTGATGGGATAAGACACTACCCCACATCCAATGCTAACCTGTACCTTAGAAACATTATCTGATTCCAAAAAACTGTCACAAAATACAAAGTTTCATGAAAGAAAAGAAAATCAAAAATTACGTAGATAACACCCAGCGGCACTTAAATGGCCATGAGAAAACCATGCATAGCTTTAAAATGTATTTCATCATCTCATTTATCTTTACATTAATTTTTTTCACACAAGCACTTGAAAAGCAGAAAAACATAAACACTGGGAGTTATTCACCCTGCAGAAATAGATCAAACTGCTGCTCACTAGGTAAATTATTTCTTTAATGAAATAAGTAAATTCTTCAAAATAGCTGTCTAGCAGAAAATGATGTTAGATGAACAGTCTCTAAAAAGAGAACACAGAAACCATTCGAGACAGAGAAATCAGATATCAAGACATATATACTGTTCCAGAATTAATTAAGAAAACACAAAATTCTTAAAATATTTCTCAACTATGTCTGTGCTACATACAAACAACAAGAATAAATGCTAAGGCTAAAAAGCCCTGTAAAGTTTGAAATTGTCACAATATACTTCTTAAATTTGAGTACTTTTCCCGTTTAGTATTCATATATAAAAATATATAAGTATATATATAAAAATATATATTATATTTATTCTTTAGTTGAAGTGACACATATTTTTCTTTAGGAGGGTATGAAATGCACACAGTGTCCATCTGCTGACTGAATGCACGGATGCTCAGTAAATAAACATACTACTCCTATGCTCATATCTTTTTATCATCAGTATCCAATCTGCACAGATTACTGCAACATAAACCTTCTTTTGAGCTCTCCTGCGCTCATCATATTCCCCAAGAACTTCACAGATACTGATTCCTCTTTATAGCCCCTCTCTTAGACATTAGGAAGCATACCCTATTTTTCAGAAAAGAATCAATGGAAAAAAACCCAGGGCTTAACTTGTCAAAAACTGCTTGGAACTGCAGATCACCTTGAAAGACGAGGGTATTGGTATTCAGAAATTATAAACCTGTGTATATTCATCTCTCCAGCAAATCAGCCTTTACTGTAATACTAAATATTTCTGACTGATACAAATCTGATTACAGAACTCTTAAAGTCAGATGAAAAAGTAAAGTAATGGCCCAATTAAGGATTTTTCCACATTAACAGAATTTTTTTTGGAAAAGAGGATATAATCCTATTTTCCAAGCCATATATAAATGTTTGTACTGACTTTCTGCAGTTTTCACTTTGTATTTTTCATTAGGTACCTTCAGCAATTCCAATGTGAAGCAGAAATTTTTTGGTCATTAGCTGCTTTCATTTCTCATCTTTCATTTATTCAGTAGCATATTTCTGTCAAAGGTTTGGAGAGGGATCTTTTTTCTATTGAAGAGAAAAACTTTACAAGGTCTAACTGATGATCAGTGGGTGATAGCTACAGCAGGCAGGAGAAAAGCTCTGAATAGGTAGAGATGCTTAGTATAGTAAGAAACAGACATTTGTTCTTTGAGCCAGCAAAGAGTTTGTATCTGCATTGAAGTGTTACAGCCATGCCATGTAAAAGTGACTGTGGATTTGTATGAGAACATTCTTACTTTCTAACTTCTTCCCTCAGCATCTGTGTAATTTTTTTTTAGTAATTCCTTCACCTGAAACATTAATTGATTAGTTTGTAAAAATTGATGTCAGCTCTGCTGAATGTTTTTCTTCTTGATTTCCAAAACCCATTCATTTAGGTCCTCTAAATAAAGGACAGCTCTCTTCCCATTGGATTTCAGATATGAAGGCATTGCCTGTCAAATCAGAGATTTCAACCTGGATCTCTTACACTGCAGATGAAAATGGTTAGAGGAAAACGTTTTCCCCATTATGTTTTTAAAATACAGAAAGCTACAAATTATTTACATTTATTTAAAATTAGCATTAAATATTTGTAGGGTTCCTAGACATTTAGAGACTGAGTAATTCAAAGATTTAAAAACTGTGGGGTTCAAGCACATTTCTGCTCCTCATCCCACTGTGTAATTCTGTCTTATTTTTTCAGCTCTAGTCTCTAATTTACATCATCCAGTGTCAAAACCTACGTCGTGCTGACGGCACAGCACACAGCGGGAGAGGAAGAGGCTGTAACAATCTCTTTTAAGATTTGTAAGGACAAGCATTCAGAAGCAGTCTACAAATGCAACTCACATTTTCATGTTATGGCCAACACTTACCTCCAGCCAGGCAACCACTGTTGGTCCATCCCACTGTGCAAAAGGCAAACCTTTTCTCCGAGCCTCTTCCAGAAGTTCATGTCTAAAAGTGGATCAAGAAATGGTAAAAATTTGGAGCTATGTGTTGGATAGATGCAATTCTGCCTTTTTGTGAAGGGTAATAACAGTGAAACACAATGACAGGCATAGAAAAAGCACAGAACACACCAGTTAACACAGCTGTTTCTCCTGTTGAATGTACTCTCAATCCTTCATTTTCCCAATTCTGAATTTTCCCAATTTTGAACTCCCAATTCTTCATTTTTCCTGACACCCTTTTAAACATCTAACAGACAAAAGGTGAGGTTTCTCTCTCTTCTTCAGCCAAAGCAATAAAAAAATCATTATACCCTATAATAAAGAGGTATCGAAACAGACACTGGTGAAGAAGGGACTCCTCCTGAGACTAACTTAGCTTTGGTCTGGTAATGACTCAGTAAGGCCCAGAACTGGTAAATTCTAGACATGAACTAAGCATGGATGTAATGCAGCTGATCTGAGAGGTGTCTGTGTTTCAAATACAGCCAGCTGTACCAGCTATGCAGAATGCTAGGGTCTGTGGAGTGCAGCCATTCTGTACCTTAGTGTGCCACCTGTGGCTATTTAAGAGTTGATTGTATCTTAAGTAGTTCCATGTTTGTATCTTTTTAATTATTGATTATATATAAAAGAATTCCACATGGTTTCCTATATATATTTATATAGTTACAGAATTGATGTGATTTCTCAATTTTATACATATACATAGATGTATCTCTATTGAATTGATCAAATACCAATCCAGCTCCTGTATCTGCAATTTTTCTGGACTACAACTGGTGTATATGTAACACATCATTCTCAAAGCTTAATTGATACTTTTATTATGGCTGTATTAAATATTTGGTATAGTTATGTATAAACCAATCAGCTAGACTACCAAGAAAATGCTCTATACTAAAAACACTCAGCTGTTACACCAGACATTTTCACTGTGGTGACAGCATAGAAAAAGCAGTCCTTCAAATGTCTTTTTTTTCTGGTATTTAACAGCATGTTTTCAGCTGCCTCCTACTGAGTGAAACATAAAATAATGCTCTCTGCAACAAGCTGTAGTGAAAAACAAATTAGACAAAGACTATGCTAATGTAGTATGAAAATTTGCTTACGTTCCCAAAAAAAGAAGAAAATCTTGGAATTATGGCTTCAATTTTGTTCTGTCCTCCTTTATTACTACAGCCTTTGTCATTCAGTTATCCCTTGACAATTTTTCACTGCCTTAGCAGCCTTTCAAATATATGTACTACAAAATCACAGCAGATAAAAGCAATGGAGTGATCTTACTTGTAAGGAGTAGTCCTTTGGGGTTTTTTGCATTGCCAAGGGGCCACACTGAGAGAAATTTGGCTTTAGCAGAGTGGAACTCAAATGAGAGATTTTGCATTCAGCTTTAAATCCCTGGTTCTGAATATTAATAGAAAGGAACCTTCTTTACTTTCTGAGTTTATGCTGTAGCAATAGATAACATTACAAATACTTGGCAGCATTACTGAAGTTGATCTAGCTTCTCCTCCCACACAGCCTTTGCAGTAACCTTTCATTTGTCACTCAGATATCCCAAGCCACTGTAGAGCTATCCTTGATTTCTGTGAAAGCATGAACTTCAGTAAAATGAGAAGCTGCTCTCTGGGTACACAAACATCACATTACCTTCATACATGGCCCATAGGGATGCAGGAATGCCTTATTCCCAGGGAGACAAGTGGTGAATGCCTGTAAAAGGTATCACCTGGCCACTTAGGAGAGCAGAATTAAGGCATGTCCAGACTTGGCCACATCCCAGCTACCTGTGGATGAGGTAGTTGAGTTGCAGCCTTCCCTCAGGGTTGGTTCTGCAGGTGCTACAGCAGCGTTGTACCTCCCTTGGATGCTACAACAGGGTTACACAACTCCTGCTGCTACCGTGTCTGAGAGCTGGCAAGGCCACCCTTAGGGGGAGACAAGCTTTCAGGAATGTCCCTGCCTCCCCTGGCCACTTTTGGTGTCCCATGGCAGAGCATGGACTACACAAACCCCTGTACAATGTGCTTCTTCCCTAAAACCAACCCGAGCCCGGAGATCAGCCCCTTCTGCAGCTGGGAACTCCATGGAAACAGCATCCCAAGAGAAACCTGATCCCAGAGTTTCCTTTATCTAGACTGTTCTCTTCAATCATCCCAGCTGAAAAAGCAGGGCTGGCTAACATGCTAACTAGAAAAGGAGATAATGGCTTTTAGGGTCACTGGCCTTCCTTGCTTATGTTGGTCTCCTGCTCCAAGCAGGAGGGCAGCAGCACCTGGGCTGCGAGGAGCTGGGGAGGAAGTCTTGGCCTCTTGGATTTGGTGTTAAACCTCTGTGTGGCTTCAGGAACTAAGATGCCTGAAGAAGAGGCAATGGCACTTTAAGGTCTCACTTCCATGAAAAACTCAGTTCCTTTATACTGGAATTACAAAGTACATATTTCTAGGGAGTATTCTGTGACTTTGCAAGGTTTGTACCAGCCGAAGGCTTGGTGTAGAGGCTTAGAATCATTCCAGTGATTCTCAAACCAATACATTCTCCCAGAGTGGGAAAGCACTTTTGTTACTTCAGAGGCAGTCTGCTTCACAGAGCTAAAGGAAAACAGAGATGTGGTTATTGATCTAGGCTGAAGAAAATGTGGCCAGGCCAGAAATGAAATGCCATAAATATATGTGTATATATATGCACTATAGCCAAAGCCTTCAGTTTGATAAACATAATCCAAATGGTCTTTGCATGTAGAAGGAAATTGGTCTGAGTTGAAAATATTTTTAGCATAAAGTTAAAAGTCCTGTACTTGGACATGCACATGAAATATAGCCATCATAAGGATTGTGCCTCACTCACTGATGCAGAAAAAGAGTACAAGGACTTCTATAATATTTTGTTCCCTTAAGAAGAATTTAATGCTTCAAAACTTATAACTCCTTCCCCAGATGATTCTTATAAACAGCACTGCAATATTAAAGTTTATTGAAATTATAATTTACTTTTGGAATATTAGTCTTTGACTATTTAATACAAACTAGGAGATCTGTAAAACCTGGACCTTCAGTTTATGTCATAAACTAAACCCAGAATTTCTATTTTTTGACTAAGAGATATATTCTTTGGTTGGCAGTCAGTGAAAACTCTAATGAATGGTGTGTTTTGAGGGTTTGTGGTTTTTTTTTTTTTTTTGGTAATATGAACTGGCACTATAGAAAAAAATCCACTCTTTCATTAAGTTAAAAGTATCATGTAAGAAAAAATATGCACTGTTTTGACCAATTCTGCAGATCACCTGAAAAATGAATCCAGTGACCTGCCTATTTTGGAATAGAAAACAATATCTTAGAATGGACAGGATGTTATCTACAGTTGTCCTTATGGGATAGTCACTGGCTTCCTGAAAACAGAACTGCAAAGTGAAATATTGGTAGCTACAGTTCAATTTTCCTTTCAAAAACATACAGAAGGAAGATCACAGGAGGAAGAAGAGACAAATACCCTGGAGCGTATTCCCTCTCACCTTCATTACAAATACAGGGTTTAGGGGATCATGAAAAGCAGGGTACACCCAGTCTAATTTAGAAGGATCTTTGCAGGGGAACTGGTGATTTTCTCCTCCTTAGACTTTGTCAGAAGAGTACTCCGTACTAGTACTACCATGTTGCACTGGCAAGGAGGAAGGGAATTAAAATGCAATTATTTCCATGCTTGCTTAGGATTTGGCAGCATATGAAAACAAGCTGATAAGGAAAAATTGACATTAATTAGGCATTACTAGAAATACCATTATTTTGCAGATAGGGCTTTAAACTACTGACTACCACTGGAATGAATACAAAATAAAGCTATATTTAAAAGATAACATTATTACTGCTAAAGAACAAAACCCTCTTCCTGGAGATAGTATGGGAGTAACTGGAATATGCTATTTAAAATATATCATTACTCTCAGCCTGGTTTGTAAAGTCTGGAAATTTCATGAATATCAACTGTTTAACATCCATCCAAAATTTGAGAAATACATTTAATTGTGTGTTTTAGGGAGTGCCTCATAAAGTGGTCTGTTTTCACAATTTTATCAAAGGCAGTAAAGAGAAATCACATAATGTCAAATTGTGTTTAGAGCTGTGTGTTGGAGAAGCAGAGTTGCCTCCCTAGCACTGACTTCTGATGTTTAATCCTCCCCAAAATGATTTGCTAAAGACACTGTTAACCACAGGCCATTTGCCTCAGCACCATTTGTCCATGAGCCAGGTACAGCTAGCTGCTCAGATCAACCTAAAAACCTGAGAGCACAACTGTCTCATAACATGGCCACTTATGAATGCTTCAACAACCCCTTGGACAGGAGAAGTACATGGGAGCAATAGGAAGGCAGAAATAATGAGTGAAATTATGTCACTATACTGCAAATCTACTTCATATGTATTCTCTCTCTCCTACCAGGGAAATCCTAGCTCTGTATCAGCAGCTGCCATCAATTCATTGCATAAAGCCCAATGAACTTTATTAAAACATTAATAATCTTTAAATAGAATTTGTGTGGGAAGTTAGAGCTATTTTGACTTAAGTGTGCCATTCAGTGGCATTCAATTTTCTTAATGAAGACAAGGCTAACCGCCATGAAGCAAACAAGCAGTGACAGCTTAGGATTTCTAATACACGTAATGCAAACACTCTGTGCAATACACGACATCCAGACATTGTCTTGATGAAACGTAAACAATATTTGAACACAGATCTTCACATTTCTGCAAGTAATAGGATTTACTCTGATATCTAATAGGGTTCACATGAAAAGACTTCAGGGATATTATATTGCACAAAATATATAAGGTCTCTTAATTAAAACATAATCAATGTGAGATAAATTGAAAAGGATACGCAGTGAAGTCAAGAGCCAGATCATGTTTGTAAAACACAAGCAGAGTTAATTTTAAAATTTGGCTAATGGGCAATTTAGACTGTGAAATGGCCTTTAGTCACAGACATTTTCTCAAACAGAAAACAGATTGAAGTTTTACCTAGCAGGTCCTCTGATTATTAACTGACATTATTATGATTATTATTATCACCCATATTAAAATGTTTCATTTAAAACAAAGTACTGTACATGACAGGTTTCTAGAAGAGAATCAGACAGAAAAGTTGGACTAAATAAGCTGCATTTATCTGAGTAATCCTATGATTTCAAGGTGCGATTAAACACATCTGCTGCTTGAAATCTTACATACATTCAAAGTCTGAAAAACCAAGAGAGAGGATTTCTAATGAATTAAACTGGATTTTGATTTTATCCTTTCTATTGTTATTTGCTAAATATTTAAGACATGCCAGAATCCCGTAACTCAGGACATTGCATGAAAAAATAAAAGTTGAATTTGTGTCAGTTAATAATATCTAATAAAAATAACAAGTTACATTTCATATATATGTATTTTCTGCAAGATTATAAATGGATTTAAAGTAAGAAGTGGAGTGAGAGGTTGGGGAGAGACTCAAGACTTCATATTGCCAGACAATGCAGATTTAATTTATTCTGAAAGGATCTAACTGACTTAAAGACTGCACTAATTAAAAATGATGCAAGGTCCTGTTTGAACTTTGACACATAAGTGATCTGGATTTTAAATTATTTTAAATCTTCATTCTCCTTTTTGATATCAAGTATCAGGTCAGATTGAAAACATGGGCAAAATTCAATTTCCAGTGTTTCACAAACTGTTTTGTATTAAACTTTAAAAAGTTTTCAGAAAAAAATGAGTGAAATACAGAAACCAAGATGCCACTAATAAACAGAAATTTTTAAATCTATAAAATAAGGAAATATAAATTTCACAATATCCCAGATAACACAGAATAACAGTGCTGTGGATATTCCATGTTAGGTGTACATTTAAGCTGCATGTAAATTGAAAGGTATTCTTTTTTTCTGAAGGTATTTATTCAACTAAGTGAAGCTCATTCAGGAATGGTTAAGACAGTCTCTGACAAATGTTAGCTTCAGAGGGTTAATATTAAAAACCAAATGAAACCGTGAAATAAGCATTGCATAATACATAATCTTGCAATCCTGTGTGTATTGTACTACATTAGAGACCCTCAGTATTCCCAGCTATTCAAATGTTATCAAATCTATTTTTATAAAGCAGTTTCATAATCACATATTCTAAATTATTGTGGTAACCCTTGTTCTCTAAGTTTTGTAACTTTCACCTCCTGAAATTTTCTTGTTAGGTCTGAAAATTCTTATTCAAGAAGAAATATCATTTTTATAACAGTTCAAAGAAGAGATGAAGATTTTAAACTTATTATTGGGTTAACAATTACAAAAACCAAAACAAACAAGAAAATGAACTTGTGAAAAAGAAAACAGTAAAATTATATGCACAAATAAAATATTTTTGCATATATGTTTGCTTTGAAACAGCATGAGGGTTCAAACAGAAAAATAAAATTGTGTATGCTGTGAGTTTTTGGTGATTTAATTAAACAGAATTTATGCCTTGACAGCATTTGTTAAACTCATAATTTTTCAACTGATTTTAACTGTTGAATGTCTTTGTGATTCTGGACTTTAGACATCCCAAAATGTGTTTATTAAAAAAAAAAAAAAAAAAGAAAAAATTGACAGAAGTTATCTCCAAGTAGTGAACTCATTCCGTTATGCACTTCAGGAACAAGTCCTGACCTGAATCTGTGTATGCTTTAAGGTTTACTGTTATTCTGAATACTTTGAAAGCTTTCTTTTTTTTTGCAGGGATTCAGTTTCAGTTTTCTGCATGGATTTGTTACATAAGATTCACAGAAAAACAAAAAAAGTAGGAATAAAACATATAAAATAAACATGGTGCTGAAGAACAATATGTTCAGCAGCCATGGCACTTTAACTTACCCAGATATGCTTTTCATGAGATGAAGAGAGATGAATGGAAAAAAAAAAGCACATAAATGTTAATGAACATATAGTAGTCCATAAAAAAATAAATAGTATGATAGATAAAATAATATCACCATTATAACTACAGAAATCTTTGTAACTGCTCTTTCAATGCTATAGAAAACTTAAGTGCTCTTGTGAGGAACAGATGTAGTTGTCAAAATGAGATTTTCATTAAACTCAAGTTGGCTATTTATTAGACACCACTCAGCACAGCACATCTTCCATCTGCAACGCATATTCATGCCAAAGATCTGTAAACACAGGAATGCAGAGTAGGTTTTCAAATCAAAGCTTTTTGCTTAGATTTGAATAATTTCATAACAGTTTTTGTGTAACCCCAAAAATCTTGTTTGGATTTAACCAAATTATCATAGATACACAGTAAAATTGAGGGTACTGCATACCAAGGTTTACTTTTCTATGTGCATGTTAATAATATTTTAGCAAAATATCTCATAATAATCATAAATGGCCTACAATATGTTGTAAAATTTGGGGGGTTTTTTGTTTGTTTTGGTTTTAAAATGCAGATTTCATGTACATGGGTGACTAATATTTTCAATGGCTATTTATTCCTGGAAGTATTTTAATTTCAGCAGTAATACTTGCACTAGATCAGTAGCTGGTATGAATGACTTGTCCTCTAGGTAACCTACTATTGCAAGTATAATCGGTACAGTATAAGGAGGAGAAAGTAGGATGTCATGGCTGATAATAAACTTTCTACATCATCCATTAATTGCCATCAGAAAAAAGAAAATTATAGGCCTGAATGAAACCCAGACACCTAAAAATATTGAATTTCTATTAACAAATTATTTACAGAGATCTAGAAAGGCTTGGTAGGTATACTTGTAATAAAAGTGAGATGAAAAACCTTTGCTGTGGTTAACTAAGAGCTTGCAGACATTTCAGTCAGTTCAGTCCTGTTTTTAAGGACTTAGATTTTGTTTTCATGTGTGCAAGATCAGCAGAACAGCTGGGAGAGAGGAGAGAAAATGCGACACAGAGAAGTAGATGGAAGTAAATGACAAATTTATACACAGAAAGTTTAAGACAGGAAGATTAAGGAACAGAAGGACAACAGAGTTATGTAATATAAGTAAAATACTAGAGAACTACTAAAAAAATTACCAAATCTTATGGAAGTAGCACTAGAATTCAATATGTATTCATGATTCATACTCATTTTCCACTGAGCTAATTGTAAAAACTGACGTGATCACCTTTGCTGAAAAAGCTTTTAATTTTGAGCCTTCTTGCCTATATTGAACCAGAACTGCTATTTGTCACATTTTCCACTGTGTACTCCTTTGGGTATGTGCAGAGAGAAATGGGGATTGATTGGAATGCAAGTAATTTCATGTAATTTTAATGATCTAGCAGTTTGCAGTCACTTGGGGATAATTTACAGGACCTAAAGGCCATGATGAGTAAAAGATCAAGGGACATTCTGTCACTTCCTGAGCATCTTGTTGGAGAATAATAAAATGCAGAGGGAAAAATGGACCTTTACTTCTAGGTCTTACCTTTAGTGTTTTTTTTTTGTTTTGTTTTTTTTTCTATTTTTTTTTTGATGTAAAAATTTTGTTGTTTTTCTCAAGTCCCTTCTACTGCTAAGGAACATANTTTTTTTTTTTTTCATAAGACAACAAATTTATCACCATTTTATTACATTTTCCTTCGACATATATTAATATAAAAGTTAGAATTTTTTACTGTGCCATGTTTTACTCATTCTTCCTTTAAATCCTAATTCTACAGTTAATCTGATAGGATACTTAAAGCTGCTGGATAAAGTTGTTTAGAAAGCCAGCTGCATGCACCAGGGTATAAGCTTTTATTTATCCAGAAGTTCCAAATTGCAATGGATAGACTTATATATGTAGATAAGATAGGGACTAGAGCCTTGGGGGTTCATGTTTGATTGAAAAGTTTCAATTTTCTGATACAAATATTCTTATCTTTTATAAGGAAGAGAATTTTAAAAAACTTGGCAAAGGATAAAAAAAAAAAATTTAAAAAAATCATTAAAAAATGAAATATTTTTAAAGTATAAGTTAGATATGGAATAAAATATGTTGTATCTAATCTAAGTAAGTTTTAATAATCCTCTGCAAAGTAAATACCCATTTATCTTTACATTTTCAATGCTAAAAACACTTCAAGTATCAATGTAAGTGAAAGATTTTTAATATTGCAAAAGCTTTGAGTGACTAGTGATATGAAAGTGTTCCAGTTAAAATATTTGCTAAAGGAATCAATCTTTATGTGTCTCAAAAACTAGACACTGATCCAGCCAAGAGAAAACCACACTGAACAGAACAGACAATTGTAAACTGCATATCAGACTCTGAACACCTCTCCTTCCATCACCAGAATGATAAAACAGAAACACATTTTGCTAGAAAGGGAGGAAGAACTAAAGACCAGTCTAAAAGCTACTAACAACATCAGGGAGTTTTTCATAGATGAGGTAGGGAGGAACAAAATTAATGCAAAACTTGAATTTTCCTGAGGATTCAGAAAATAAGATTGGGGGTGAAAAAGACATTGTATTCTTAAGAGCTACATCAAAAATAAACAGCATATGTTTAAGATACAATGGTGTTTAATAAGCATTAAGCATATAGGAACATTAGGTGGATGGCACTGAAAAACACCCTAATTAATCCAATTGGATTCATTTTTCTAAAATGTGTTCAATTAAAAAAGTCATTAGAAACAGCTATCTGCATACTGCAGGGGACAGAAATTATTTGTAGTCATAAATACACTACATCAAATTCTAATTGCACTTGCACACTTGAAACCTAATTAATTAACCTAATTAAAGGAGCATCATGTGGATTCAAGGGAATTTACATGAGAACTGCAGTGTTTCAAACAAAATAGTCCACAATATTCCATAAAATAAATAGACTTTTTTTAAAGTTGCATGTTGACAGAGATCTAAAAATTGCATTTGCCCATTGTAAATGAAAGTCTGTTTATCAAATCAACTTATCAATATTAATCATTTTTTTTTTTCTCCTAAGTAGAGAGTCAATCCAACATGCTCTTCTGTTCATATGATGTTCCTGCTCTTTAACATGTACACCATAGTAGTCAGCTGAGACTTAGCAGCATTGCAATTCTCTCTGGAAAGTTCATTATAAGGCTATGAATACTAAGAATTTCTTTTTACACCATAATTTTACATATGAGAATTGCTTAGATCTTGATTTTACAACTGCTTATTCATGTATGTAAGCACATGTATGTGTCCTGGCACATCAAGGCTCCTCTGCAGTGCCCTTGAAGCTAGGAAGCTGTATCTAGCAAAAAAAGCCCTGTAGCTGTGGAGTAAATCCCCCAAAAACAGGTTCTTGGGAAAGAATTGTTTACTCTGATTTTCTTTGGAAAATATAAACCTCACATTCTAAGCTTGTTTTGGAAATATGGAATTAATATATTCTTCTCCAGTCAAATTTAAAAAAAAAATGAAGAAAAAAGTGAGGCTGAAGTGCTGCACTTGACTCATATTAATATATTGGGGGAATCTATCAGCTTCTGGACTCAGGTCTTGCCATATGATCCAGAATAGCTGGCTTGCATGTGAATTCTTTTTCAGGGATTTTTGTAATAATATGTACAAAATATATACAAAATATTATAAATCGTTGGGACTGCTGCAGAAGGCACAAGCCCATCTCCCACTGTACTAGCAGCATGCACAAGGTCAAATCCACTTCTGTAAGGCAATCTTAAATGTCTCTCTCTCTCAAACCTTGCCTTATGGTGGTGCATTACAGGGGATACAATCAGCACATCCTGTGAAATGTCAGTGACTATAACCAATTATTACACACTTTCAGGCAACATGTGACATATATACCTCTTGATTTTCTTCAGAGAGATGCTTATTTGCTGCTACTTTGCATATTGTTGCAGATCAAATCAAAGATTATATTTGAGAAGTATTCCTGGCCCTCAGAGCCGTACTACACTGTACAAAGCAAGACTCTCTAGAGCTGTATTTGCCACCAGTGAAGCTTTTATCTAAGGGCAATTTGACATCATTCCTGAGCAAAACTGTGGATAAGGAGAAAACAATTGATGTTCACTCGGATAGTTATAGCAAAATGGGAAGCAAACACAACTCTATTCGTTGATAATTTCAAGTTTGGCTGAGTTAATTGTTAAATAATATTTTCATAAAGGGCTCAATGTACGGCATTTTAGTGAAAAAAAAGTAAAACATTTATACAGTATCTCTTAAGTGCCTTAATTTGTTACCTGAGATGAGGTCAGTGTAGATACACATTTTTAAGGGGAATACAGTTTATTTTCACCACAGTGTTATCTACTCATTTTTTTAATGTATGAATCGTCCTGTAGGACACATACTGATCAATTTCTGCTGTTCCAGAGGACACTTTGACTCTACCTGAACCTTTCAGGAGCATTTTGAAGTTGCAATAGAAACTGATGGATCCTGGCTTGGGTTATCATGACAGCCCTGTGTGAATGGAAGGCCAAGTCATTGTGCATGGTTTGCACAACACCCACAAAGGACAACATGAATGTATGAGGTAGTGTGTGCACAGTCACAGAGTATGGTAGTTGGAGTCATCTACAAAATTCAGAATTGTAAATTAGGTAACCATTTTCCAGAGGAAGACTGGTTAATGACTAGGAAAAAAATACTAAGAGAAAATCTCTGTTCTTCATTTTTTGATGGGCGCCTTCTGGAGACATATCTTAAATAAAAGGTACGATTTAGAGGAGTCCAAACTATTTAAATCATTGGGGGGTTCTAATGAATGTAACTGTGACAGATGGTATCTGTGCCATTAATAATTCTAGTCCTAAACCCTGAGTTTTCTTGAACAAGTTACTCTTTAGGCAAACAGGCTCTGAAAGTTCTGGCAAAAGGCCAAAGATTCTATAACAAAACACCACCACATTTTATACAGAACAAGTGAAATGAAATACAAAGTCTAGTTTAAATAATAAAAATGAAGCAGATATATAACCAACATCACTTAATTTCACAAAACAATGAATAACACCCTAAACACTTTAAATACCCCTTACCCTCATCTTTTGTTTCCTAGAACTGCATGCTCAAATTTACAAATAGTAAGACCTAAAACATTTCAGTATTAACCAGAACTGTCATTTATTTAATGTCTGAGAGTAAACATCTATGGATGAGTCAGGCAACTTAAATTAATCTTTTCCACTTATAGGAGATGTTGGGTATAATTTAAAAATTCTACACAGCTTTCTTAATTTCTTTTTGATGCCTTAGGAGTAAGACTTGTTCCTAATAGATCTACTGTAATAACCAAATTTTGGATGAATAGAGACTCTTATTGGAGGTTTATAAATGTCTAGCATATCATCGAGACAAACTGTTAATTACATTTTAATGATGTCTAAGCAGTCAGTTGAAACTGAAAGAAATTTTACATCTAAATAGCATCTTCTAAACAAGGAGCAGAGAAACCTTGAAATTTAGGTTAATGACACTATAATCACCAGAGAGAGAATTGGTCTCCAGAATTATCATACTCATTAAACTTTTCAGAGTGAAATGTATTATTCAGTACCTGATTCCAAGCAAACAAATTGGTCTATAGCACTATAACACACTGCAGTGTGTTCCTAACTCCATGGGGGCCACAGTCAATGCAGCACTTTCTTGAGGGAGCAGCGGCCCAGGACACCCTGTGGATGGTGCTGCAGCACCTGGCAATTTGAAATGCCATGCATCTTCATCCTTGGGGAAGGGGCATCCTTCTGGAATTACTGATGAAATTAAATACATTCAAAAATATAAATGAGAAATGTAGCATTTTAAATATCCTCTGTTAAGAGGTACCATGGATATAATTTTAACAGGAATCTGTTCTTCTATAATTACTTCTATCCAAACTAAATTAAAGCTAATGGCAGAGTCTGGTGAAGATGATGGCTACTATCAAAGTACCCATATGCTAATCACAGTGATGAATCTGATCTCTGTTTCACAAGGGGAGAGTCCTTGCTTTCCTGCACCAGAACCACAACTCAACTCAGATATTTGTTGAGCTTTTAGTAGGGCTGAAAGCCATTTCACCTTACTTGCATGTGTCAAAAGAAACACAATTTCAGTATGTGGTATTATACATATTTTACAGAAAAGAGAATTTGCTCTGGAATCACTGTTTCAAGGTTTTTTGTATTGTTGGGTTTTTTTGTTGCAGGTTTGGGGAG
>WEIU01008022.1:37261-49310 GCA_013389925.1 Aegithalos caudatus | reverse complement strand
AATTCTGTACTACTTTAGCAATGTGCTTGTTAATTGTGATAAGGATACATTGCCATACAAATGTAAGGGTTTTAATTTCAGTCTTATGCTTGCTGATTAAGTGTTTACAATTACTGCAAGGCCTTTAAATTCTTTTACAAGTGTTACATGGTCAGCATGGCAGTAAAATTTAGTGCCTCACAAATTTGTATTATGTGACATCTGCATGACTAGGAAAGTGACAGTATTTCAATTTTATTGACACATTTATTCCAATTTGATACTTGTGTTGCATGTGTCCTTATAGACATATCTGACTGAAATAGGCAGAGGAAAATTTTTGCCATGAATGAAATAGAATGAAATAATCTCGGCAAGGGAAAAGGGCAGAAGAAGTAGAAAGAAAGCTAAGCAGTGCTGTGAGCAGCATAACTAAAAAGAAAGAGTTATCCTGAGGACATTCAGCTACAGGCACTAGAGGGCATCTATGGACACTGAAATCTGAAAAGCAGCTACACTTATTTTCAATAGCCTTGTGTATCACATAGGTACACCACTTACAGCCATTTATTGCTTATTAACTTCTCACCTTCTCTTTATGTATTCAAGAATACAACATTACCATTTCTACCCTAATTCAACAGACTATTTGAAGCACAAGGTTCAGTGAAGAAGATGACTTCAGTATTTTGTGCCCAAACTCTCCTCTCATTTACATTAGAGTCATAGAAAACTCTGAACAAATATAATTGCTGATAACAATGAAATTTAATGGGAAATTTGTGCCAGACAAAAAAGAAAAATGAGCAAATTGGAAACTGAAAAAAAAAAGAAAAAAATGGAAAAATGGCAGTGAAATGGTGACCTTAGCTTGTTATACTAATTCCTTACTGAGCTGTCCAAGTCGAGCCTTCTCTTTTTTACCGAACAATCGTCCTATTGAAGACTTGATTCCTTTCTTCTTGGGAGCTTTGTGCAGCGAGTCCTGACTGCTGCTGACACTGCCAAGACCAATGCTTTCTGGCTCCAGTGAAGCAGGCAAACTACTGCAAAATGAAAATAAAGAAATAGATTAGATAACATGTCAGTATTTTAATTTTTTTCTGAGCAGCTCTGCAAATAAATTAATTGGTTATAATGTAGTAATGATGTCCCAGCAAGTGAAACAATCACATCTTTAAATTACTTGGCAACATGTAGAGCAACAGAAGACCATAGTTTATCTGTCAGGCAAGGCTGAAAATAAATATTTTTACTTTGCTAAGAACAGCTTATGAAAAATACATTAGTCAGCATTGTGATTTTATTTCTAGGATTTGTAGCATTGCTGCTTCCAGTAGTCATCAATACTGTACCTCAAAATAGAAATACCCAGCATGTACTTTAGCATTGATAAACATTTTCAGTCATGCAACAGACAATGGGTAAGGTTTTTCTCTCATGACATGAGAAACAGAGAAGAAATGAGGTCATTTTGGAATAGTTAAACAACATGATTTGAAAACAATAGTAAGTGGTATACTGTGAAGTACTGGTCCATGTTACAAACATCTTACCTTCTGGCATCATTGTGGTATGAAGAAGGAAGGGTATGAGTCATCCTGATAGCTCTGGGTGTTGGAGGAGGAGAAGTTTCACATTTGATTGTGGCTTTATCTTCACGCCCATCTTCTTCAACTACTGCAATCTGGGGGACAGAGACTCCAATGAGAGCATATTAGCTTTTCAAGAGTGTTTCAACATATGCTGCATGAAACTGTTAAGTGGACTGAAGCATGTAAAGTTTCAAGAGCAATTTTCTAAGCAAATTTTAAGGGTTCTTTTTTTAAAAAATATGCTATAGGGAAAAACTATTGCCTAAATATGGCAGTTTAAAACACATATTTGAAAGAAATGAGATTATGCATGCAGAAGAAGTTAATTCCCTTTATACTGAACAGGTAGACACACTGAAGATCTAAACATGAAGGTAATTTCAGGTGTAGTTGGTCTCTTACATTAAACAGGATTATTCAGGTTAATTAAGTTTATCAAGGATGTAAGAGAGAAGGGGAATACAGGCATAAACATGACCACATTCTTCACAGTGTGTTACCTACCAGAATAGTCAGTATGTTTGACAATAGGCATGGACAAAAAGGAATTTTGTCAGAGCATATAATGATTTATCTTAAATACCATCTTCTGTCATGGAATCTCATCATCAGTGCCAGTTCTGTAAACAACTTTATATTGCTCCAGAAGATTTCAAGAAACCTGTCTGTAGCTCCTCCAGCAAGAAAGTGGTCAAAATACATTTGATAGTAATTCTTTTGTGTCCATACTTCTTAAAAAATAAGTATTCCTTTAACTTCATGCTGTGGAGGCTGCTACTCCAAAATATCGCTGGTGGGCCTTGATTCTGTGGCTTAGCTGTGACCCCTGGAAGCCTTTCCAGGCAGGATTAAAATGATTATGTTCAGGCATTTAATGAAAAGGAGAGGAGGGGATGCAGTTGCTGGTAAAGACCCCAGCAAAGATTTAGTTACCTAAATAGCAGAGGAATGAGATAAATGTGCTCTCCCAAACTTTAAAAAAACCCAGTATCATACCTTTCTCCGATGCTTCCTTAGGTCGCTTGGCTTAGATTGGTAACAAAAGAGGCAACAACAAAAAATAATGATTAATAAATATAATTGAAGCATAAAAATGCTTCACATTTGTTGTTCTCACATTCATAAAGTGGGAAGCAAAGATTAATTTAATACTTTCCATATTATATACTAATTATACATTTGATGCAATAACATACAATAACCCCTGAAAAAATTCTGGGAAAGTAGGTTTGCATTTTTTTTTTTTTTTTTCCCTAAAGAAACACTGTCCTTCAATTTCATAAACTTTGCAAAGAACTGGACATTTCAAGCCTGTAGTAGCACATTCTATTCTTGAGTTTTCATGTAAGTACTTATATTATCCCCAATAGACATTTTTTAAAAGTTTTGTCAAATATTACAAATATATTGGTGTCCCATCAGTAAAACCACAAAATATCATCAGCAAATACCATGCCTGAAAAAGTGACTGGTATTTTCAGGAAATTAATTCATATTCACCTATCTTCTGCAGTATTACTTTGCAGTAGAAGACTGCAAGAATGGGTCTTATACAACTCCCTTTGCATTTTTTTTTTTTTTTTTGGTAGATGTCTCATTCATTTAAAGAAAGCTGAAGATACTCTGCAGAATTTATTTACTCCAAGGACCTAGGCTGTGGAAACTCACACAGTCTTGCTTCTAAGCCAACCAAACACAGGGTCATTTGGCAATTTGAGCTCCAGAAACCAGGCTTCTACAAAGCTCTTCCCAACTCAAAGCTTCACTTAGAGGATGTCTGACAGACTTTTGGCCTTTCCCAGCCAGCAAGGAAGTGATATTCAACACTGAACTCCTGATGGAATAGCACAGGGCAGAAATGTCCTGAAATAGTTGATGAAGGTAAGCAAAGCTGTGGGTTGTGCTGCTGAACAAACTATGGGGGGATGTGCTTCTATTGCTTATGGTAAATCAAGAGTTCAACTGCAAGCCAGACAGACAAATCCATCTGAATTTTAGCACAGTTAGAGCCAGATGCCAGTGAGACCACAGCAACCTGAATTGCAGAGGCTATGCTGTCATTTCATGTTTGAATCTGATGAACCTCCTGACTCAAAATTGCAGTTTTAAACCCAGACAACCTGGCAGCACAGGTGTCTCCTGGCAGGGCAGTTCAACCACTGCCATTTACCCACAGCCAGACTGCTTACTTTGAACAGCTGGGGAAAGGGATCCAGACTGTGCTTTTGGGAAGGTGCTGCTTTGGTGAAGTAGGTGGCAGCACAGCAGCCTGCACACTCACCTCCTCCACCATGACCTGTGCAACCAATATTTTTGTTTCTGCTGTTCAGCAGTGGGAACTGGGGGCAGCAGAGCACAAGTAATGATTGGCTGCCTGGACCTCCTCCCTGCTGGCCTCAGATCCCAAGGTGGCAGCAAACGTCATACCAAACTGGGAGAAGCAGAGGTGGGTATGAGTAGTTGTCAGTTCCCTGGAAAAGGGAATACTTAGCTAGATGATCATCAGCAAAAGTCCGTACTCCCAGCTGAGAAGAATGAACAACGAGGCTTCTTTTCCAGCTGCTCTTAGCAACCTTTTCTGTTAGGAAGGGCTCCACAGGGAATCAGTGCTACTGCTTCCCAGGAATGGACCACAAGGGGATATTCGTGACATTACAATTATCAGAGAAAAAGCAAATAAAAATGGGCTTTTGCATACTTTATTCTATTCCCTGTATGTGATCAGCAGAGTGGGCTGCTTTGATTGTCTCCTAGTACTGAAAGGAATTAATTTACCCTGGTTCCAAAGTTGTTTGTTGCTCACACTGACCCCTGCATCTGTACTCAGGTCAGTATCAGATTTGTACATCTTAAATAAGCTGATGAATACTATCTTCAGATATTTGACAGATGTACTGTTTCTTTTTTTCTAGTATCAAATTTAAATTCCTTGCAAATCCCTTTCCATATTGAACCAGACATTTTTGAATATGTTCTCAAAGATACAGCAATGTTAAAAATTATTTGCGCAGTAATTTCATGGTGGCTTGCTGTCTATGTGTGAGGCACCTGCAATATTGAAATATATCAGTTAAATGAATTAGTGGAAAAAAAAAAGAACTCATTTCATGGTCATGAAGAATGCATAAAACTGCAGCAAGTATAAAAGAGTATACCAAATGTAAAAGATATAAAAGTATATCCAAATGATTACATATAAGAAGAGGTGGAATGCCTTAATGTAATCTAGATATTTCCTGGAAGTTTAATAATAATCAGCAAGAGTTCCACAGCCTATTGTGTAATAACTGTATCACTTAAGAACTTTCCATTAGTAAAAATTTTTTACATACAAGTAATTCCAGTAATTCCAGTGATCAGTTCTGTTTCTTATTAATTCCATACTCTGTGTGCTGAAGGCCCTTGGTAATCCTATCACTATACCCTTAGTGAGCCATGCAATGCTCAAAACCACTATAACAAAGCCCAAAGACACCAGATGTCTATAGTCTATAGAATTTGCTATCTGTATGGATGACAAAGATGTGAATGAAGAATTAGAGAGTCATCCAGTGAAAAGATTAAGTAATTAATACAAGAAATATCACGTCAAATACTATATCATAAGGTTTCTTACCAGTGTCATTACCCCCATTCTGTCCATCTCCCTGGCTGGACTGCGAGGGGTGAGCTTAGGAGTGGAGTGTCCGCTGGGAGGAGATGAGCTTGCAAGTGATGATGCTGTCACTGAGCCAGTAATGGAGGTACCTTGGTGGACTCTGGCTAGATTTAAGCCTTCCAGACTCACACTAGCCACTCTGTTCTCTATTTCTTCAGCACGCAATTCTGTCGACTCTTTCTCTTCTTGGATTAACCTTATTAAGGAGAAGAAGAACATTCTTGTTGTATCTGTCTCTTCCTTTCCCCAGAGCAAAATTAAAAAGCATTTCATTTCAAATGAGATTTGAAAGTAAGAGCAAACAAAAATGAATATCATATATAATTTAAAAATACCCTTTTCCAACATTATTTTCCTAAACACCAGTTATCACATTATTTTTCTCAACTCCTCCATCCTCAAAACCTGTTTGAAGAATGTGTCCAACAGCAAGACTTGATGTGTGACATTTCAGGAATATTGGTTCCTTTGCTAAGGAGGTAGAATCGGGCAGGGGATTTAACAATCCGATTTACCATAGACAACTAATTCCAAGCTTACATTGGCTTCATCTGATTATCTTTTGCTCAATCACAAAGTTAAGAGTCAAATGAAATTGGACCTTTAAGAAGGGAATTGCTACAATAATCCATATTGATAAAACAAGAGAACACACAAAATAAATTGTCTGTTTTACCCCTACAATTTGATGGAAAACATAACTGTTTCTAAAGCCCTGGGTTCATTAAAATTGCTTTCTTGTTAGCAAGCAATACAAGCTTCTTATCCATCTATCACCTCAACAGGATGCTTCCAGTGGGTTCTTTAGTTTTTTTTTTTTCAATCGTGATTGCACCTTGAATAGAAAACTTTCGTTAAAATAAAATAATTGTTTATAAGTCCTTTGCCCATAAACCTGTGCTGGGAGTAGTCCTTTTTGCAAAGAGCAGGAAAAAATAGGAGGGATCAATGTTGGATGAGAGAATACGAAGTCTGGGGGGGCTAAAACTGTGAACCAGACTTTCCTGAGTGAAATGAAGAAAGTACTATATATAAAACCAAAATATATTGAAAGTAGAAATCTAAAAACTCTTGTTCTGTGATAATTCTTCTTCCCTAGCATCCATTTCAGGGTTTGTATAAAATATCTACAGTTCTTTTTGAAATAATGCAGGGAAGAAATTTAAAAGGCCAATAATATTTTGAATTATAACAATGTTTTTCATTTTAGAAATCTAAATCCTGAATCATCTTGCATAATAAAACAAATCTAAGACAAAGTACATTTTTAATCTCTTGATATCTCAAAAAAATTTATAAAACCTTATCGTGTTTGTCAATTTAAAAAAAACAAAGAAAATATGAAATGCAGTACAGTTTATAAGACTATCCTTGTAGAATGATATTCCTGAACTGTATAAGAACATATTACAAAATTACATACCTGACCCTTTAATAATGCTATGATAATAAAAGCTTGTACTTCAGTAGAAGATTAGCAGTTGAGGAAATAAACTACTCAGTAGATTTCCAGTAAAAATGGCTGTATAAAAAGTGCACCCTTGCTCCACTTTGGGGTAAAACCGCACCCTACATCTGAGTCAAGATGCTGGGTTAAGTATAACAGTGATCTGATTCAGGGTGGCACAAATAATATCCCCCTATGTCACTTGCAAGTACTGATCCTTGTGAAAACCCTTTACTTGTTAAACTGACAAAAGTTTATTTTTGTTTAAAAACAAATACAAATGTTGCATCTACAGCTTCCTGAACTGGTCACAGTGCTTGACTGCTTTGTAATAACAGAAAATATGGATAAGTTCTTTCTTTTATGTACATTGTTTTAAAGAGATGTACCTTCCCAACACCAAAATATCTCTTCGACTCTGTACCTTGACAGGTGTAGAAATAGGTTTGATAATATAGTATAATCATATCTGAACAAATGTTCTGGGACAGCAAAAAATGCAAAACTCTAGATTTATAATAAAAGGCTTTTTCCTGAACAGAAAAATGACTCAAACTCATTATATTCCAACAGAGTTCTCTCTTTAAAGTTACCTTGATCAGAGAATAATTATCTTTTGCCAAATCAGTCTGTCTTGCTTTGATTATATTTCTAACCACACTATTTCTGTTTCTATTATTACCAGAAAGTCCCTAATGCATATACTAACATTTACTTCATCTCCTTCTAGGAAAACAGAAATCCTTGCTAATGAGAGGATTTTCTTCATACACCAAGTTTTTTTTTAAAGCTGCCCCTACTGAAGAACATGTAAGAATGCTTTAAGCTTAAAATATGGTTTTATTTACAACAATCGCTTAATTAAAACATGTCATTTGATTCTCTACCACTCCATTAAATTTCACTGATATTATTAAGATACATGTTATTCATTACCTATTTCTAAGCATTATAATCAAACTCGGAGCATGAAAAATTATATTCTGTGTCTACAGAGAAAATCAATACCGTGTCTTAGAAAACCTAGCTTATATTAGATTTAACATAGGGATAATTACCAGAAGAAAGCATGAAGAGCACTGAAATAAAATATTTCTGATAGGAGCTTGTTACTGAGCAAGTAGAGTCATGCATAACAGTGAAAAAGACCTTGAAAAGAGGATTATGAACAGTAATGTGTGACATCTGCCATGTGTTAGCCTCCTCTAACTTCTCTTCAACCGACCAACAGTTTTTCACTTGGAAAGTTTCCTGAAAGAAATTTCTGTGGTTAGGAAAGAATGACTCAGTTGTTATCTTCACACAATCAATGCTCTCCTCTGGAAAGCAGACACATTATCAATCCTCTAAATGAACAAGTTGTTTCCTAACTGCCATGAATGGTACCTGAACTCAAGCACTAAAGGAAGCTTGAAGCTGTAACCATGAGCGCCTCGCAGCTGGTTCAGGCCACATACCTGATTTCTTTATTGATTGCATCTAGCTGCTCCTGAAGCATCATGGCCAGAGTCTGGGCATCGGAATGGCCACTTGGTGAGAGCAGGTCCATGGAGCTGAACAGTGTTTCCCTGTCATCATCATCGATGTCTGACATCTCGGTGTCGCTTTCAAACGGATGGCTGCTCAGAACGCCCATCTGCTGCGTCCTGTTCCACTCGTGATCGCCAAGTGATTTTACCTGAGCAGGAATTAGGACATAGATGGCTTATGTCAGAGAAAACTGCGAAGGCAAACTTTAGAAAAAAATTGGGAAAGGACAGCAACTAACACTTCAAAATAATTATTCAATTATCAGCTCTCCATTAATGCTTGCAATATTAAAGCAATTAGTATAAAGTATTTTCACATAACTGTAAGTTAGGTATATGATTACTATAAGGAATATTTATAGAAAAAGACACTCTGGAAAGACAAATAATCAAGTATGTTTGAACTTTGATGTCTAAACTTCAACATTTTCTGCTGTCATTTTGTTCAACAGTTCTCCGGACAGATATAAAAAAGCCCCTGCTCTCTGGGTTGGGTTTTCTCGTTTGGTGGGCTGTTTTTCTGCCATTGCTTTCTTCCAGGAAGAGAACTCCACAAACTGTAAGCTTACCAGCTTCAAATAAAATCTCTTATCAGGGAATATATGAGAAGAAATTGGAGATTAACCTTTGGTTCATCTCTGCGTACTCCCATCCGGCCTCTTCTAGGTCTCCTTATCACTTTAGTTGACCGATAGTCAGTCTGGCTATCAACCAGTGAGCCCACTGAGTACCTCAGCTCTGTTGATGTGTCCAGATGAGGTCTATAAACAGAATTACATAAATGGACTGAGACTAATAGGAATAACAACAACAATCCAATGACTTTCAATCTAGCAACACAGATTTCTTTTTTCAAACAAACTTTTATTCATCACATAATAAATGATAAAACCACATCACAAAATGTAATTTAAAACTGAAAAGTTGAAATAATTGTATGAGAAAATTAGGGGGAAACAAATAATAAAACCTCTGATTTTTTTAATGAAATATACACATGGAAAAACTTATTGTCCAAAACTTTAAAAGAAAATGCACATTTCAGGTTAATTAGAACTGTCAGCTGAATGTATTATCCTGTATATTCATAAATACGCCTGAGGTTACTCTAAGCATGTTACATGTTCATGAGTGAGCATGTCGATTAAAGCTTCCCTGCTGTAAGTCTGTGCTCTGCATTATGAAAATATTAGTGAACTGACCTGTGATATTTAACATTGTTTAGGAATTACTAATCTTTATTTAATGACACTTTCAGTGCTTTAACAATGACACTTTCAGTGCTTTAACCCCAAATTTTTCCTATAGCTCTGGTAAGTCAGTCTTGGGATATTGTGGTGCAGCTTATACAAGATGACTTCAGCACCTCTTTTCTTGTTTACAAACAGTGGTCCCTGACCTCTTTGTCCTGAGTCAAACAGCAGCACCAGTTCACTGCATGGTACAATAAAAGTATCCTAACCATGGGCTGTGGAAGTAAGGTGAAAGACCAAAGGCTCCATGCACCATTTGAGAATTCAACCACAGAAGTAGAGACCTGAACAATTTCTGTTTCTTAACACACCAGCAATATCCACATAAAAACATATGAATAGCATGATCACAGTAAAAAAGTGAAATGTAACAAAAAAAAAACAAAACAACCCACAGGGCAGTGACTGTTTTTTATCTTCTGTGTACAGTAGTCTCAACAGAATTTTGTTCTCATAATCAATAATATTTGGCAGTTGTGAAGCAAGTTGGCATTAGAAAAGAAACAGTCCAGGTTGTGGTCTCTAGCTGTAGATATTCATCTGCTGACCAGCTTCATTATTTTCCTGAAAACACAAACTCCAGCCAATGCAGAATTGAATACAGGCTGAGAACAGTAAGTATCTAATGCTCAGAGCTTGCTATGCCTGAAGCTGGGAGCTTACTGGGTGAGGTTACATAAGGGAAAGTCTACTGTTTAGCAGAACCTGCCAAATTCCCAAGATATTTAGATAGCTTATCAAGTTCAAACAGCCCTTTGACAGGGGCTAATCAGCTCCTGTTTATGGAGCACAAGCCAATGATATTCATCTGCCCAGCAAGAAAAGCTGCTGTTCACCAAAAAGCAAAGCTGCTGTTACAGCAGCTCAATAGCCTGTGTCCCTGCAAGCACTTTCAAGAAAAATGTGTTGTGTGCCTGTAGTCACAATCCCAAGGGAACAAAAATTCAAGAAGTTAAATGTATCACATCCTGAATTTCATCAACTTACACTTCTCTACATATAGAAAAATATTATTCCAAGAAATAATAAAAGGATGAGGGAAAAACCATGTCTAGGTACTAAGCAAGATGTCTGAGGACTTTACAGGGCAGGCAATAGCTGATGGTAAAAAATCCCCAACCTATTGAACAAGAGTAACTTTAGATGAATACAATGTTCCCAATTTAGTCTTGGTCCATGAGCTTTGTCTGGCAGGTATGCTGGCAGGTTTTAGAACATAACATATTGCTTGTTATGAAAAAAGCACATGGTACACAATTATCAATAAAGCAACAATTTAATCTCAAGGTACGCTTTTAAGCAAAAAGAACTTTCTAGAATGATAAATTCTTTTCAGCTGTTAGTGGTTATTTTTATGGCATTTGTTTCACTATTCTTCCCATATGTATTTTTCATCAAAAAGAGGCACAGTGTTAAATGACCAATTACAATGTTTTCAGATCTCTCTGAATAATGTCTTCAAATTTGGCTGAAGTTCTGTGGTCTTTTACTACACATTAAATAGAGCTGAGTTATGCCTTGATAATAAAGAAAAAGATATTATTTATAGAATAAATAGGTTCATAAGTAATGTCAACCAGTTTCAGCATTAAAGAGGGTTGTTTTTAATTTATTTTTAAGATCTGGGGAAAAATTGTGTATTTGGATATACTTCTCAAGGTATTTCATAATTTAAAAGATTTTCATTAATCACTGTAATATTTCAGTGTAAACTCACTGATATAAGGCCCTGTTTACCTACTAAAAGAGTGAAAAGCAACAGTAATAAAAACTGCACAGATTTTACATTTTAAAAGAAATACATGACCATCTTTATGTATGATTTGAACACATCCATGCAGTAAATGCTTGCCATTTATGTTTATGTCTATTTCAACTTAAAGTGAGAAAACTTTTGTCAGAAAATATTACCTTGACAAGGTGGGTTCAATTAAAGAACCAGCCCTCAGTTTCATTTGATCCAGTTCAGACCTCAGTTTCTCAATTTCTTCAGCAAGTCTTTCCTGGAAATAAGATGAGTAAGATATACTTGTGATACAAAATAGATTTATTTTATGAGACATTGTTCTTGTAAAGTTAAAAAAGTAAGCAAAGAGATATTGAATGTAACACTTACTCTAATAAGGGAAGCAAACTCATTGAAGTCTCACTACTGCTAACGAGGTGTACGCATCAAGAGGAGGTGGTATAGCACTCTGCTGTTTTACCACTGCCTGGAAGTATTGGAAGGACAAGTTTGTCCTTGAAACTTTTTTTTTTTTTTGCTACTATAAAGCCAGGCACATTTCCTCATGTGACTCACCATTTGCCCTATAGAGACCAAGATTAACAGCTGGATTCAATGATCTTCAAGATCATCTTTTCCACCCTACGTGATTTTATGATACGATGGGATTGCATACTGGCCTTTATATTTACTGACAGAGACAGACTTATAGAGAACTGCATTTTAGATGACTCATACAGCATCTATATGTCTTGCTGTTGTTGAGTTGTTTTTACTCTAGTATGAGGTGCTGCTGGCAAAAAATGACAATTTGCCACAAAATTGGATTTTTGGAACTAACTTTTAAAAAAAACACTATTTA
>WEIU01008022.1:11029-37219 GCA_013389925.1 Aegithalos caudatus | reverse complement strand
TCCTATGGTTTAAATGTTCAGTATTGCAAAAGGCTACGAAGGATAAGGATTTTCTATATCTATGAATAATGTATAAATAATGTATCTATAAATAATATTATCGATAAATAATATCTATTTCAGTGAGTATTATTACTGAATTATTAATATATAATTACTGAAATAGCATTGGAGAATTTTAAAAATATTTATTGATTGAACAGAATTACTGAGATGACTGATACTCTATTGGTAACACATACCAGTTACTTAGAGATTATTAATATCTGACGTTATGTCCATCTATCTGAAACTGCTTCATCACTTTCTTCATCAAAGTGGAGCAAATAATCCCTTCAAAGGGGGACACTTAGAAGCTCTGGGGCCAGAACATGTAGTGACAGGATAAGGGATAACAGCTTCCAATGAAAGAGGGTAGGTTTTAGGCATCAGGAAGAAATTATGGTGAAGATGGTGAGGCACTGAAACAGGTTGTCCTTTTGGCTACTTTAATCTTGCTGACTTTCTCTACAAGTTACTTAAATGTAGATGAAAATATTTTTTTTTAACAGATAACTCCTTTGTTATTTTTCTCAAAGGTCTTGATTCTTCATTCCATATGATACAATTACATTATTATAGAATATAGCTATATTTTTAAAATTCTATACAACTGCTTTTATTGGGATTTAGTACACTGCAAAAACACTTCTGTGAATCTGAATGCGAATATATTTGTGTATCCTACTGCACCCAAGGCAGGAATAACTTCCAAACAAAATCCTAGTATCTGGAATTGGAAGAAATATTTATAATCAATTTGACTGATTCACTAAACAGCATTAGGGTGTAATTTGCAAGGAATGAAGAAAGGTCACTTTCAGCTATATTTAGCATAATGCCGCTGCACTTGTTAAGAAGAATAGCATAAAATCGAAAAATTGCATTCTTCACTATGAAAGTGCAACCAGTTATGCATAAATCTCTGTTAAATAAGACTTTTTGGGAATTAAAACTGATAGAAGAAAAACTCCAGAGCCAGTGAAATCAATATGAATTTTGGTATCGATTCTTGTGGCTAGGATATCAACCATGAACTTAGCTCAGAACAACTGTCAGAGATCTTCTAAGGTTATTTATTGCATCAGGTGATTAAAGGAATTCTCATTTGTGTCAGGAAGGTTTTTCATGATAGCTGGACAATTAATATTCCACATACATGTTTCCAAATAATTCTACATATTTTGATAAAACCAGATAAAATCACAGTATTTTATAGTACCTTATCATGTAAGGACTCTTCCAGATTTTTCCTGAAACTTTCAGATTCTTGAATCAAAACATTCTAGAAATAAAAAGAAGAGAAAAAATAAGCAAGGAAGAAATTAGAGATAGATTAATGTATCAGATATCACTATATATATGCACACATTTACGAAGTTCATATATGTTGGACTTCAATAGTAAAATTCTTTAATGCTTCAGTTGGATTATATAGTAAATTTTAAATGCTACAAGAATTCAAATATGTAGGAGCAGGTGTCTTCTATATCAGCAAAATCTTTGCATCTTGGTTCAACTGAGAAACTGCCTCATCCTTACACCATCAATTCTCCCAACTTCTTTTGGCAAGCCTGTTTCTCATTCCATACCACATTCTCATTCCATACCACATTTTGTTTTAATGATATAAACCAAAAGTACATAATCTGAGAAGTTCTAAAATACTCTTCTGAAAAATGCTGAAAGATTCCCCTCAGATGATACAGAAGGTGAAGTAGAAGAGAGAAGGATTAAAGAGGGAAAATACAAAGGTCAGTGGCTATGAATTTTGCAGGACCACACTGTCTCATGTCATGGAGAATCTGTAAATAACATTCCCTCTCCAAGGCTAGATGCTCCTTCTCCTGTGGCAACAGCATTTTACTCTTCCCAGAGGAAGTGAGGTGAAATCAGCAGGTTAAAACACGGAAATAACGGCACATCTAAAACTGGTCATTCCTCTGCTCTCATCCACTTTCTCTCACAGCCTCATGCAGCCCATCACACACTGGTCCTTTCCAACCTCTTCATCAGGCTCTTGGCTGATAAACACGTGACTCAAAATATTCAGCCATATCCACAGCACTTCTGGGAAGACACTTGAGCCCACTCTTGAATTAAGAGTTGAATGTATAAGTTGGACCACATTTGTGATAATATTTGGTAATACAAAATCAGCATGATGCCTCCATCCCGATAAAAGAAGAACATATGAAAAATCTTTATTAAGGTAAACTTTATACTGCTGTTTGTACTGTACCTTTTCTTCAAGTGCTGCCATTCTCTCTTTTAAGTGTAGTTGCAGACGCTCATTGGATTCTGTCAAAAGCCTGTCTACAGTATCCGATAATCTTTTGTTGTGCTCCTCATTCATTTTTTCTCTTTGCCTTGCCTTTAACGTAGAATAGATGAGACAGATTGGAGGGTCCAAAATTACCCAACAGATTTGTATCATTAAAAAATAAATTTTAAAAAAAAAGGTAATTCTAACCATCTAAAAGAATTCCACAGGAAATATAATTAGAGTTACTGATTAATGCACATCCATTTTTGTAACAGCAGAAGGCTTTCAACTCTGCAACTGGATGTAAATTAGTGTATTAAGATGGCGAAGTAAAGTAGGAAGATGCTGCCATCACTGCTACAAACAAAACATTTACAATTAGGTAGTTTTGGGTGCTAGAGTACATAAAGTAGCACTGTCAAATGAAAAGTGCACAGAAACTGTTTGTAATACACATACTCTTTGAAGTTCCTGATTCTTCTCTTCAAGTTGAGCTTCTAAGTGTCTCATACGTTCCTCAATGTTTCCATGCCTTTCTTCTGCCTGTAAAAAAATAGAAAGACTCCTTCTGTAATTTAGGTGTCTTTGGAAATTTTTATATCAGTAAAGTTTAAACAAAACATAAAGCAAGCTACTACTAACTGCAAACTTAGTTTTCCAAAAATAAACTTTGTTTAAACAGGCAGCTGAACAGCATTGCTTGAAATGTGTCAGCTACAAAGGCCTGTTACATCCAAGCATCAGCAAAACATTGGAGTTATTTATGAGCAATGAAATCAGCCAAATGTAACATGCAGACTGTGCATGGTTTGAACACAAACCTGCCATCGTAAAATTGTAAGCTCCTGAAGCACTGAACTGCACGATGGTTGATTATCAATTAAAACAAAAAGTTAAAAAAATGAAAACAAATCAGATGGATTCTATTCAGCAATAGAAAGTAAAGTCCAGTAGGACTACCTTCCTACGTATGGAGATCATTTCTTGTAGTTTAGCTTCCATAACATATTGATAATCATCAGATGAGGTAGAAGAGGTTGGATCAGACTAACAAGTCAAGGAAAAGGAGAGGGACAAAATTGAAAAATCAGAACTAAAGACACTGACACTGAACAGAACACAGCACAGAATGCTTAAAAGAAAAGTGTGACTGAAAGTTTAAACTTTTAACTGACAGATTTTTACATGGAATAAACTACACTGATACTTGGTGAATAAGATGCAGTTGATGTGGAGAAACTGAAAATAATGGAATGCTAAAGAAGCTATCAACCTACACATGGAAGTTCAAGGTTAGTGATGGCTGGCTGATGACACATTACTACAGAGTGGATTCAAAGCAACGCTGTCTAATCTAATGTTTTTTGTTTGTTTGTTTTGTTTGTTTGTTTTTTCTTTAATGTTGATAAACGGAACACAAGAACCGGCCTTTCAGAAGCCAACATCAGAAACTCCTATATTTTTCTACCATTCTCTAGGAATGATTACAATGCATAAATACTACATAATGGATCAGTCAGTTACACCACTATGCAACGTAATGGTACATTCCCTAATTTCTAGAAAACAGAAAGAATGTCAAAAGAGACAAAGCTCAAGTTTTCATATGCCATTTTAGAACACGCTACATAAGGCCCTTCATCCAAATAAACAATATCGTTTTCATCTCTTTGAAAAGATCCACCCTGGTGGATCTCTTTGGAAGATCAATGTCATTAGATAAAAAAAGAACCTATAAATAAAAAATCATTAATAATAATGAAAATTATTACTGAGTATATAAATGGTAATCCAACCAAAGATTCATTACTATTTCTGACAGAAGTTGACCTTAATTAGGTCATTTGTGGCAAAACATGAATATTCATATTATTGTCATATCAAGCAAGCCTATGTTATAATTCAAAAACTAAAAAAGCCCTTCAAAAAAAGGAAATGCTATATCGGATTTGTTGCTATGGAAACAGGAATGTGCATAAGGCATACAGAGAGTGCTACTGATGACTGAGTTGTGAGCTCGTGCTTGTCAAATGCTATTTCACTCTGTCAGATTTACCCTCTCTCAAAAAGAGATCTGAACTCCATCTTTAGATGATCGAAGTTTAATATGCACAAGAAATACTAATTTTACTGCTATATTTTTGTGAGACAGTTTTTCATATCCTTATCTACTAATGATTTATCTGATAAATTAGGCATAGGTATCACAGTAATGCCAGATGTTAATAGTAACTTAAATACCCGTAACTTAAACTCAGTAGTATTATCAGGACCTAAAGTTCATACAGAAAGCAATCGTGTAATCTAGTAATGTATAAACATAAACTGAAGCTTTTGATATGAAAACATCCACATAAGAAAATTCCGCTTTGTATAAACACAGGAATATTGCTTAACTTTGAAGATTATTAGTATTCTTTTCATAGTATATTCACAAAACTCAGATTCTTGCAAAATTTAAGGGAAAGTCTGTAATTAAACTCATTTACAAGTGCAGTTCTTGTTTCTGATCATGAAGCAGGCATATTGTGATGTACTTGAACTTATTTAGTAGCTGAAACTATTTTGTCTGTTAGAATTTGAACCAGCAACAATACTTCTATGATCTTCTTTAACTTATCTCTCTGTTTTACTTATTAGTTGGTTTCAGCACACCAGTGCTAATGCACTGCTTCCTCTCCCAAGCGGGTAATTAGAGAGATAGGGTTGAAAAAGTTAGGTCCCTGTGAGTGCAGAACAGACATCTTTCCACAGAGTGACCAAGTTTTGTCCTGCTCTGTAGAGAGTAGAATTTTCCCCTTTTCAAGTCCTGGCTGCATCACTGGTTCAATGCCATCCCTTCATGCAATTCCAAGGGTCATGGAATGACTTGAAATCACCAAAGCTCTGAGAAGACTTAAGTAATTCAACCTCTTTTGAAGTAATTTTTGTAGATAGAAATATAGAACCCACCGGGGCCACCTTCCTACAAAATCAAACTCCTTATAAGCTTCATTGGCTGACTGTGACACTTAAAGAAAGCTACTGAAACTTCACTGCTTCTGATGCTTTGAGAGGCTAGACAGTGATAAAGGAATAAAGTAGGTATTTATTAAAAAGGCCTTTCCAGAATACACCTTGAGCAGTACAAGAGCCCAGCTCAGGATGGATGATGGGTCACACGTTTTCACACATTTATAAGTTTTGGTCCTTTTACATATTGGGCTCAATTGTCCAATTACAGCTTCAGGTTATGAAATGCCATCCTCTCAGTTTGCTCTCCTCAGTTTGATGTTGTTTACACCTTTTGGGCCTGAAGCTGCAATGGTGTCCTTGGTTCACGGGCTTGAAAAAGATTTTTTTTTCTAACTACACCGTGAGAATAACTTACTAACACCTTATATGAAATTCAGAGTTATATACTAATGCAGCATAGAATCTGGAAAATACAAAAGCTAAAACTTAAGGCATCGCTTCCATAGACTTAGTTGCAGCTTAATGCAAAGTATGAAGATAACCAAAATAAAACCTCTAGGTTCAAAGGAATCTCATTCACATCCTCTGAAACATGATGCTGCCAGTCATAACCTATCCTTGAAAAGACAATCTGTCTAATTAGCTGTATAATTTACCTTTTTTTTTCAAACAAAAACATAAATTTTTCAGTCCAAACCATGTCATAATACCTAGCATATTTTTCAATGCAGAAAATAATTTTGATATTAAGTCTAACAATTTTTGGGAAGAAGGAATGAAATTATTGTCAGAAGTATGTATGTTACCTGAATTCTTATACAGACAACATTCTTGAAAGAGCATATGTTCTCTTAAGATTCTTATTTCGTAACTTCCTGCTGCTTTAATAATTCAGCAATGTATATGCTACCTTTACATCTCCTTGGTAGAACAGAGAAACTTGAAAGTTGATTAAAATTCAATACGCCTTAGAATCAATACAAATGTCATTAGTCTAAACACTGCAAATGTATTACAATATTTTATGTTTCCTTTATGTACCATTTGTTCTGAAAGTGTTATTATTTATTACTCTAAAAGGACCAAATTATTTTATAGCCAAAATATTCTATAATTAGGCTCAAGTGCTTCTCTGGCAGAGAGCACGCACAGGTGCACAGACTTTGTATCTGCTCTGGGCTCTAAAGCTGCTAAGGGATTTTAACCACTGGTTATTCTGTGCCAGCTGCAGGCACTGCCCTCTGCAGCAGGGATGGGAATCAAAAAGGCAGACAGAAATACATGTACATACTCCCATCTTCTCTGACTTGCAGAAACCCACCTGCAGACAAAGACCTCCAGTAACCTGTGTCACCAGCTAGAACATACTCCCCAAATGAGAGTTCCAACACCTCCCATCACCCTTTACATTGAGGAAAGCCCCCAACCAGGTCACAAAGAGACCCCTCCAAACAAAATATCCTCTGTAGCAAGTCAGCTGTTAGCTAAAGGATTTGCAAATCCTTCCCTAGGGACTTCCCCAGGCCATGTGCTTAGGATTGGTATACCTGTGGCAGTTACACCTTTCTGTTGTTCATGTGCATTAGTCAGACCCAGAGATCTGACTTAAAAGACTTGGCAGCCTTACATAAAAATACTAAATGTGTCCATCTCAGCTTTGTAGTTTGAGGCACAAGGCAGAGACTGAGACACCAGTGCTTGTCATGCTTCCGTAGCAGAATTTTAGGCACACACAAGACAGCACAGACCATTGTGGACTCCTAGATTCCTAAAGAAAAGATGGATTTCTTCAAACTTGTTTTACTAAGAATTGACTTAAAACTATAAATTAGAGCTCACATGACTACTTTCTTGGTAGGCCTTACCCTACATTCTTCCTTCAATGTAAGACTTGCATGCCTGCTTGCTCCTGCTCTGTCCAGGAGGATTAATAAGACACATTGTGTGGTATTCAGCAACTATAATTTAAAGTATTTAGCCAGAAAATTCAGTTATAAATAGATTTGGGAAATAATGAATCTTAAAATGGATTAAAAATATATAGACAATAATGATGTCTGACCCCTACGAGAAACCAGCATGAGTCTTAATGTTCACTTTGCACTCTCTATGCCATGGAATAGCCAGCACAAGGTAGTAACAGCCTGAAAAACTCTGCATTGAGGGAATACCAAAGCAGCTTGTGTGATCTCTAACCCTGTTAAAACTCTGCTGGTGCTCCTGCTGCTAATGCACCCACAAAAAAGATGTTGCTTTCACATCATCTGTTACTGATGGCATTGCACATTTTCTAGGTCTTCGCATCTTAGTTGAAAAGAAAGAAATCCAAATTCAGATGCAGAAATCACTTGTATAATATAGGTGCCAGAATTTTTTTTTTTTTTTTTTTTTTTTTTTTTTTTTTTTTTTTTTGTTCTGAGTTGCAGGAACAAATCTAAACTTTTCAAATGGTACAAGAAATTTTCCCAGTTTTGAGATCTTGACTTTTGAACACCTGCATTCTCTCAGATTTTCTATTGGAATCTTATGCTTTAGTCTATCCTTGAAATAAGGGCCTTATTCACAAAGAAAGAATACATTCTTGAACTGAGATATGAAGTTGAAGGTGCAAATAGGTGATCATGGTGACAGAGTTGCAACAGCTCCCAAAGTTATCAGCTACTTGCTCATATCTAACCTGTTACCAATGTCACAAATTGAATTGGCTCAGGTGTCCCCTTTTGCTAAACCCCAACCTTTCAGTCACTAGATAGTCACACTTTCTTTCTCCTCCTTTGTTTTTCCACTACCTTCTGTAGCTCAAAAGTTTAGTAAGCAACTCCTTCAATTTAGCTTTGTCAAATTTGCTTCTTTCATTTCTTCCTCCTATGCAGGCAAAATCTCCCAAGAAAAGGGAAGCAAAATAAGAGGGGTGTTTTGAGAAGACAAAGGGATGTGTTTTAAATGTGGAATTTTCTTTGGCTTCTCTCCCCTTCAAATATTTTATTTTTCTAGCCTGGAAGAGGATTTACCAACTTCTTTCTCCTGGTAACACATCATATTTTCTCTCTCTTTCTTGTTTTCAGATAAGTTTCTGTATTAACTACATCCACTCCTTGCAGGTAACTTGTTTCCCCTCTTTGCATCCTTTGCATGGCATTCTCCTTTTACTTGTTTTTCAACTTCTTCTCTGCTTAAAGCAAACCACATCCCACACTGACACCAAACAAACATTATGTCCCACTTGCCTCCAACTCTCAAGTAATTTTTTATCACCTTTAAAATTATCTAAAGGTGTTACTATGCTAAATGTGGTTTATTATGTGTATATGGTTTCCTCTTCTCCATCCCAGTGCTTCTCTAATGCAGCTGAAAAGCATGGCTGTTATTTGTGGTGACCTGCATACAGGAATGACGGTGCAAAATGCTGACTGCTGTCTTGTGATCAGAGAAGTGACTTGGTACCTGTGCTGCACAAGCACCCAGGGGGTGAAGGACTACTAGTGAGAGTGAATGGAAGTAGGTGGATGCTGACTGACCTTAATAGACCTCTCCTTGAACACATGCAAGGAGAAACGGTGTTTGACAGACTAGCCATCTGAAGATTCTGGATGCTTCAGTGTCTGTCCCTTCTGAGGAAAATAAACATTTTCTGGGACAAAGAAAGGTTAAAACAGGAGGGAGGTTCTCTACTAGGAACTGCCTCTTCTCTGAGACAGGCAAACACACCAATACTGTGTGAGTGAGTAGAAGGTGGCTCAATGAGTCATGAGAAATCTAAATCTTGGGATACATGCTGAGAGCTGTGCTACTTGTCATGACCAGACAGGTACCGGTGTGATGGCCAGGCAGGACAGCACGGTGTATGGGATCATGCTGTTCCAGGTTAGTCTGCCAAAGGCTGACTAACCCCCCAGTTCCTCACCCAATGGGCAGAACACAGTGAAAACAAAGCCAAAGAAAAGTTCAAATGATTCAGGTAAATTTATGGGTACTTATCTAAGTTCACTGTATAGTCCACATTTTTGGAAGTTCACTCCTTATGGACTAGTTTGGGCATGGAAAAGTAGCAGAAAGAGATATCACTAGCTTATATGCATAAAAAATGGAAAACCAACTAATTTAAAAAACTGACATGATAGAAGGATCACAATTTTTATCCTTCATTTTCAGAGTCCCAGTCTAAATTTATTATGAGCAAGAATATAAAAAGATTGAATGCAGAACTGCAACATGCACCTTTTAAATCTATGGGGGGTGGGGTGGGGTTGGGGAATAATCACAGCCAAATCCAGAGCATATTTGTTCTGGTTTATCTCCACATGTAAGTAATTGGTCTTATATTTTACCCACAGCGAAGCAGATAACCCACATTACTTTACTTTAAAATACATATAAAGCATGTTAGGTTTAACTCACCTCTTCCATATGATTGTAACCTCATTAATCTCAGAGAAGCCACTTTCACTGATATAGTACTAAAGGGAGGAGAATCAGTTTTGACTTTTTTTTTTTTTTTTTAAGTGCATAAACAGTAGCTGATTTGGTGGGTCCTCTTTTACTTGGTATACATAGACTGCAGTGATCACACAGCTCAGATAGACAGGCTTTGTGGATTCTGTAGCCAGACAATTTGAGTCCTGCAGACAGCATGTATGTTGGCACAAGATCCAACCAAGGCAAAATTAATTAAGCATTATTCAGCTCCTCAGGCAGGACTTGCAGTTGTCAGTGAATAGCTGACCACATGTAAGAGAACACCAGCTAGCTAACTGAAAACTATTTAAGTAAGCTGCAGTGATTACACATCCTTGGTTCACAGCCTCATGTATGTGATCCATGAAAAGTAATGAACTTTAAACTTCAGAGCTGTCAAAGCAGCACTTGAATAAGCTCTACAGTTTGCAAAGACATTGTATACAAGACACATAGGCCATAGGCCTATTTAGCCTATTGACCAAGTTATGACATTCTTTTTCATGTCATATATTCCAAGGCAGCACAATTTAAACTTCAGTGCATGTCCTCAGTTTTTCATGTAATCACTGAGAAATGAACAGAAGCAGCATTATAACCTATTTCTCAGAGTTTCCCTTGGCAAAACCTTTGATCAAGTACATCAAAGTGAAATGGGGTGTAGCATCAGCTCTGTTCACAGCTCTCTAACCACATCCCATGAAATAATGTAAGAAGACAAACAGAGATGTATATTGCAGCTTTATGGTCACAATAACAACAGTATCTCATGGAGGTCCCTGAGTGCTCTGCATGGTTGAAATGGGATTCCTTCTTACAATTTTTGTCATTAATATATGTTCAAGGAAAAATGCAGTTGCAAGAAAAGACATGCTTGAGACTGCCAAATACTTACTGGTGGCTAATTGCTGGAGAACTTATTCAGGAAAAATCCTCTTAAAATAGAAAACAGTATTTTTGAGCTACTGAGGGCATTAGAATATATGATTATTTGCTGAATCAGAAACAACTGGGGAAAAAAAGAGTTAAAATGCCAAGGGATCGCTCTTCTGTGCACCTGAGTTATTAAAATCCAGTGAAATTTATTTGGTATTTCATGTAGCTCTTTTTGCTGATTCTTCTTGCCTTCCTCCCCCCACCACCCCAAATTTTCAGTCTTTCTTTCAGATTCACACCCAATTCATACAAACCTAAAGTGACAGTACAAACCCTTGATTACTGAATAATGATCTTGCCTTAATAAAAAATAACCCACAGAAATTCCCCCAGAAGCCTTCCTTTCTTTGTTTCTTCTGCTTAACTAAATTACTTAAAAATCAGACTTTATTAATGAGCTGCTCAGCATTTAAGGTTTCAGTAAAATTGGAAAACATAGGAACTGCAAAAAGTCCACCAAATTTAAAAACAGCTCAGCACATAAACAGAAGCATTCCTTGGCAATAGAGAAAGGAAAGCTTAGATAAACCAGAATTATAAATAATACAGTCTCTTCGATGCATTTTTCTTTGTCTGATTTTAAGAGACAAAGAGTAAACGTCATTATACAGCTTTATGAAGCTGATAATACTTGAGCTATAGTATTAACTACATGCACACCTGAAAGAATTAGAGCCCAAATATAAAAAGCATGCTACTGAAAATTTATCTTTATCTTCTTATTTCTGTGTAAGATAGCAGCCATATAACAAATTTATCAGAGAAAAAGAAGTTTGAATTCCACTCAGAGTTTCACATTTTTCTTTGCAGATATATGACACAAAGAATTATTCAAAAAAAACCTTGTAAGCATGTACTGGAAGTCATTTTCATTTTTGTTGTGCCCAACTGATCCCACATGCCACCAGGATTTGATTTTTTTAGCTTATTGCAATAAAATTAGGTGTTGTTTATATTCTCGGTATATGAAAACATCCAGAAGAAGCACCTGTGGAAAAGGGAGTTCCCTCACTGCTGACCGTTAAATTAGAAACTCTTACATAGCAAAATGAGTCCTCCTAGAGTAGGTAATGCTCAATTGTATTGGAAATACATGTCTCCTTTGTAAGTATAGCCTAGGCTAACTTACAGATAACTACTTTTCCTGTCATCAAAATGCTAAGAATTACAAACACGGTATTGAAACCATTCCTGTGCACATACTTATCAAAAAACATTTTCTTCCTTCGATGCAGCTGGATGCTACATTTGTTTTGTCCTTGAGGTGAAGAATCAGGCTGCAAATCAGTGTTAAACAGTGTGGCTTCTGAAGTGAGCCTATTTCTCAGTACCTTAGTCAAAGCTGCAATTCTCTGAGCCAGCTCAGCCTCCACTTCAGGTAAGGTTTCAGCTTTCCTCATCGTCTGCTGCAGCTTCTGCTCAGCCAGCTCAAGACGCTCTTGCAGCTGTCTGTTTTTGTCTTCCAACTGAAAGACAAAGATAGATAAACAAGTATAAAAAATAAAAAACAATATTAAGGATTTCCCTTCCCTTTCTAAAGTATCAGTGAAACTCTGATACTTTAGTATCTAAAAGTGAAACTTTTAGAGCAAAACTCTAAAACTAACAGGCAAGACCCCTCTCAGTGTGGGATAGGTTACTGGAGAGGTATTAGCTCAAGCATGGAGCAGTGTAGGCTGCCAGTCTTACTACTGATTTGAAGCTCAAGGTTCTCATGAAGGTGAATAAATGGACTTGTAAAATGGAACTAATTAAGATGAAAAAGCTCCACTGATGCATGTGGTATTTATCTGAGCAGAATAATAGTACTGGTGCCAGTAAAATGAGAATTTTCTAAATGGAAATACAGTCTATCTTTCAGAAAAATATACATATGAGCTAAAATGGGAAAGAAGAACAATTCTGAAAGGATAGAATTCCCAGAATAAACTGCCAAACATAATTTTCTGAGTGAATGGCAATCATATAAAAAGTTAAAACTGACATTTCATTCATTACAAATTAAATCTCATTTTACAGAGGTGAAATTGAGTAAGCTGTGATAACTATTAAAGAGAAATAGAAGGACGTTTTATAACTGCAGCATTTTCTGACCTACTGAGGTACACCACTTGTTTAAGATTTTTTAACAGTTTCTGCTTTCTTTTTCAGTCCAGGTAATACAAGACAAAATGAAAAAGGAGTGTGATTGTAGATTCTTTTTTAATCCTTCAAAATGCATGAAAAGCTAGGCTTTTTTCATCTCAATGCTGCAAATCAACTTTAAGTCTAACCATATATACTCTAACCCTAGTTGTTATGATTCCCGCTTTGAGTAGGCAGAACTCTGCAGCACTGCATGGCTTACACTGGCGACAGTAAGAACTCAGGTACAAGCATCTTACTTTTTCCATCGTTGGGTGGTTTTTTCCCTGAAAATTGAAGATACCTCTTAAAATAGTCTAAGGAAGCTGGCAAAAGCTTGAGAGTTTGAATTCTGATGGTTTAATTTCCCTGAAGAAGTAGACAAATACATATATACACACAGATACGGGACGATATATGTGCAAATGTGTGTGCAAATATATCTGCATACAATTATAGAAGCAGAGATTATCACATCATACAGGCTAATTTCCCATATAGCACTTTAAATTGTTTAAAGACATGCTAGGAAAAAAAGAAGTCTGATACTGAGGCTGGGTTTGAATGATAGAGTATGACTAATATTCACTTCATGTTTGCTTTCAGTTTATATCATATTCTTCAAATTACAAACCAGTGTTTTTTGTTCCATTTACATTCCAGTTTTGGAATCACCATGGAAACAAGGTACCATGAGAGAAAGCTGCACAGTAATGTTATAAGCTTTTGTAAAACATATTCACTGTTAAATTTAGCTTTTTAAAATTTTACTTGTACTCTACTCATCTCTAAAATCATTAAAATATATTATATGCAAATTTTTATTTTTCCTGCAGAAAGGAATTTTTCTAGTTCAAGCTATTTTTTAGAAATTAAAATTCCAAAATTGTTACAAAAGAAGCAAAGATATTCCTCTACTTAGGGAATAAGACTGTGTGCACTTGTGCAAGACTTTATTGGAAAACACAGCTATTTTCCAACATTGAATGTACACGTTGAAATTACTGTTGACAGCTGTAGTAGCTGATACGAAATTTAGAGATGCTGAACAATTTAGGATTTTTAGATTAACTGATCTGTTGATTAAAACTGAACAGATTAACCTAATGGAAACCTCTTATAGTAAATTGACATTAATTTTCATTGCATATGAAGAAAACAACTGACTAATGCAGGAACAGCACCTGACGCAGGATGGCTTCCTTGTTTGCCAGTTCATTTTCTAGCTTATCGTTCATGTCATGTATGGAGGTGGATTCTCTCTGAGCACTGAGGTAGCGCTTCTCCAGCGTGGTTATTCTTTCTTCCATATCCTCCTTTTGTGCCATTGCCTAATGTGACAGAAACACCCCCATCAGGAACCATGCAATTAAAATGCTACACAATTTTATACCAGTTGAATTTTCATGGTAATAGTAGACAGGAGTGTAAGGTATGTTCTGCAGTAAATCTTCGGTTTCAAAGAGAATCCTTTGGGATTTCTTTTAGCTATGATACAGAATCACAGGATCAGCTAGGTTGGAAAAGACCTTTGAGATCATCAGGCCCAATCTATGACACAACTCCACCTTGTCAATTAAACCATGGCACTGATACTATACCCAGTCTTTTCTTAAAAGCCAATGTAACAGAAAGATAACTAATGCATACTAAAATAGATTCTAGAAGCTAACCATACACATATAGTGAGACTATCTGCCTTAGAGATTATATGGTGAGAAACATCACAAATTTAAGAGGAGGAAAGAGATAGAAAATTAAATTTTACTTTCATTTATTGAGAGAAAGGAATAAGTTTCTAGTACTATTTCTTAATTTAAATTTTCTGTCACCTGTTTTTAAGGGCTTTCATCAGTGCTCAACTTTTGCAGCTCATGTACATTGGCCTCTATAATTTTGTAGCAGATATCACAGGAACAACAATCAAGAAATATGAGGTGAGCGTGGTGAATTCCTTACCTCTCTAATGTCTCTCTGATATTTGCTGTTCATTTCCTCTGTTTTAATGAGCTCCTTTCTTGTAGTCTCCGCTTCCTGCTCTACCTCTCCCACCCGAGAAGACAGTGCAGCCAAACGCTCCTTCATCTGTGCCATTTCATAGTTTTGCTTTTCCAATAGCTCCTGAAGTTCAACAACTTGGCTGGCTTCATCATTTGAGTCTATTGAGCCATTTGATAGGCGCTGTTAATGGAGAAGTGACATTGATTAATTATCTTTTAATATGGTCTCTAGCTAAAGAATTTCTAAAGCAAAGATTATTTTAACAATTACCAAAGTAACTAGGAAGGAAAAAAAAAAACCAAAACCAAAAACATTTTCATGGTAGATAAGATCGGTATTGTTATGAAAAAATAGAGGAAGATTAATTCATATCAATGGATTCCAGAACGTAGCATCACAGAGAGATGTAAACGCTTGCATTAAAAGCAGAATACTACACAGTAAAAGGTTTAGTTTGGCATTATGACTGATTACAGATTACAACAATACTTCTAAAAATCACCAAATTGCTTTTGTTGGTCTTAACTAAACTGATGCAGGATTTTAACTTAAATCAAGTTAAAGTCATTTGCAAAATATACCATGCTGCAGACAGGAAACAACATTAATAAATCACAAATTCAGTGTACCAGAAAGTGCTTTCAGTCTGGACAACTTACTGGTAAAATTTACATTAGAAACAAGTTCTGCTGAAGTAATTTATGTGCTGCTGAAAGTCTTGGTATGAATATAGTTATAAAGAAAAAAAAATCAAGATTTCATAACACATGCTGCATTTGGGAAATTCTCTCAAAAATATGATTTATATTGCAAATAAATGATTTCAAGATAGATGTGCATTCACCAGCAGGACTTGCTGGTATTACCTCATTAAAACAGATATTCACATTAACTTTTCCAGCATAGGCAAAGTGTATGGTTTCATACAAATTTTATTATCTCATGTAAAAAAAAAGGCAGAAAGAACAAACAAAATCAGAAATATTTGATTTGAGCTGAAATATGAAAAAATAAAACCAAAGTGCCTAATCTGTCATTAACTTTCTTGATTATGTACAATTTTATTGGCAAAATTTATATTATGAAGCACGGAAATGAAAATTTTTTGCTGTAATTACGATTTTAAACATCATACAGAAATACTGGTCCTAAAAGGTGTTTATTTGTCCTTCAGAGGATAATGTGTATAGAAATGTATATATGAAAAATTCCTAGAGGGTCCGAGGGGAAACCACCTTTTGTTAGCACTTTGTATTATTATTGTCAAAATGTATTTATACACAAATCTTCCAGCACATTTTAAGAACATTAAATAATGGCCTTAACAGCATTCTTTTCTCAATCTGCCATAAAATGAACACAGATCAAGATCACCTGCCCCACCGCTCATCACTGAATAAAATTACTTCAAAAATTCACTACATCAGCAGTGAATCATCACTACATCACTACACGAAGTAATTCAGTTCCAAAGTTGTATTATTTTGCTACCTAATTATATTTTAGATATTTTATGTTAGCTGCTGAGCCATTGTTGATCTATTTTCAGGACACCATGGTAAGATGACCACAGCAAAAAAAAAAATTATTTACACTTAGTTAGATATTTTGAAAGTGTTCAATTAGTCTGCTTGAATAAAAATGCTATTAATATGCAGCAGTCACAAACTAGATAGTAGTCAAATACACAAACAGGGTAAGACAGACAAACCATCATACTTTGAAAATTTTGAAAATTTAAGACAAAGTTTTTACCTATGAGAGTTATAATCTGTTTTGCAGTTATAATCTAATACAGCTTAGTTAGCAGTTTTCACAGGTTAGCAGTTTTTATCTTGCATGGAATTTGCCCTACAGCTCTATGAAGAGCAGTCCAGGAATGCTGCAAGGTGATAATAAGCCAAATACCAAATCTCAAATGCAATAAATGGCATGTGTTCATGTACCTTATGTGACATAAGCCCTGGTAATTATGAAATGGCAACCCATGGTATCTGTGAGTACGTTCATTGTAATAGAAGTATTCTATTTTCATGAATGAAGTTTATTTTCCTTAAGATATAAATAACTAAACCACACAAATTAAATCTGAAAAACAATTTTTTTTCCTACTAATTTAATTAATATCCAAGATTTCTGGAAAGACAAGTGATACTGAAGTTAGAATTTGTGTCTCACTACTAAACAATGCTGTGATTTACAATTATGTATGCATGTATTTTGATCTATGCATATTAACTTGCCTCATAATTCTTTGATGAACTCTTTTCACAATGTGGTTTAATTCTAATCATTCTCCCACTTTAATTTACATTTTTCCTATATTCATATATAGAGCTAGCTGGTATTTAAAATTTCCAACTTACTAAAAAGTCAACATTTTAATTTTCCTTAGTAAGATCAGGATTTTTTAAAAAGCCTTTTTTAAATGCACAAATAAAATTCTAAAAACTCAGTCTAAAATCTGGTATATTTAGAATTTTGAAACATACTTTAAAAGTTTACTAAAGAATTTTAACTGAAATTTTGTCACTTTTATTATTTTATGATATATCCATTATATAGGTACATCACATACAACAATCACTTCAAAAGACCACAGGTAGAAAGTTATTGAGTATTAATTCAAGAAGTAACTGATACAACAGTCCTCAATTTTTAAGGAGGGTATTTACAAACAGTTATGGTAATAATTTCCCTTCTCTCCCATACAAAAATATCTTGAACAAGAATGTAAAAATATTCTATGTCAGTAGAAGCAAAATTCATTCTGTAAATGGTGATTCAAATTCATTTTCTGAATTAGTGAAAGGAGCAGAAAACACCCCTTCTCCAGAGAAATTTCCTGTGGAATAAACTGGAAGGACAGAACTGCAGCATCTTCTTTATTACCAGTTGTATGAATAATGTCCATGTTTGATTCTTTTCATGTTCTTTGCTTTTTTTAAAATCTGGTTGATTTTTTTTTTGTTTCCTGGTATTCAAGGAGCTTCTTGTTGTGGATTCTGTGCATCCATTGCAACCCATTGTAATTAATAAATCAATTACAATGCTGTTGCTGTATATTAATTACAATCCTTTGTAAATAAACTTGTTAGTTAAATGTTTGAAACAATGAAATTGAATAGATCACTGCTAATTATTACCTGAAGCACTAAAGGAAACCTTTTTAGAAAAAAAAAGTTTCAAAATAGACATTCATAACTATCATATCCCTATACTACCCCAAATCCTGCTAAAATGGAAGAAATAGTGTCAAATAAATTGGGGTGGTGGAAAAAAAAGTACTGAAAGTAATCTGACACAATTAGGAAATTTTTAAGGAAGGAATGTTAAAGAAAACTTTCTAACTGGTCAAAACCTTCTAGCAGAGAAAACAAAAAATGTATATGGTCCCTAGATCTGTCTTAGAAGTTAATCATCCAGATGAAGTGTTCAACAAATTTTATGATGCTGTCTACCAAAGGTGGTCATGAAAAAGCATATTGACACACTCCTTAAGTTCAATTAGTGCATATGAAAGGATCTAAGACCAATGTCTACTTTTCCTTGAAAAAAGAAATGAGGCAAATAGCTCACATGCTTCAATGCTTTAAGGGTTTTTTGCTAACTGGTTTACCCAATACAAATAGTCCATCTGTTTCTATCACATTTACTTGTTTAGACTTCAGTGCTGCAGAAGGGGCATCACCATACATTTTCCCCCTCATCTCTCTTGCCTCCCTCAGACATGGCAGGTACACACAGCTGCAGTGTGTGCTCACCTGCTACATACATGGAGGGCCTCGGGCCTCTGCTCCTGCCCCTTCCCACAGGTTTCTCAGACACATGAGAAATCTGTCTGGCATTGGACTGAAAGGCTTGAGAGAACCTTAAAACATCTTTTCTTGGGCTAAGTAAGAGCAAACAAAGGTATATGAGCAATGACATCTTTACCCAGCAACGCAGCACTTGCATTCCTCCTCTCCTGGGATGAATGAGGGAAGAGCAACAGCAAGAGGATGCATATCATGGATTTTTGGAAGCTGGGATTCAGGTTTTTTTGTTTGTTTGTTTGTTTGGTTGGTTTTTTTTTTTTTTTTTCTGTTATATCACCATATGACCAGAATAGATAAATAACTGATATAACATAAATAACATGGTTGTTACTATGGGTTTTAAATATACTCTCCTTCATAAAGAAAGCCGTTTACACTCATCCAAATATAGTTAAACAAGATAGGAGGAGAAACAGAAAGGATGGAATAATCATCAAGTAAATCTGATGATGGTGATGGTACTAACTATAACAGGTGACACACTGCAGAGACAGGAATGAGGGGATAATAAGGATTAAACAAGAAATATTTGCGGGGAGAAGTAAAATTTTAATTTCTTAAGGTCTGTGAAAATGGAGGAGGAAAGTAAATGTTCCCTACCACTGAACAGTATGAAAAGGAAAATAACATCCCTCAAACATGGTTTTCTTTCTTTCAAGATCCAAAAAGCACAGCAGTAAGACAATCTGCTGCTCACATAGGAATGTCAGCAGGGAGAAGCAACATCAAATTGGACCATTAAAAATAACCATAAACCCCCTATATTGCTGCTTCTCTGTACATGAGATAATAAAAGGAAAAGCAGCTGCAGACTAGGTTAGTAGAAAAAACCAAGAACAATGGTAAAAGGAACACCATGAGAAATTGTAAAGTAAGAGTAATCTTACTTTATTAGGCTAATATTAGATTAGACTAATTCCTACTGTTAATCTAATTCCTACTGCCCTTTCGATTAAACCCTAGCAAAATAACACTGTAGGCAAATTAATTGGGGTTACACCTAAGGTAAAATAATTTTAAAAAAATAGGTACACCAGTCCACAGAAGTTCTCAAAATTAATGGTAAAATTTTCCCAGGTTATATAACAAAGTTCTTTTCCATTTTATTTTGTAGGAAGAACTTACGTTCAACTACATATGTGGTAAAATGTACATGAAAACCTAGTGTTTTTTAAATAAAACCCCAAGAACAGTAAAAAAGCTCCTCCAGGTGATATTTTCTCTCTAGCTGTAAAAGTTCTGACACAAAATATTTGGTCTAAAATACTACCCACCAGTAATTAATTATGTATTTTGTGCTAGAATTTAACCTTAGAGAGTGGTGAGAAGGAAACCAATAACATCTCATGAAGTTATCTCTGAACAACCTGCAGCAGAGACAGGACTCATTCATGTGACAGAACTCCTCATTTATGCCTCTTAGTTTTGGTAGTACAAGCACAGGTGGTTCACAGGATGTACATATGCACAAGCATTTCAGTGTCAGAGAACAAAATTAAACTCTGTCTAACCATAAGGTACCTTTGAATAATTGAAAGTAATCTAAAAATTCAGAAGTCTGCTCTTTTAGAATTTGGAGAACAAGTATTTTTATGGTGTCAGCACTGAGTTGTATGGTTGGGGTTTTTGTGTGTATGTGTATTCTCCCTTTTTATTTGTGGTGTTGTTTATTTAAACCCTAAAAATGTGTGCCTTATGTCTACTTTTTACTAGGACACTCTCTAAATGGCAAATAACACTAATTAATGCTACTTTTTAAAAGGAGCATTGGCAAGTTCTTCACACCATAAATTCCCATTGCACCATGGTCCTCACACAAAAATTTTGTCCCAAACCCCCGTGGAAAAAAAAAAAAAAAAAGATTATTTTTAGCTCTGGAGTGATGGAGATGCTCCTTTCAACTTAGAAAATCTAGTCATGAAGGCCACATCATCAGGGAAGAGACAGAAATAGTTTACTTCACAGGTCAAATAAATATATCTGAATTTTACAGTATAGTAATATCAAAAAGTAAGTAAAACAACCACCAAGCTAAATTATACAGGTCATTTACTTTTGTGAAAACAATAGTAAAAGTCAGTGCTGCAAACAATAGTGTAATAGCAGTAATATAGCAGTAACAGTGATGCTGTTTGAGATGTAAGAATAAAAAAGTTACCAGAGGATGCATTTTACTATATTGTAGAGTTCTATCCCCCAATGCCTCATGCAAAACATTCAAAAGAAACTGATACTAACAGAGACACGTTGCTATGCAACAGACCAAACCCAAAGGACAACTAAACAAGCAAGAGCAGCAGCATCACCATCCAAGTAACCAGTACACAAACTGGAGTGTGTAAAGCTATGCCAAAACCAGTAGCATTAAACCTAAGCTGTCACAGTAATTTCTAAGTGGTTGATTGCCTCTGTGTTTGAAAATCATTCTACTTCAGGTCGTTTCACACATTTTGGTCTGTGTCAGGCAGTAATCTGATCATTAGAGGTCTCCTCTTCAATTACTCCAAATTGTTTCTAGCCTTCAATCAGCTATCAAATACAATATTATCTCAACTGAAATTTTTCTTCCCTACCCCTCTACAGATGTAAAAATATCTACCTTCTCTAGCACTTTTCTCTCCTCATTTTCTTCATCTTTCTCCTGAGCCATCAAAACACTCCTAGTTCTGTTACTAATTTAAAGATCTAGAATGTCTGTTTCCTGATCAGCTTTCAGCTCTTACTCATTTTTCTGATGCTGTGATCATCTGTCCCACTTTAGTCCTTTTGGAAAATGAGGGAGGGGAGGGTATTCACTTGATGGGTGGCCATTTTTTTTTCCCTTGTTGCTGGTCTCTTCCAAAATACCTGCCAAATGTTTCTCTTTTACACTATTAGAAGACTTTCTCAGCTCTCACAGACAGAAATCAGTTATTGCTCCTTTATTTTAAGGGCTACCTAGCTGTTCAAACCAACATATACACACAAACTCAATCCTCATTTGCCTTGACTAACACCTTTTTCTTTGTACCCTTCCCATTCTACCATTAGAAATTATGTCCTGGCAGTAAATCATCCAGCAATGCTGTCATCTATCTCAGTCCTTGAAATATGAAATCCTCCTGCAAAATTCCCCCTTTAAAGTTGTGTTTTAACAGGTTTAATATGTAGTAGCATATAGGAGTTTCTACTAGGTAAAAATGAGAAGAAACTTGTATGAATGAAAGGCACACTAATTTGTATGAAAAAAGCAAAGCACTGATTTCTTGACTAAGATCTATCGATTTATCATTTGAATTATGCGTAAATAATGCAGCTCTCTGTGCTATAATGTAGGGCACTAAGTATTCATAGTCACACAGCCATACCATTAATTGTTCTGAAAGAACTGTCCTGCATATTGTCCTTAGATTCATGAAGGCTTCTAATCCCAGATGCAGCTTTTATCCATGTTTCCTTTCACTCAATGCTCCACACCTCCCCAGGTGTGTCAAGCCATCAACCTTCATTAAGTCCCCCTCAGCACATGATTCTTTAAGTAGCTTTATCAATATTAATCCAGAAGGAGATGATTAGAAAACCAGAAAGGTATCTGCACTGCTTGTAAACAAACTCATTATCTGCTTATCAAACATATTTTGCATTTTTCTCTAATGTAGAATGTATATGCTTTGGGGCAAGAATCAGAGCTCCCAATAATTTTTATACATCACATTTTTACATACATCCTTCCTTCACTCCTTTCTCTGCTATTTCACTACGCTGCCAGTCGAAAGAAAAGATTTTTTTACTTATCCATTCAAAAAAAAGGAGTGCGTGTGATATGAACTTTTTCAGCAAAAAGTGAAACTGGAAGTTTTCTGCAGATTTATATTAATTATACAAAAACATGCATCAGAAAATCCTAAAATAATCAAGTCCAAAAACCAGAACAGATTCTGATGATTGCTCTGAAAGACATTTGCTACTTTTATTAATAGTATTTGATTTGCACTCTGAAAATTTTAGCCCACTATATTTGCCTTTGCAAAACACCTTTTACTCCTATGGGATACAATGCCTACAATTTTTGTTAGTGTTTCCACAGATTTTTGTATTCATAATCTACTGATTTCATTTTGAACATTTGATTTAAGTATTGTAACATATTAGTGTTATGAGTAAGAAGAAAAAACATGGTTCTTAAATAAGCTAAATGTGACAGACTGAGGTACGTTATAAGCAAAAAAGCAAAACAGACCCAGCTGTTTAGTTCTTGCAAAAAGTAATTACATACGACTTTGAATTCCTCATAAAATGTAACACCTGGTCTTCATTGCACCAGAAATATCCTGGTATATGTATCTATTTCCATTTGTTTCTGGTATCGTTCTAAAGGGAATCAGCAATTTCTCTTGGTAAAACTGTCCTTACCATACGTAGGACCAGTGTGCTTCCAAGGAGAAACACCCTGATTTACACTTCACTTAAATACTTAGCTTTTGTGCCTTCAGTGTAACAGAAATCCATGCTGAACTGCATTGGTCAAGCAGAAAACCTTTCAAGACATCCATGGTATCTTTGAGGATAAAAATAGTCATGCCTCAGGCTAATTAATCTCTGATAAAACTCCATTAACTTCAGCAGAATCATTGCAATGATTTTTTTACATATTTGAATTAAAATACACGGAAAAGGATTTAGGAATGTTCTCCATTATGAGAGAGAAACAAACAAAATACTATTGCAACTGAAAGGGAGACTGTAATGGTGGACATTTAAGGTGTACAACATGAGAAGATCTCTATTTCAAAGCAACTTTAATGCTTCTTAATTTGCATACGATCATTTCTGAAAATACTGTTTTACTGAATAATTCAACTTCCAAGGTTCTTGAGGAAGCTGAAATAAACACCAGTAGGAAACAATGAGTTTATTTGAAAACAAACTATATTCACAGTATCTTATTTTTGGCTGTTCAACCCCACTGTTGCAGCATCTCTAGTTGCTTTCCTAGATTTGCCAATGTGCACCTTACTCACTGGGAGTTCTCTTTCCAGGCTTTCGCTTGTGGGGGAATCAGACAATTGTCCTTAGAGATTAAGTGAAGGATCTGAGTGGCAGCAAGTGGTCACAGATCTAAGTAGAGAATATCTGATAACAGAAATGGTTGCATCCGAATTTCTATAGCAGGTGATCTTTGTCAGGCATTCTTTGAAGCAACTTTTCAAAGTCCTTTAAACCTCTTCTCTTTCTGCAAGTTGGCCTCTTTGCAAGTTTTTGCTAGCTTTTAAGTTTCTCTTCCCTAAATAATAAGGAGTTTATGATGGCCACCAAGGTAAATGTAGAAAGGTAGAAAGCAGCTAGTGCAGAGGATGTGAACTGGAGTGCACTGGTTGATCTGGTGTCGATACAGCCTCCTCTTAACTCCCTATCCAGTATGCTTTCATTACCATAAGGAGAAAAATCTAGTAAGCAGAAACCTTTATTTCAGCTTAACCTGACCAACCTAAATTGTTTTTATTAGGAAGAATAGAAGTTTTCTGGATATAATATTAGAATTTAAAAATAATTATTATATTATAATATTACTTTGGATTTCATTCCTGTCATTAGTGTTTAAATATGAAGATTTCTTAAAGGATGTATCATCTTATTTCCACTTAGTTCTGCTTGTAAACAATGAACCCAATGGCTCAAATCAGAAGACATGGCTTGCAAAGAAACTGGGAAATCAGAGATTTTCAGCTAAACAGTGTTGTTATATTTAAAAGCACAACTGAGTGGGGTGAACTCTGTTTATCAAAATTTCATAGATGTGTCTGTGAGTAAGATTTTGCAGAAAGAGGAGTGTAGCTGAACAGTATTGGTTTACTGTGTGTTCCTCAACCATACAGATTACTGAAAGGAAAATACAGATAAACTGCAAAATGTGTAAAATTAATGCCTGCACTGAGAGTGCACCATTGTACATTGGATTGACTATAAAATAAATAATGATGACAGCTATTTTTTCTAAGTATGATTTATGCCACTGTTCATCATATGGCATTACACAAAAATGCACAATTAGAGATCCAAGCAGCAGCTCTTCTCATTTCAGCTGTCTTCCAAATGTTATGTTATGCTATCATTTTAATTTAATAACTCTGAAGCAAGAGAGGAAGATGCTCAAGTTGGTTTTTACCAACGTGGAAATCTAAGGCTAAGGAGAAACCTGGTTTCTAAATCAGTCTCTACATTTTGTTGTATTTCAACATTAAGCAGCAAATACTTGGCATGAATTCTATATATGTACTTCCTACTGATGGAGTGTTAAGTAAATAGCTTCTCTCTATACAAACATGGATGAAAATTTGAAGAATAACTATAGGCAGCACAGAGAAAAATTACTTCTAGTTTTTAGGTCTCTGTTATCCCCTTAGGGATTTTTTTTTTTGTGAAGGAATGTTTACATATACAGTCTTCCACATATATATGCCCCTATACTTTGCTCTTCTGTACGCAACATACAAAGGATCACTCAACAGCATATAGTGCTCGTAGCATTATGCAAAAAATTCTGAGAAAACTTTTATATAATCTGTGAATATAACTCAATACCCTATCAAAAGGTAAGGACCTGCCCATCTGCATTTGTTTCACCTTTAAAAAGCTCATTTTTTCACATTGGTTTCTGTAGGCAGACAAGACACTAAATGGACATCCCATAAAATATTCACATTACTAAAATCTGGAGTCTGATTATTTATCACACACATTGTTACATTTAATGACAACTAACATTTTATACCTTTTCATGAACCTTTTGCCCTGGCTCCATTCCTTCAATATGCTCTGATTCAGCAGGCCCTTCCCCAGCTGCCATTTTCCTTTGAATGTGTGCATTTTGTTCTCGCAAAGCTACAATCTGCAAAAGAAAAAAAAAAAAGATNCAAAAGAAAAAAAAAAAAGATGCGGTAAATATATATAAGAAACCAGAAAAACACTGAGCAGGCAATTCTTAAAATCTATTAACAATTCAATCTTATGTTGGCCATTTGCAGTATTTGCAAAATTAGGACATTATATGCAAAGAGGTTTTAAACCAAAACATACTAATGATATTAAGGCCATTAAGGATACAAAGGAACAAATGACATGATAGTCAAAACTGTCTTGTCATCTATCTTGATTTTGTTGTAGGACACATTTTTTTTAGCTTGAAAGATGAAACAGCAGTTATCATTGATTTTTTTAACACTGTGAGAACAAGACTTACTCTTTTATATAGAATTTGATGAATGCCAAACTTGTGCTACAGGAAAACAATACCAAGAGGCTGTGAATCAAACACAAGCAATGTAAAACAAAGTGGTAGTTTTCGGTCAGCCTGCCATGTGCTAATAACAGCAACATACATTTTACATGGCTTTTATTAAGAAAAGTATGTACATTAACACCTTCTACTATTCATTGACCATTTTAGCACATATACAAATAGGTGTTATTGTATTTAATATATTGGTTATTTATTGGTAATGCTACTAAAATTCCCATGCAGCTACTGGAAAATAGGCTGCTTTCTCTCTGACTTTGTGGCTTACTCTCAAGCAATATAAAGTACAGAAAGACATAGGTTCTATTTTTTTTTTTTTT
>WEIU01008022.1:265-10498 GCA_013389925.1 Aegithalos caudatus | reverse complement strand
TTTAGGGGTTCTACAAATACACTGAACTTTAAAACATTTTGCTTAAATAAGAGAATCACATCTTTCTCAAGTAACAGAAAAAGGACTGTATAATCTTATTAGCATAGTTTTGCTTTTTACACAATCAGTAATTTTATATTTGTGGTTTGTTTTCTGAACAGCTTCTCTCACTTCTTTTCCTTTATGGTTCAAATAGCTCTCAAATTAAAACTACTGAAATTATTGCTTCCACCAAACAAAATTAGCCACCAATTAGTGCTAAAAGATGCTTTCCAGTAGACTGAGATACTTCAACACACATAAAATTCTGATTGATATAGAACAACTACACATAACATGAAAAAAAATGTAAAATCATAGGATATATTAATTGACAAGCAAAAATGTTTCTGGATTTTTCACATGGTTATCTTTTGTTGATCCATTAAAACACAGACATCATTATGCTTTCATTTTGAATTATCACCGGTATTTACACAAATCCTTAACAGCCCCTTAGATGAATAAGAATACTCTTTAAACACTAGTGTAAAATGTTCTCATCTTATCATGTATTCAAAGAGTTTAATTTTTCTTAGCCTCTATGGATCTTTAGGTACCACCACCTCCCAAGGAATAAATAAGAAAAAAAAACAATTTAGATGACAGGTAGATCAAATAATGCAATGTTGTGTATCATTATTTGGAGGGATTTTCTAGATTTTTTAATTTTTGGGAACAATCACTTTGCCAAAAATCCACCATTGTTAAGCATTACAGTTTCAATGATTTTATTACTGTAATGATTGCAGAGCAAATATATACAAGAACAACAAAGAATTTGAAGTCTGGCACATTGCAGAAGTTTCAGCTCTAGGGCAGTCATCAGATAACAGATCTAAACTGTGAAGAACCACACAGCTAATTTATTTTCATACTTGTTCTGTTCTTGACTTAATGAATAGGCAGAACTGGTGCTCCTAAGGAAGCATGGTAATTCTTCAGTGTCATACAAGTAAAGATAAATTTTTGCTTTTTACTTCGTTGAAACAAATGTTTTTAATTGCTATCACACATCTTTTTATTACTTACTTTTTTCTGATTTAACTTTCAATTATGTGCAAATTTTTTTGCAAATGTGTACATTTAACCACTGAACCATTTATGTAACTTTTTAAACAGGTTGCCAAAACATGTAAGAACAGTTGATGATCTGGGTAAAGACACAGATGACTAAATTTTTCCTAGGTATACTCCAAAAGCTCTTAAATTCTAATGATCATTACAACAGCAGACAGCAATAATAGCAGAGATCTAGGTAAGAAAATGATTGCTCAATGTATATGAAATTTTGTAATATTATTTTTGAGAAATTCCTATCTGTTCTACTGATGTTTTTAGGTTTACAACATCCAGCTTAAAATATCTATGACAAAATGTCCACAGACAGCTTTCCAAGTACCTATATACTATCCAACCTCTAATGTTAAATTACTAATGGATTCCATGCTATGTTCTTTGTTTTGGAAAGTAAAAGGTAATATTCTTGAGCATGGCATCTTAGCTGCTGAGAACAAATCAAAATACCCCCCGCTCCCTACCCCAAGACAGATTAATAGAAAATAAATGTGGATAAATATCATTATTCTACTTAGGACTGTTATACCCAAAACTGGACAATCAACCTTAACACTGAAGTCCAAACTGTACCTTCTAAGATATGATCAAATACATCACATTTTGGTACTTAGCAGCCTCTGCTTGTGGATCTAAAATGATTATATTCTATTTCTATAATCACAGACATTATTTTCCTGTTTAGCACTTGATCTGGACTACAGTAAAGCCTTTCAATGTGACTCTAAACAAGACTAAATTTTCAAATCTCTCCACTGCTGAGTCTAAAGAAAGTCTAAAAATTTGGCTCTCTGTTTTCTTTGCCAAGCTCATTCAGCAGGTCTGAAAAGTTCTTCTTTTTAATGAAGAAAAATGGAGAAATCATTGTCAGTTTAAGAACAAAATGTAGAGTATTACTTTTCTAGTTGGACCTTTCTAACTTTTGTAGCTTAAATCCATGAAAATACCCCTAACCTGAAAAATACTCCTTCAGCTTGTTTTCTTCTCACAGGCATATTGATCTTCAACATTCTTTGTTTTGCATGTTAGTTTTGTAACTCACAAGGCACATCAAAACCTTAAAGAATTTCCATCAATTTTGATTCTATCTTCCAGATGTCAAAGGTACTCCAAAACAAATGGAGTAGTTTTTCAGTTTCTTCAGTTTCAAAAGCCCTACTCTGTCATAATAATTCTGAACATAAACTTACAGAACTTCTGCCTTTCTGTCTCAACTAATAAATAATTTCAATGTTCCTAAAGCCCAGCTCCTTGAATTTAAAATTTTGGTAAATACCTCCACTATACTACCTACATAAATTACCTCTAAATTAGCAGAATTTGTGTCCATTATCTACAGACACCATTGAATCGTTTTTTGGGGTTTGTTTTTTTTTTTTTTTTTTTTTTTTTTTTTTNTTTTTTTTAATGAAGTTAGGATTCAGCAATTCAGACTCAAAATTTGAACTCGTCTCCATTTCCATAAATGGCCAAGTATATATATATCATGCCTATATTCTTTATAGCCTGAATCCAGATGTTAAGGGAATATTGATTTCAAATATTAAAATAGAGCATAGAACAGAAGATGAATACATAAGGCAGTATTGATTTGAAGAAGTACCTGATGGATCCATACCCATCAACCCTGATGGTGAAAACAACAATTTAATAAGAAAATTTCATAATGGATAAAGAAAACATGAGATTATAAATCAGTGAGCCATAACATAAATTCCTTCTATTTAACAAGGGAAACAGTCTGATTACTAACTTTAGTAGGACACTAAAATATAACAACAAAAGAAATAAAAGATTCAGGCAATAGTTGAAAAATTGTGAAGGATAACTAAAAGGGAAAGGCAAAACCAGGGGGAAAAAGGTAAGATATGAACTGGGCTTATTAGATAAAATGAAAATATAATGGAACACACAAGCTATACATGAAGATGTTGTGGATTTATTCACAGCATAAAGTCTCTCATCAGACACAAAATGAGGCAGGGAAAGCATTACTCTACATGTTTACTTCAGGTATATTGCAAATTAATTAATTTTAAATTATTTGAGTGGTGTGAGATCAGAATCCTTTACTAAACATACAAAATCCTAAATGACCAGGTACCTCTGCTGCTGAAACTTGAGTAGCCATTTTTTTGCCTCATATGAGTTTCAGTCTTCAGGCAATTAACTTTACTAGGAATACTTAATATACTTCTCTATATAGTGATAGGACAAAGCTGGATGTCCTTAAACTGAAGGAGGGCAGATTTAGCTCAGATCTTAGGAAGAATTCTTTACTTCTTATACGGTTCCAGTGCCTCATCATTTTAGGAACCAGTTGTCCAGAGAGATTGTGGACTCTCCATTCCTGGAGATATTCAAGGTCAGGCTGGATGAGGCTCTGAGTGGTCTGGTGTAGTAAAAGGCACTCCTGCCTGTGGCAGGGGAGTTGGAACTATGTGGGCCTTGAGGTCCCTTCCAATTCAAACATTTCTATGATTCTGAGATCCTATAAAAGTCATGAAATTATTGTAAGCTTTTGAAAAGCTGTTTCTCATAAACTTTTCCTACCTTAAACAACTGAATTTGTTTATGTCATCTTCCAACATGGAAGCAAATCTCAGTATGGTTCAGTATCCTGGTCAAATGAACTTCACAGGGCTGGTGATTGGCTATATACACAGGATTTCACGGAGAGAGAACACAAGATGCTCTTCAGGGTATCATAAACAGCACATTCTGATTTCATGAACAAAACTCATAGGTCCAAACGAAGTCTTTTGAAACAGCAGATAAAAAGGAATGGCCATAAAGATGACTTCAGTTTTGAAATGGTTTAGTTTTTCCATTCAGCAATGCAAGTTCTGAGCTTTACAACCAGGTATTCTTAAAAGGGCAAATACAGAATTTAGGCTCTATTTTCACAATAGCTAGGAGTCAATATATCTATGGAACATACAGCATTGTAATCAACATTAGCCATACTTCAAGGGAACAAAAGAAAAAAGTCTTTTCAGATTGAAAAAACAGAAGTTTGGGAGGCAGGGAATGAAGACATCAGCCCTAACAATGCACTTTGGGCTCACTTTGGGGGAAGAAAAGAATATTTAAAAATTTTTTTTAAACTTAGCACTTTGTCCTCTCCCCCATTCAGCCAGGTAAACAAAAAAACAGTCAGTCAAAATTTCAAGTAGGGTGTTTTTTTAGCACAAATTTCCCTTTTAAACTAAAGACTGACAGCCTCTCAGCTAGATATATTGTCTATTTGCCTGGGATTTCAGTGCATTTTATTGCTACTTAGGGGTGAGCTTTCTAGAAACTTTACACAATTGAGTCCTTTAAAACCTGTTCTGACATATCAAGAAAAATACTACTTCATTAAAATAAAAAAACTGTGGGAGTTCTGAGTAATGAATATTTTCAACATATTTACATGATGAATTCTCCCTTTTTGAGATAGCTGACTTTTTATTAATATTGCTGTTTAGCTTTGTTATGGAGAAATTCTGATCACAGAGAAATCATCCTCATGAGGGAGCCTTGGAGATCAGACAGTAGTAGAAACTCAGACAGTAATGAGAACAAATCTTGCATGTTTGTGGTGAGGTAGCACACCGAGCTCCAGCCCTCAGTTACACATCTTTCACAGTTTAAGTCTTTACCTCCTATGCTTCAAATTCTGTCAAAGAAAGCTAAAACATCTTGCTTTTGAAGCTTCTGGCATATCTTGATTATTTTATTCTTACGATCTTGATGTTGGTACTGCTCTCTGCAATGCTGCTAGTACGGGACATCGCTGAAGCATACATAATGAATGACAACACGCAAAAATGACTAGAAATGTTCTGAATCTGCAGCAGATTGCTAATGTTAAATGAAAAACATGAAAACACTAACCCCATGGACCTTTACTGTTGATGGTGTGTACTTGTGATAACTATTGACAAGGTCCTAGCTCTCAGTGTTTTATTGACATGCCTGTGGAGGTCACTGGTGGTGGTGACAAGGGCGCAGTGGTGCAGGGGTACTGCTCGGCTGTGGCTCTCAGCTGGCTGCAGCAGGGCACTGACCGGCCACAGCACCTCCTGCTGCTCTCTGAGCCCTGGCCCCGCCTCAGCTCGGGATGTCTGGCATTTTTGTACTTTAAAAGCAGTAATACACTATTCAGGCTGGTAAGAAGGCGGTAGGGCTTATCACTCTCTTTTGCTTTATTATGAATTCTGGACCAAATTTTCACTGTGTAAATACCTGTCTTGTGCTGCTACACATACTCTAGAGGATGCACTATTTATTTCTGTAGCAGCACTTAGAAAACAGAACAGGAGAAATTTAAAGCAATGGGGCAGGTACTATTGTGAAGAAGAGTATCTGTCAAGATTTTTCACAGATTACCAGGTGCATTTCAGTATGTTTTCTGCAGAAAGCCTTAACGAAGTCAACAAAAATGTACTACTTTTAATTTGTCACAAAATTCATATGAAATACAACACAGTGAAAGAACTGTCTTGTACAGAGGATAGCACAATGGGAAAGTAGTAACAAATATCAATTACATGGTTGAATTATATTGTGTATTTGACACCTGCTGACTAATTTCTCTTGCTTTTCTTTTATTTCCTTACCAAGTTCAACAAAATAGCAGAAAAACTACTGTTCTTTCATTATTACTCTGACAAAGACTAGTATTAAAAACCTCTGGAGTTCATTGGTAGGGTCTGATTTTCAGCTTGTCAGAGATGAGGATGGATTTGGCAGAGACATTATAACATTCACTCTTTTCAACAATATATGAGTTACTGAAACGTGTATACATAGTGTTCATGTATATATTTAATATTTATGATAATATATACACACATATATTTGTATCTCTAGGGCTCTATGTAGTTGCTCTTAGTACATAAAACATTTAATTGAAAAGTACCTCTGTTTAACATATATAATTCAGTTAGAAATATACTGCTCAGTTTGAAAAGGTGTTTAGCTATTTGCACTACAAATCTGTTTTCCTCTTTTGGTTACACCAATATATGTCCCCATGAGTAAAAATGGTCTTCCCCAAATGAAATTTTGTATTCTTTGTCTGTGTATTGTCACCTAGAGATTTGAGATTGTTTAGATTTATTTTGACTGGACATGTCTGTTATGAAAACCACTGTTCTGCATGTATATTCAGTTTTATCACATTTTCCCATACAGTGTATCTGTATTAAAATCACCATCTCCACTACTGATCGTAGAAAACATGAAAATATACAACAGATAAATAGGATATGAAAAATATCCAGAAAGGAAATGAACCTTATCCTAGAACTAAAATTAAAGAATATCAAAGCCATGATCTGCATGTACAAACTGTAGAAATCCCACCTTAAGTTTCATTCCCACTCTGTTGAAATTAAATCTCAATAGAGTAAGAAACAGTCTGTATTTCAAGTATTAAACCAAATGTGTACCTATTTAATTTTTGTCAAGATGTCCATACTTTTCAATAACATTCTTACTGGTAGTAATTTTTTTCCCAGTTTTCTTCAGTGAAGACCAAGGATATGGGCTTCACTGATACAAATTTTATCTATTTTTAATTACAAAAGGCATTCCTTGTATGTGGAACTTCTAAAAATGTTTTTGTCCTAGGATTATTGCAGAATGGAATCTAATATGACAGCCTCTTCTAATGTAGTGGAATTACATACGGTTTCCTCTTTTTTTTTTCCTTATTTTTGTATATAGCCACATATTCTACACAAATAAAAGTGTCCAAACCACACTCTCCAGATGCCAAGCTAAGCAAGGAGGTTCATTTTCTATAGACTGAACCAAATCAAATCCTCTACAGCTCCTCATAATAATTTCACCTATATACTAATGGTCCCCACTAGTATTAATGAAATTTTTTTTTTTTTTTTACTGATGTTGACATTTCCTACTCCAAACCAAAATATTTTTACATTTTTGAATTTCAAGTAAAATTATTTCTATGTTTATTTGTATTACAGGCATATGATGGCTCATTGTTTGTAACTCTTGCTAGTTTATCGCATCATAAATTTGCAGAATACTCTTAGAGCTGCATGTGCACTATAGGTTTGAGATGATCCAGTAGGAAAACACAAATAATACATTTACTGGTTCATATGTTAATGGGAATACTGATTAATAAATACGAACCTAGTGAAGCTTAAAGTTGATTTTATTTATTGACCCATGTCATCAATTCAAATACTTAATAGAAATTCTGCATATAAGACCTATCCATACATTAAAAGTTAATATTGGAGTAGCATAAAAGATGCTATGGTCTTGTTACACTATTTAAAATCTAACTTGAGACTTAGTAGATGACCTTAACAAATGATCCAATATTTAACAAATTTACAGAAAATAGAATAAGCATTTCAAAGAAGCACATTGAGCAAATGTTAAAACAATACATTATTCCAGCAGATTAAAACCAAAGGATAATGGGTATGTGCTTTGCATTTTCATCGAGATGGAGCTGCAAAAAGATACTTAATGGTAAAGAATCATTTTGTCTTGCAGTCTAATTCTTGCAATGAAACTATTTTCATCAGCTTGAATGTCTCATTTGACAAATGTCAAATGACAAATGTCAAACAAATGACCCCAGGGTGACACAGACAGAAGGATAAGCAGCTATGCTCTGAAACATGAATTCCTACCTCCCACGCAGGATAATATGGCATCCATTTCAAAGTTTATGTTTCCCAAACTAATGATCAAAGAAAATTGAAATATTCTTTCTGATGGCCCCTGAAAGGCACTCTGTGAATACTGTGAGCAAATTAACCATTAGACATTAAAAATTTCATGGATTATCTTTGTACACGTAATAGTGACAATGCATGTCAGCTAAGTACAACTTTACCCATGCGCTATGTTCTTTACCTAAAGAATTCAGTATGTTTAAAGCAAGGCATTTGTTAACAAGACATTATGAAATCAGGTCTGGGGAGAGTTGCATTCCATTGATATTTTTAAGCTCCCTAAACAGATTGCCAAACAGATGACATTAAATCCAAACTGAAATAATCCTGGTATCTAATCTCACGCTGACTATGAACAATCCTAAACTAACCTTATACAAGTAACCTTCCAATTTAATGAATCTCCTGGAGACTTCAGGTGTGTTGGCAAACAGGTGTGAAATATGCTCAACCACACATCTGGCTCATGTGATTCCTGTGTTCTCTCAGCTCGTATTTCTTTGGCTGCCATGCCATTTCCACTTTCTCTGTTTTCATTGCTTTGGATGAGGAATGTGTGGTAAATTAGAAATCCACAAAATCTGTGCTGGAAACTCAGAGCTTTCCTATTTTGTAATTCCCTGGAATAAAGTAGAGGAGATCTATTTATCAATGTCTGAGGCATCTTCTTCATCTTCACACAGCTCTGTCATATATTGATATATTTGACTGCTGTTGTGCAGAAATGTCAGGCATGCTCTGTGATCCCTCTTTACTGTACAGACCCCCAAAATAACTCAAATAACTCAACCTCATGAGATCCAGAAAACTGTCCATACATGCTGATTTATTGCAGAGGGGTTGTGTTATTTGATGATGAATACTGTGTCCTACAGTTATTTAGCTGCAGGATCTCATGGAGAGCACTATCACTTCCTTCCTGCCTGCAGCCCTAGCCTCTCTTTCATTAGGAAACTGGGCATGGAGCTGGGGTGAGGGGACATGTACCCAGTATTTAACTCCCAAGCATGGAGTTACAACACAGTAAGTGTGATAGGATTCTTACAGTGTACCAGAACAACAATCCTGTGACAGAATGTGCACCTGAATAGATGCCATTACAGCCATCAGCTGTTAAAAATCAAAGCATGCAATTTAGCCAAGTCTATCTATCAATACTTATGAACCCATTAACTACTGGGTTGCATCCTTCTTTTTCTGCTGTAGAAACAAGTAACCAGTCATCCCAGCTGAACTAATCTCAATGCTTTTAAGAGAACGAATATTCAAAGAGAATCAGATGAGCCTGAGTCTTATGAGACACTTTAAAATGCTCCTGTGGTAGTAAAAAGAGTAATTATTGCTTGCCACATCTATTGCACAGGTCACCGTGCTACCTGGGCTTTACAGTCATGCTGTCCAGCCTACAGCTCTATGAGCAATGGACTCCATGAGACAAATTTTTACTGTCATGTGCTACAGAGAAGGAACTATATTTCAGTATTTTTTTCCCCACAAAATGGCATCCCGCTCCTTTACTGGAGCTCTTTTGGGAGCATTATAAGGCAGTAATGACCATAGTAAAAATGTGCAATAAAATCACTTCAGTATGAAAGTCAAAATGGAATATATTTCTACTAAATAAACAACTATATATTTATATTTCTGCAGCAATTTAAATTGTAATTAAGATTTGGCCCCAGTTTTTAATGCATAGAAAAATGCAATCTCCCCACGGGCAAAAGTCTGAAGACTTAGACAACAAGTATTAAAAAAATGAGAATATAACATTTAAACAGAAGAATAGTATGAGTATTTGTAATAGAAATTATAGTTAGATTTCTTATTTTTACATTATAGTAGTGACACAATTTGTTTTCACAATGAGCAATCTATAAGACAAATGCTTTTGAAACACAGACACAGACACATGAAAGACTATACTGGAATAGCTTTATGTTCATTTTGATGAAGATGCAAATTTTATGGGAAGTTTGTGCTTCAAGGTCTAAAGGAAACTGGGAATTTTTAATCTCCAGTCATCATTAATTCAGTAAAACAAGGCATTAAATCACCCAAGTTTCTAATCATGGGGGACCAAGGTTTCATTAAATCAAATATTTCTGTCAGACATAAAAATGAAGTAGATTTGAAGAGATTTGCAAAAAATATTTCAAACGTTGGTCTCACTGCTCTTTTAATGTATATTTAAACAATTGCTTCATAGCTGCACAGCAGGTTTTGCGAGAAGAGTAAAGAATGAGGAAGTAGCAAGACACAGTTTGACATTGCTTTTTTACCTTTTGCCATGCTCCCTTAAGCATTATTTTATTAACCTTAATTTTTTCTTTTCCTTTAATGGAAATAACAGCTTACAGTACTTTAAGAGCAAAGCATGCGTGCTTTTGTTGATATTGTGTCATAGCAA
>WEIU01008021.1:47887-110191 GCA_013389925.1 Aegithalos caudatus | reverse complement strand
AGTGACCCCAAAGCCGCAGCACTCAAGCAGGGCCACCTAACACCAGTAGCCCAGGGCCATGTCTAAGCAGATATTGAAGGTCTCTAATGATGGAGAGTCCCTGACCTCCCTGGGAAATCTGTTGGAGTGCCTCTTACCTTCTCTGACTTTACTATGTGTAATAGCACAACCTGCCTTTTTTATTTTTTTTTTTTTTCCTGCTTGCTGCACTGCACTCTGGCAAAGCTGTTTGTATTGGGACTTAAAAAAACTTTAAAATCAGAGAGTAGCTGGGACACATCTATGTGTATGTGGCTTGCAATGAATTAGGGAAACTACAGGAGTGATAGAGGATATATATGGAGACATCAGCCAGACAAAATGAATGCGCAATGTTTAAATTTTTGTGGTACTTCTGAGAAATGTCACATCTGCCTCTTATTTGGCTGTTTCTAAACCACTAGCTCCTTTCTAATTAGGAACACATCCTTTTCAATGATTTTTTTTTTTTTCTGTTTCTATTAATCATAGCCTACTGCAGTTTTCAGGTTTTCAGGAAAGTTCTGTTATCTCTCCCACTGTGGTAGTATCAGAGGTTTATTTGTAAATTCCATTGCCACATTTTCAATTAAGAAACACCACTTCAGAATTATCTTAACACTAAGTGGTGGTGAAATTCGATGCACGTACCCTTAGGTCCTTAGCTTTTAATTAACAGCCCATTTCAAATTGTTCTGCCTTTCTTACAGGTGAATCGTATTGTGGCTTGTTGAGTCAATCATTAAGAGGTTCTGGATTATTAAACCATTCTTGTTTTTCACTTTATGAGATGTTGGATTTTGTGGCTGGGAGGGCAAATGACTGATGGATTTAACTCAGTTTAAATCATAACATCACATAAGTTACTGCATATATCCAATATATTATCTTTTCTGGTTATGTCACTTCTGTGTGAATCATTTTTGTTATCTCATAAGGGTTTGATTTTTTTCTGACATTGTAAGTTACCTACCTTTAAAAGATATATTGATTCATTACATTAACTAGTTTGAACAAGTCACACTAACCTTGATTATATTGTAATTTTCTTGTGCAGGGTTGATCCATTAGCAATCTTAGGAACTCTCTAAATGCTATTTTCAAACTAGATCCATGAAGTGACTTTTGTCTTTTATGTTTTGAGTAATAAAAAGTAATTCCTCCTACAAAACATATATAAGGAAAAGAAAAAATAATCAATTTGCTTTTATACATGCTTCATAAATGAAGTCAGGTTCTGTCTGTCTTCTTCATATCAGTGGAAGTTTGCAAGCACCATTGTCAGCACTGTTGTGCTGTGTTACCAATAGTTATGACTCCCTGTCATAACTAACATTGTCATAATGATACAGTTAACCTCTTCTACACAAAATTAGATAGATTACTAAGAAAAAAATATTTTTTTTCTTTGGAAAACTTGCTTTGCCAAAAGAGATTAGCTTATAAACCTTGTTGAAAGTATAAATATAACATTACTGTATGACTGTGAACTGCATGTTTTCTTAATGAGCCACCAATTTTATTATTCTTTCATCAGATGCCTCTCTGGAAGTTGCTGCCATTGCTCTTTCCCATGGCTAGTATTTTAAACTGGAAAAGGGAAAGAAAAGCATTAAGGAAATGAAGACTCTGAAGAGATTTTTATTTAGTAGGATCCATAGTACGTTATTCCTTTCCTTTCATATAGCTATCTCTAGGCACTGGAGATACCATGTATTTATCAGAATGGTGATTGCATTTGGTAGTGCCAAATTTTAATGATGCCAAATGCATACAGTTGAAGAGTCAGAAATGTGAGTTTATGATCTATATAGTAGGGAGGTAGGGTTTGAATTTGTAACAAAATGCTAGAAAAGCAGAACTCCTTTCTGACTCAGTCTGATATGTAGTTAGGGGGGCCTTAGCAGGGGTAGGAGTATTAGTGATACTGAGTAATAAAGGAAGATATGAAAGAAGAAAGAAGGCTCCTGTCAAAGGAAAAAGGAGGAACTATGCTCAGGAAAAAGCTTACATGAAGATTTATATTTTAATCATTTAAGTTAGCCATAATGCAAAACACAGGTATTCTGTGAAGTTTTGGTTAGATTCTATGTCAGAAACAGGGTTAAAGTAACATCTGCTTTGAGCTATGCAGGAAGTGTGTAGCTTAGTAGGAAAGAAGTTTGTATTTTTGGCCTAAAGCATGTAAAAACAAACACATCAACATGGAATGCAGGAGTGCCTATGGACTAATATCCACTTTCACAGAAATTTGCAGAATACATTCACAGTCCAATGGGCAGATGAGCAACAAACAATCCTGCACCTCACTGTTGAGATTTTCAGTATATTAGGCTTTATTTTAAAATTTTTCATTCAGTACATGTGCAAATTCTTTATAATATTCTCTTGGATATTAAAAAAGTAAGGTAGTTACTGAAATTTATCTGACCTTAGTAAATACATGGATGACTATTTTTTTTGTGGTCTTTCTCATCAACTCAGAGAAAGAAAACTCTGTATGGTGAGTACAGTACTAAAACATGGACATCTAATGATAATATTGGGGCGATGCTGTAGAATGAAGAAATGGGGCCACTTTCATGCTAAATGGCTAGCACTTACCCACTAACTAAGGGTTGTCTTTCCATACAGAGGTGTCTGCAGAAATATCCTTCCAGGGGCATTTGACTAAAGCTGGGTAAAGTCCGTGGAAAATGTTAACTGAATCAGAAAAACAAATTGGCAGATTTAACATGGAAGTTTCTGCTTTGAGTAGGATTAGCTGTGTACTCAGCTATCCATGTCCCAGAGGATTTCGCAGAATTTTTCAGCTGTCTATAGCTTGCATAACTGCCAGCTGCTGCAGAGATCAAAGGTTGGAAAGGAGGACAATATGTAGACTTTGTGGTCCTAAAATGATAAACATATACTAATGCATCTACAGCAATGCAATCTACATGTTTATAATTTGTCACAGATGCACCAACTAATTACTGTCTGAGTGCCTAAATTTTAGAATAAATAAGTATTTCCTAAAGCTAATATAATTTATATATTAATTCATATATAATAAGATAGATTNCTCAGAAATTTTTGCTATTTTTACAATATTGCAATTGCCTAAAACATATTTTTTATTCATGTGATACAGCATAGGTAATTTACCAGGGTGTAAGATCTGTTTAAACCATGCCTTTCAAAGTGAAGAAAAATTATTTGTCCTGCTCAACCTAGAGTTTCCCTAGACATTGGAAAAGAAATATGCAACATTGAACGACTCTTCATAGTGCCGTGGGTTTTTCAAAGAGTAAAGTTGGTGTTAATGTAAGTACTGAAGATATTAATGAAATATATCTTGAGACTCTCTTGTACTATTGTGACCTGATCTTCTGGCACATCTGCTGCATACCTGATCTGTCCAAATGTAACTGACTCAAGGTCTGAGAAAAATGGATATTGAAGGAGTCAAAAAGATTTCTACAAGTGGTTCTTTATAGATGATCTACTGGAAATAAATGGATGTACTGATTCTATGGCTTTATTTTGGGAAAGCACCGTTTAAATGCTTGTATGTCAAAGGATTATGCAACAGTAAGGTATGTGCACTTTAAAGTAGAGGAAAGTTTGCAGATGTATTTTTAAAATGCAGACCACACAGACAAGGTTGTTTTGAAATGATTTTGCAGGGTGAGTGTTTGCATGGTCAAGTATTATTTTTTTTTAAATCAATAGGCGCACCTCAAAATGGAGATGCTTTTGTACACAAGTTCTTCATCCAGTGACCTATTTCCATTCTGAATAAAACATGTTGCCTCTTTGCAAAAATCTTACCTAGTTCATTACAGCTGGAACAACTTTAAGCCAAGGAAATATCCATAAAGAGCTGCATTAGCAATACAACTTCTGACTGTTGAATTTCTTTTTGTTTCCCAGAGACACATTCTGAGAATATTATCAGATTATACCAGATCTTTGAGTGAATTTGCAAATTCAGGGGATCTGCTATTTGAAACAATTTTTATTGTTTGCATACTCATTTATCTGTTTTTGACCATCTTAAAAAAGAATAATAAAGAAGTGCTTTCAAGTTTTTGTTGTGTTTGCTACCAATTATGTGTGTGGAGTTTTTCTTATGTTATGATGACATTTCCTCCAGGAAAACATGTACTGGTTACTATCCTTCACTGGTGAAGGATGTGACTCATTCTGTTATTTCCTGCTACCCTGATAACTGAGGGGAAGGTTTTGATTAAATTTAGATTAGTCACTGGGTTTGTTACTATCATGGTGCTCATTTCTGCCTTACCAGGAAAGAACCCTGATGTATTTAGATATCTAGGGGCAAGGACTGAACAGATTATACACTGACTTTAACGGATGAGTAATAATCGGTTTCAATCTAATATATGATGGACAGCTCTGTTACTATAAATATGAAGTATCCCCCTTTGCTACAAGTTAGTCTGCTGGCTATTTTAAGTTTGAACATTGCAAGCCATTCCTTCTGTTGTAGGGGCTGTTTCACTGAACATATCTCAATGTTGTAGATGTATGGAACTGTTATTTAGCTTTTTTTACAAAGCAAATTTTGAGGGAGGAAGAAGAGGTGAGGAAAGAATCTGATCTTTCAGGAGAAACAGGTGAGTGTTCTATAAAACAAGTTACTACTTAAACACCCTCTAAACCAAAAAAAAAGTCACTCTTCCCCTCCTGAGCAAATTGCACAGGAGAAAAGAAAAGCAATTGAAATGGCACATTTAAATCTGTAATCAAATGGGAAGAAATCCAATCAGATGTTTCCTTGAAAGTGTGTTGTTATGCACTGTTTACATAAAAGCTGGAGATGGAGCAGCCCTGCTTGCTAAGTCATGTCCATTGTTCTGCAAAGACTTTATGAAACCATAGATCTCAAAAGAAAATTGTTTTGAAGGATGCATATTTTGACATCACAATTGTTCAGATTTGCATCCTGTTTGAGGATTGTTGTTTTTTAAGATCTTATTCTGCGCTAATGTTCCCTCTATTTTTTCTCTACAAGGTCTTTGTCTCAGCCCTCAGTACATTTTTAACTGTTAACAAGATGATAAGCTACTTATGTTCTCAGACAGATAATCAGGAACAACAGTGTTACACATCAATCAAATATGCCAATTATACATGTATTTTCCTGGTGAAATTTCATCCTTGCTTGTAGTTGGGAAAGAAAGGAAAAGGATAAGTACAGTTCATTTGGGCCTTAGTTCTTCTCCAGCAAAAATTGGACAGAAATGTTCTGGAAGGCTTTTTTTGACAACTATTGCCAGCTGCTTAGTGAGAAAAGTAATAAGAATTTTGAAATATTTTCTTTAATTATCAAAGCCCTTTGTTTACTAGATTCAACACCTTGTTTATTGAGATTTTCCAAGGCAGCATCTCTGAGAAGAGCTCTTTGGCTCTGGCTTTCTCTCTTCCAACCTGAATAGTTTAGCTCTCAGAGCCTGGTGTCTCCTTCCTTCTGTTTCTGGGAGGTGTATTTCACTTGCCTCCTTATAATTCCTGTTCAGTTTCTCTTGAAGGTTTCTGTTGCCCTACATTTCTTTGCTATCTCCTTTATGCCAGTGGTCACAGCCAATAGACTCCTTTGCTTCGTTACAGTGATTCAGAAGTTTCATACTTGCTGGATTAGACACCCCGTGGAACAAAGTTCCTGATCTGAGGATTTTAGATATGAAGATGATAGGTGTGTAATGAATACCTGAGCCAGAGAGCAGGAAAGATCTAAACTGGATAGATGCAATGCAAACAAAAGATAAAAGGAGGGAAGCTGCAGTGGAAGAATGTATTACCAGGAAACACTCTCATCTGCCAAGCCTTTTCTGTTCCAGCTGTAAATTGGCAACATCTCTACAGTCTTTTTATTCAAGTCTACCTTAAATCCACACCTGCATCTTTTGTATTCAGATGATACATTGAAAAAATAAGATATTATGCAGTACTATTCAGTAATTTATTTATAACTTGTCTGATCAGAAGGCAAATAGGCCTTTATTATATCAAAGTTTTAAGAAAGAATTCAGGAAAAATGTCCAAAATAAGATTTTACGCCAATTTAGGAGAAAAAGTTGTTGCTAGTTTTTGTTTTTACATTAAAATGCTTGAGTGTTTTTGGTAGGAATGGGCTTTGTGTAAGAGTATCAAACTTTAACTCAGAAATTGATTTTTCCCCTCTAAAGAGCTAAAAACATTAAAATCTATTACTCATATGCACTGACATTCAGTATTAATTTTATGTCCCACTATTATTGCTTTCTTCAGTGAAAAGCTAACATCCATTTGTTGATCAGTGATACACTCAGCACAAGGAGCATGGCTGCTGATTAAATAACAAGCATGTAAGGAAAGTTTTTTCTTTTAATGGGTGCTGGAAGTAGCTGCTGCTGCTGCCTGACAGTCACTTAAGGGCAGTTTGCTTGCTGCACTGGTAGTAGACAAGCATTGTTCAGTGTGTACTTTCAGCCAACAGCCTAGAGTTCTTTGAAAATTATGAAGAATCACCTCCTTCCTCCATAATTGAAAGTAATCAGTATGGAGGATTTTCCCCCAGATTTGATACTAAAATCTAAGTTGCACATTTATTCCAGCATAGCTAGGTATCTTCTTTAGATAGGCTGAGGAGGAGGAAGGGAGAAAGTGAATCAGAGACAGAGCTTCAGAGGGCATTCAGGTCTTATGTGTGAGTTGTTTCCTGGAGATGCTTTCTGTCCTCTGTGGGTCAAAGAGGTTGTGTCCAAGTTAGCTAGAATGGTTACAGCTTCTACTTTTATGTACTTCATCAAATGAAGTGCAGTTAAGGGTCATTTCTGAGCCTCTGAACCAAAAGGCTCAGGACACAGGTGTTGTGACAGCTTGTCTGCACCGTGTCATTGCATGTGACACCTGCATGGGCTAAGGCAGCTCTGAGCACAGGTTAAGGCAGCTTGCTCTCCAGCTGAGCTGCTGGTTCAGCCACAGCCCTGCACTGCTCTGCTTTTCCATCTTACAGCTCTGGAAGAACTTTCCTAGGAGCCTGGCACTCCTGTTGGCACATAGTCCATGCTGCCATATAGACTTTACAGAGGATTTCTCTCTCACCACCAGAAAGTCAGCTATGAAAAGTAACTCCATTTTCTCCTTGATTAAATCCATCTATATTCAAATACTTTATGGCAGTTTGTATTGCTGCATTAGTGGCAGCTTGACCTCTCCAAGACAACATCCATCTGGCTTAGTGCTCTCTTGTGATACTAAACCTTTATAAAAATCTTCAAAACACTCATTGCATGCTTAGCTAAAACTCCCCAATGATCTTTTTCACTGGTTTTGGTTGGTTGCTTTTTTATTCTTTAAGTCTTTATGTAGTGGTCAAAAGCAGAGAACAGAATGATTAGTAGAATTTCAAAAATCTACACAAATTCTGGGCAAATGTTTTGCACAAATCATTGTTCTATGCTTGTAAATGTTCAAATGCAGTAATAAGCCTTTGGAGATAAGGCTGCAACTGATGCAGCGCAAATGATTCTTCTGAGGCTTAGGAAGGGAATAGCTCTAGGATACTTCCATTAGTGTCACTCTGAAGGGCCATTTTATACCAGAGATTAATGTTTGGTCCAACTTTATACAAGTTAGATGAAATACGATATATACAAGCCTCCATGGCAGACCTAGACTCTCTTTTGGTAGCCCAAAAGACCTGTTTGGGTCTTTTAGACCTCTCCCTATTTAAAAGACACAATTCTCTTAAAATTGGCTCACTTCAGTGAATCAATTTGCTTCTGATACTTTATTTTTTAAATGGGGACTTCTTTTTTTCAGGAGACATATTTGTGCCCTCAAAGAGTAGCATTTCAATGTTTACACCTATCTGTTGTGCATTTCATTGCTTCTGTTGGTCAAGAGGAAAGATAAACTATGCATCTCTCATAATATGTATTGATCTTCCAGGAGATGATTTAAACACCTATCAAAACTCTTCTGGACTCCATATAAGATAAAATATTGTATCTTCTCTCCATTTGCAATTCTTACTGTGGCATGAAATCCTATCACAATTATTTACATTCTGTTTAGCAACAATTCAAAAATATCTATTTATTTTAACAGTTAATCAATTAATAGAAAATTACTGGTCTGGATTTAGGTTGCTTTTGTGGCATTAACTTCATTGTTAATGTCCAAGTTCTCTTTTATGTCATTTCCCTGCAGCTTATGAGCTTTCCAACAGCTGAACTCCGTCTGTCTCTCTGGTACTGTTAGTCCAATGAAGAAGCCACTATAAATTGTTGATAAAATTTATTTTTCTGTGACTGGAGTATCAGTTATGATGGATTGACTATGATCTAGATTTTGAATGTGATGATGATCCCTTTTACTGTTTTAAACACCTAACCTTTAATTAGCCCCCAGTTTTCTTTGCTATTTATTCGAAAATCATGCCTGGATCACTGCATTCATAACTGCATTATGTAAATAGTGGAAACAGCCACAACAGCAAAGGAGGCCTGACCTTCAGCTCTGCCCCAGCAGCTCCACGGATACTTAGTTTCCTTCATTGTTCTCTTCAGGATATTGTTCATTTGGATAGGTTTTCACTGTTTTGGAATCTTTTTTAACATAATTGATTAAAGCGCCTCTATAAATTGAATTTCCCATGTGGGCTTTTTAAAGCCTCTGGAATTTGATAAGCTTTTGTAACAAAAGAAGAAATGTTTCATGTGGCTTGAAATCCTCCTTGCATAAAGGAGCATTTCATCAGCCACGGTCTGCTCTGCTAAGCTCTGCTGGCACAGTGACACCTGAATCCCATAGTCTAACCAGCTTTTTTTGTTCTTGCCTCAGGGTAAGAGATTCAAGAAAGTTGTTTTGTTGTTCAGCAAGGAAGATACTGCTGAGCCAATGAATTAAAATAACATAAAAGTCCCTCTCTTCTTGGAGAGAACTTTGCAAAAAGTCTAAAGGTTTTGCCACTCTCTGTTTGTGGGGCTCTATGGAAATAGTAGTTTAAGAAAACTTCGAATAACTAGGAAACCTTCAATAATCTAAGTTGATATAAAAAAGTGTGGAGAGACAAAGGAGTAGTAAACACATCTCAAGTTTAATTGAAAGTAAAACTCAGAAAGAAAAATAAGCTTAAGCTTCAATCTTCAGGGCAAAAAAGCTGCAGTCTTCTGGGGTTTAGTGTTTCCAGCAGTAGTGACAAGCAGCAGTTAAGGTTGAAAGCAAAACTGTATGGAATGAGACCATTTCCCGTTACTCCCACTTTGAAATGTGCCCATTTCTGTGTCTGATCTGCAGCCATAAAGTGGAAGGTGTGCATATTTTAAAGGCAGCAGGAAGGAATTGTAATTATGTCCTTGCAAGGTCTGTGAGCATTATGTTTTTATCTCCCCAGGAGTTAGATTTTCTTAAACATTCTCAACTGCTATAGCAAAACTCAATCAAAGCAAAGTCTCCCGTCTCCTTTCTTTAAGACCTGAGACAACAGGGGAAAAGAAATTGAAAAGTCATATGTGCAGGTTTATCACATGTTTCTTTTATTTCAGGAACATAAGACACACTTGATAATTCTCTAAAATCAGGCTTGCTGTTCAAAGACTGAGAAGCAATGACAGAGCTGTATGATGTACTGGATGGATTAACTGGGATCCAAACATACTTTGACCAGTATCAAAAGAGAAACCATAGCTTAGTACAGAATGATAACAGTTTGAGACTTTTGAAAATTTTCTTATTGTTCTTCCATATCTTATAAACTAAACAGACTTAAATCAGTTCAGTACACGATAAGCAGGCAGATGAATGCATGTAGGTTATCCCTGCTTGCCAAGAAACACAGCTCTGTCAGTATTAGCCAGTGTGACAGCTGGCTTAGGGCTCAGTTCAGTGCTTGGAGTGTCATGAATAGAGCCATCCATCCATGGAGAACCTGGGGGTGCTGATCGACAGCCGGGTGAACATGAGCCAGCTGTGCCCAGGTGGCAAAGAAGGACGATGGTATCCTGGGCTGTGTCAGCAATAGTGTGGCCAGCAGGACCAGGGCAGTGATATTCTCATGCCCCTGTCCTGTGAAACATTCTCCCATCCGATGTGAAGCTGGTGAGCCTGCACCTCAAGTCCTCCATTTAGTTTTTGGCCCCTCACTACCAGAACTGCACTGAGGTGTTGGAGTGTGTTCAGAGAAAGGCACCAATGCTGGTGAAGGGTCTGCCGCACAAATCCCATGAGGAGCTGCTAAAAGAGCTGAGGTTTAGCCCAGAGGAAAGGAGGCTGAGGGGAGTTCATGGCACTCTATGCAAAGAACTAGGTCTCTTTTTCCAACAAGTGACAAGATGATTCTTCACTGTGAGGATCATGAGACACTGAAACATGTTGTCTGAGAAACTGTGGATCCCTAGAAGTGTCCGAGGCCAGACTGGATGGGGCTTTGAACAAGGGGAAGATGTCCCTGCCCATGGCAGTGGGGTTAGAACTAGATGATCTTTAATGTGCTTTCCAGCCCAAGTCAATCTATGTGTCTATGATTATATGACAATAGGAAATGTTCTCAGGTTGTGCCAGAGGAGGTTTAGATCAGACATTAGAAAAAATTTCTTCACCAAAAGTGTTATCAAACATTTGAACAGGCTGCCCAGTGAAGTGGTTGAGTCACCTTTTCTGGTGGTATTAAAAGTTGTGTAGACATGGCACTCAGGGACATGGTTTAGTGATGAACTTGGCAATGGTAGATTTACATTTGAACTCAATGATTTTAAGAGTCTTTTCTATATAAATTATTCTGCGCTTCTTTATGTATGATCATGGATTTATTCAGATTTATTGCATACCTGAGATATCATGAAAAGGAGTGAGGTTTTATTGCTGACATTTTTCCACCTGCAATCATGAATCGAACTTGGGTTTATTGTTGTGAAGAAAGGAAGTGGTGCACTGTGGAAAAGGACATCAAAACATGTGCAGGTGCTCCTCTGTTTAATTCATTGAAAGATTGCCAAAGGCTCAGGAAAGGAACTTATTTAAGCTGTCAGCAGAGACTTTTAAAAGGTTTTCCTGCTTTAGAAAGATGCCTGCAACTCCACAGATGAGGGAGAGGGAAAGATCCAGACCAAGTATTCAGCCAAGTATTTGTCTCAGCCATTTTGAGACAGAGCTCTTCAAGGTGGTGGCAAGTTGATTCAAATGCTTCATCATGTCAGCTTGAGTCTTCATCCAGCTCCGTAGTCTTTACTGTAAGGATTTCTTGTAGTGTTGAGAGGTAGCCAAGCACGTTTCCTTTGTGCAACTAGCTTCTATTTGTTGTTTCTTAATCATCCAAATCTATTTGTATATTTTACAAAAAGGAAAAAAAAAAAATCCCCAAAAACCAGTCACAAACAAACAAACAAAACACCACAAACAAACCATCACAAACAAACAACCCCCCCAAAAAAGAAACAAAACACTTCAGGGCATTGTTTAGGCACCCTTCCCTGACCATGAGAAACTGCACAAAGCACAACCCAAAACAAAAGCAAGTAGGGTAAGTGTTGAAGGCAGGGAGTGCCTTTTTCAGGGTAGATGGCCTTTTCAGAGGCATTGTTTATGTTAAAAAGTGGGAGCTCAGGAGAGGATTCAGAGGATTATTTCCCACCATGCAGCAGGCATCCTCAAAGCACAGAGAACTATCCTTTGCCTGTTTCACCACAAAGGACAAAAGCAATTCTTCAGTTTATAGGTCTCACCCTACTGTTAATCATTTTAACTGAAACAGGCAAAAATATCTGTTCTGAGATTCAGAGTGAATGCTTCAGGGTACTCTTTAGTTTGTGTTCCTATGATTTAAATACATACTTCACACCATGAGTCCATTTTTTCCCCTTGCTATTGCTTTTACCCAGTCAGTACAAATTCTTGTGCAGAAAGTGTAGTCATTGATATCCTTGCTCATCAAAGTTCAAAAAGTAAAATCTTTGTTTTCTAGAGCTGTTCGCATAGGGAGATGAGAAAAAAAAAAGCACAATATTTTTGTACACATAATGAATATAAACTAAGAGAAAAATGCACGTAAGCCAAAGAAAAACAACATCAACTATGTTCATGGAATGTCTATATATAGTGCTAGATGAGAAGAATATTTTTTGCCTGGTGATGCGAGCAGTATGACATTGTATGATGAAGTTCATTTTCAAAGTCTTGCCACCGTTCAGCAGCAGTGTATTGCTTCATTGCTTTAGTCAGTGGGTTACTCATCTTGTGAGGTAAGTTGTCTTTCATGCAAGAAATTGATTTCATATTTTGTGCATGTTTTATGTACTGCTTTATATAGCCTTCAGTTTACTTTTGTAAAACTAAATTGTCTCACCTTTAAATTCATGTGCCTATTCTATTTTGATGGCAGGGAGTTGCTACTTTACCAGACTTTGTCTCATGGCATGAGACAACTTTCACCAAAACCATATTTCCATAAACTTTTCCCTGTTGAGAGGCATCCCAAGGTGTGAATCAGGACGGTGTTTGCATATATCCAGCCAGCTAATCAGCTAATCAACTGAATACCTTCTGATACCTATTAATTTCACTCCATAGAAACATAGAAAGTATCACTTTTGAAACTATTATCTGCCTTTTTTTTTTTTTTTTTTTTTTTTTTTTTTTTTTTTTTTTTTTTTTTTTTTTTTTTTTTTTCTTTCTCCCCCCCAGAGAGTGAAAGAAAGATCCTGTGTAAGCCTGGCAGCCTGAAGCCTGAGGGGAAGGGGAATTGTTGATTTTTTTTCCTGATCTCCATTGAGTTAGAAGCCTGTAAGGGATTTCAAGTTCTGCTAGGAAGACAGGCCAGAATGGTCCTATGGGCACACTGGAAAAGGTTGATTTATGGATCTCAGAATTCTGGGGGTGTCTCTTAGCTTAAAAGTTGGAGAAAATATGAGGTGTTGGAGAAATACAAGCCAATTGCTATCCATGTATAATGATAGAAAACAGATACCTTAACTTGATCACGCAGCTTTGTGGTACATATGTCAGAAATTTTAGGCAAAGAAAGCCTGGTAATTTTTTTCTGAAAGAAAAGAAAAAAAATTTTTGTGGCCTTCCTTCACTCCTGTCCTGTTGTTAAGATATAAAAAATTATGAAGGTGGGCAACTAGTTTGGTTTATTAGGCATACCCACAGCTGGGGGAAAACTGGTCATGAGGAGCAGGGGCACAGAAAGCAGTTGGTGTCAGGGCTGGCAACAAGCCTGGACAGGGAGCAGTTTCCTTGCTAGTGGCACATACAGGTGATGTATGACACCCTGGCCAGTGGGCAGTGACAGGCAGCACAACACATGATTGAACTGAGCAGACATGAGCAGGACCCCTTAACCTGATAGCGTGAGCCCAGAATATATTGTTTTTCATGTCATTAACATAGTGTCCTTTTGGTTCATGAGAGCCAGAGATTCAGCAGTGGTTCATGGTTCATTACAGCTAAAGAAGAAGGGCTCATTTGGGAGTATTCCCCCTGTATTCTGGAAGGTAATTTGCTTTACAGATAATATTCATATTTTTCCAAAGGTAATCATCATGCTTTCTCTTTTCCCCTTCCAAAAATAATCTATTTATTTAAATCTTTTGTTTGTTTTAGATTATTTTTTTAAAGTACAAGATACTGTTTAATGGGTAGTCAGACAATGTAGTTGCTGTTCTTGGCTTCTAGTGCAGGGATTAGGACACCAGTTCTAAAAAACCTGGAAAACTATTCTGTATGTAAGTGCCTGGCAGAAAAGTTGTACTTCTAAAATATATTTCTGAAAGAATGAAGGAAAAAAAAACAAAAACAAAAAAACCAAAGAAAAAGACCCCACAACAATAAAAGGCATAGTAATATGGGGTTCATCTAATCTAGTGGGCAGTAATAATTTTGTGTCACCTATCTTCTGAAATTAAAATAACTGGTAGATTCTATCCAGTGGGTGAAAAATTCAGTTATTGCAGATAAGAAGCTGACAACATGCACAATTCAATTCAATTCAATTCAATTTTAGTATTTTGAAGTGCAAAGTTGCACTTCATTATGAGGTAAAAAAATATGCTGCATTACAAGATTTTTTTCTTGCAAATCTCTTAGAGAAGTGTTCATGTATCCTGAGGAGTTTTCAGCTGATATTTTAAAAACTGCTGACACAAAATATAATCAACATTTCTAGGAAAAGAAGAATGAAATAAAAGTTTTACTACCTTCTTTTTCAAATAGAAAAAAGTATGTCATACATACATTTTTTTTTTTGTTTAGGTGATGGTTTTTAAGATTTTTTTTGTACAATTTTATTGGAAGTTCCTGCTTTATTATTAAATAGAAATGATATTTCAATACTATTCTATTCAAAGAATAATTATATAGAACACTTTGCCTAAACAGAACACATACAATGAAAGTAAGTGCAAACATGCTGGGATAAATAATCATTCATTGTCTGTGCTGATTAACTTAATACATCTCTAGTCATTCCTGTTTTAGAAATGTGTGTTTTTTCCCCCTATTCCAAATGAATCTTCACATATCCTTTAAACTGTAAGTTACCATCAAAATAAATTCATATTTTTCTACCACTCTCCCCTCTCTATTGTATACCACCAATCTAATTACCAACAATGTATTGCATGAAGAACTTGGAATATTTCTGGTAGGTGCACTGGAAGGTGCTATTTTGGGTTTTCGTTTTTTTGCTATTAAACTTTCTAAGAAATAAAGTTCACTCTTTGGGTAGGCATGCATGTTAATTGTGTAAATCTGCTGGTTGATTAATTGGTTTTTCTTAAAATATATATATATATATTTATTTTAATTTCAATTCTGAAATATTTGATGCCATTGACATCTTCTACAGTCTTAAGTAGTAATCAGGGTTCGTTATTTTAGTTCTCACAGAAGTACTTGTTTCAAAGCTATTCTGAATTTAACTTTATTACCAAGGTTGGTCTTCCAGAAATTATGTTAACAGCTTTCAACTACCTCAACTTTTGAAGTATCCTTTAAGACTGTTCCACTTTTTAAAGGTTGGCACTGAGTACTTGAGTTCCACTTAGCATGACATAGCATTTCAGGGCAATGAGCAAACCTTTCCCTTCTGTTCCACTTCATTGTATTTCTGTGGAAACACATTGCATATTTAAGGTGCAACTGCTTGGCTTCAGGCAGACTCTAAGTTAAAGAGGATGCTGGCTTTAGGATTTAGATAATTTGATGATGTGATGGTGAGAATAACTGAAGTAAATAACTTCAGTAGTCACCAATATTTCTCTAGCATTTTGGGCTGAAGGCTAGTGTACCTTGATAAGGTTGTTAAGTATTTTCCTTAAAATCCCACGGAAGATACAGCAGCAGGCACAGTTAGGAAGAACTGAACTATAGATAGTAACCTTTGTGGAAGAAATAGTTCCATTGTCTTAAATAAAGGAGTTCAGAGGAAGACAGATAAAGGCATTTCCCCTTGTTATTTTAAATCCTCTAAGCATCAGGATCAAAAACGGGAGGTACATGTCTCTGTGGTATGAATACAAAAAAAAATTAGAAAGCACAACTATGAGATTTTTTTTAATACACACAAGGTTTTTGACTTTGTATCTGTCATTTCACAATGTTTTCAGCTACAGTACTTGTCTTCTGTAACTGGAAGGCTTGACTGACTTGTTCATGAATGTTATGGGTTTGGCAAAAAAATCCTAAGTGGAAACAAAGGTGAAGCTTTTATTTTTAAGTCAAAAAGGATGTGACAGAAAAAGGTAGAAAGTGATTTATAGCACCTGACGTGGAGCTGTTAGTCCTGCTTTTTTTCTGTATGTCTTTTTGCCTCTGGTGTTAACCCTATGTTTATCAGTAGTTTTAATCTGTTGTCCCAACATAAAAGCAAGAATCCAAAGTAGCCTCAACTTGCTAAAAATTGATGTGATTTATCATAGCACAGAGATCTCTAGAGGGATGACTGGTAAAAGGCTGTCATTCTGTGACACTCTCAGAAAGATTCTTTTAAAAGTTAGAAGAATTGCAAGGGTCAGTTCTGCAAAATCTGTGTTACACACGGAAAGCTGTAGAAACTTCTCTTGACTGCTGAAGCCTCTCACTTGTGTGGTGACAAAATTCCAGCTGGAAACTGGCACTGTCAGATGTAAGCTAATAAGATGAACTGAAGTGCATGCTTGTATAAAGATCCAGACAGACGTTTGCAAAGTTTGCCTTAAAAAGGTAACGCTGAAAGAGTCCATTGATATTTAAAGACAAATTTTTGAAAAATGTTTAGAAGTGAGTCCTAAACAGGTCTGTCTCCTTTATATAATGAGACTTTGTTGTAGGCAAATGTACTTGTACCTATGATTCTTATTCAACTCTAGTCAGTAGAAAAAATGCTTAGTTCTCTCTCCCACACAAAACCTAAAGTAGTTCCTTTTAAAATCAGACAGCAACCATCAGCAAATTTTGGTTTGAGTGGCTCATTTTTCAAGTCTTTTTAATTTTAAATGAATTTGATTATATGAAATGTTTAAGATCATCAGCAAAAATATACTGTCTTTACAGCAATGCAATATTGGGGGTTTTGTTTGTTTTTTGCCCTCAAAAAATGGTTCTTTTGAAGGAATATGAAACAAATGTGCTCGGTGAGTATCTATGCTCTGTAGATATAGGTGACAATGGTACAGCTATGATGTGATCACTGAGGTTTATACTTGTTTTTAAATCATGAATTCATCTACATAAGGCTTTTTCTCTAGCACATGGGCAGAGGTTATGTCTGTTCTGATTATATTTGAGATGAATCATAGTATGAATATATATGTTTCTTAAACGGTCTCTTATAACAGATTATGCTGTTTAGACAGCAAAAGGTTAGGTGAGATAAATCTTTCTGCAAATGGTTGAAGAGAACAGTCAGCAGATAATGGACTCTTCTGTAGTGTAACATTTGTAAAGTTAAAGAAATAAAGTCTATGGTTTTTCAAGAAAAGTGAAAAAATGAGATTAAAAACAACTACACTTTTTTTTTTGTTTGTTTGTTTGTTTGTTTGGTTTGGTTTGGGTTTTTTTTAGCAACCCAGTGAAATTTTACTAAAGCTGTACCCATACCAAGGGAAATTAGTGAGAGAAATCAATGATGTTCCTGTGTTGCTAAGGCCAGCTTTTGTTGCCATAGGGTGGTGTCCTTAGAAATACATAGATAAAAGGACTTTTTTGATGTAGCCTCCCTTTTATAGGGATATTTTCTCAGTGTTGTCCATTTACTTTACACTCTGCCTCAAATAACTTGAACATCACTGAGAAGCCCTCTTTAAGCAGCTCTTAGGTGACCACAAGCATTATGACTATACTGATTTTCATACAGAAGCTCCATGGGTGAGCTAAGTTGCAGGAGCATGGTATGAGTTAACAGTAAGTTGTGTTGATCTTGCTAAGAAAGGAAATTGGTGACATTATGTAATGTATCTTTGCCTCATGAGTTTTTTCATAGATAAAAGGCCTCAGATTCTACATTCCTGTCACCAATATTTCAAAATGGCCTTGCTGTCTCTCACAGCTGGGGATTCTCTGTCAATGGGAGGTGGTGGACTGGGTATTCAAGATGATCTCCAAAGCTTCCACCCAAGAATATGGGTACTGATTCAGTAACAGTAATAGAGCAGTAATTGACAGCAAATTACATCCTAAATCATGTTGTCACAGAAACATTTAGGTTGGAAAGGAACTTTAAGATCATCATGTCCAACTGTTAATCTTAGTCTTCCACTAAACTGTACCCTTAAGTGCCACATGTACACATATTTTCAATGTCTCCATGGATGGTGACCACCCTGGTCAGTCTGTTAGAGGGCTTGACAACCCTTTTAGTGGAGAAATTTTTCCCAATATCCAAACTAAACCCCCCTTGGTGCAACTGGAGGCCATTTCCTTATTGCTTGTTTCTTGGGAGAAGAGACTGACTCTCACATTGCTACACTCTCCTTTTAAGTAACTGTAGAGAGTGATAATATCACCCCCACAGCTCCTTTTCTCCAGGGTTGACAACCCCAGCTCCCTCAGCCTCTCCTCACAGAGGCTCTCACTCTCTAGACCCTTCAAAGCTTTGTTGCCCTTGTTGGATTTGCTCCAGAACCTCAAAGTTCTACTTGTAGTGAGGGGCCCAGAACTGGACACAGGACTCAAAGTGTGACCTTACCAGCACGCAGCACAGAGGCAAAATCACTGCCTTTGTCCTGCTGGCCACACTGTTTCTGATACAGGTCAGGTTACTTGACCCTTCTTACAGAGGTGATACAGTCTATTTTTTCTCTGAGTCCCAACCAAAGCTCTCTGTTCAGCCAGGCCATCTCCCCCTCCAGCTTGGAATAACAGCCTGCTCCCAAATCTTTAAGATTTCCATTTTGAAAAACACCCAGCCTTCCTGAGCCCCTTTGCTATTCAGGACTGCCTCCCAAGGAACTCTCAATCAGGCTCCTAAACAGACCAAAGTCTGCTCTGCAAGTTCCAGGTGATAGTTCAAGGCTCCCTCCTTACCTCTCCAAGAACTGAAAACTATTTCATTACCATTTTATCTAAGACTGCCTCCAATGGTTGCACCACCCACCCACCCTTCTCTGTTCACAAAGAACATGAAACAGGTCTCAAATCCACTGAATGCTCATCAAATAGTCTTCTCACTGAGGCTACAAAGATTCTCTGACTATAACTTGAACAAAACCTTATAATTCTGACTGTAATTTCAAGAGTTTTAAACATGGATAATTAGATGTTCTTGTAATATGGTGGTTTTTTACCATAGGATTGAAATTTCCTACCCAGCTCATTTGGTTGCTTTCTGAAAAAAACTTCTGTCTTTGATAGGGATAGGAAGACAAATTAGAAAGCCCATACTAGTGGGTGTACAAGATAAAAGAATTGTCCAAGCCAGGGTAGCAAAGAATCAAAGCTCTGAGATAAACTGAGGCTAAGAAGCAAATGAAACCAGGCACAGTTTTATATCAGCATTTGAACTTCAAGTGCTCTGATATGTGGTGGGTTGTTTGTTTGTTTTTTATTTTTTTTGTGTCTTTAAAGAAGAAAAGTTTAAAAAATAATAGTTTTTCAGGGAAATTGGATTACCAACCTGTAAGGAGTTTGTTTTCAAAGCATTAAGGCCAAACTATTTTCATTCATCTATGATGAAGGGAAAATAAGATTTGTCAACAAGTCATAAAAACAACAATACATTAGTCTGTCATCACATAATACATAAAAGTTAAGTCCTACAGTAACAACTTATGCCGAGATAATACAGAGAAAAAAAATGCATGAGCAGAACTAAATTCTGTGAAATACTAGCAATAAGGATTTTAATATTAGAATGAAAGTAAGCTATTAAAAGACACGGAAAAGAGAATTTTGAATGTACTGAGTGACATAATGTCAAAAGAAGGATCTGTAAAAAGAAACTGAATAAAAGAGCCAAGATGTTTACTAAGTATCAACAAAAATGAAAAGCATCCTAAAGACAGCAAAAAATGGAATCTGAGAAGACAACTCTGATTAAATGAAAGTAAACAAGCTGGAACAAGGAGGAAAGGTCTTTCTATAAATTGCTTTACTTTGGGAATATGTCCTGATCAAATGAGATCGTTACATAAGACTGTCAAAAGGCACCATTAAACCTATTACCCACAGACTACTCAGCTACCATATAATCAAAGTGTGTTAAAGGATTCTTTTTGATAACACTGGCATTAAAAGATATAATCAGGCTCAGTTATTACTCTTTAATAGAACCACAAGTAATATGAGGTGAAATGTGCTCAGTAAGATCAACATGTTGCTCATCATGGCTGAGGTTTGTTCTGTCATATTGCTTTTAAACAGACTGTTTATTTCATTTAATAGTTATAAAGAAATACCATCCAATGAGAATATTTTGATTTATCCTTAAAGTAGTTGGTAGAAAAGATGGTATTAAGTCAGTCTTTCATCTCACAGTTCTATTTTCATCTTTTTTTGCTAACATGTCAGTGAAAAAACTAATAAAAAAAAAATCTAAATTCAAATGCAGCTTAAATCCATCATAACATGCCTTAGCAATCTGTCATTTACTTCCACTAAGCATATAAAACACTGCATCAAATTAGCCTGTGCTTACAATCTCTAGAAGAAAATGAAAGTTAAAAAAACCTCATTGAAAGGTTTCATCTTTCGAATCAATTGTGAGAAATGAATCCATAGCAATTAGCAATGAAGCATTAAAGAATTTCAAGAATTTCACCCAAATTACCTTTGCAAACAGATTCAAAGATGAAGATCTTGAAACTGAAACACAGCAGTCTTTTGAGTGAATTGGTGCAAATAATGTATTAATGGGAGCTCTTGGGAAATAAATTATTGTCAAGAACTGTGGTTGATAAGTAATTGATTTTCAGTTTTGTACTCAAAGAATTAGTCTGACTGGAAGCAAACAAAGAGTCTTCTCTATTTTTTAGTTAAAATGAAAAGGTTAACAGATTTCAGGTAGAATAATTTTTAAAAAAATTCTTATTATATTTTAGAACAAGGTAAAATAAAAGTGTTTGTCTACTTTGATTGGCTCATTTCCAAACTACAGGTTCATTTCCTATATTGGCTATGATTTCCTTTGACATAAATGGGAACCCAAGTTCCCTGCTTATATGTTGATATATGTGTTTAGACATTTAAATGTAGGTGAACTGTATCCTGTCTTTCCATCATACACAATTAAGTCTAGCATTATGAATGGCATCCCTTTTCTACTAAAAGGGTGGAATTAATTTCTCTGAGGAGATTTCTCTATTTACTTCTATGGCAAGATGAGATCTCTTAAAAAGTGGCTCTCATACTAGAAATTTCCCTGTCAGGATGATATTGTCTCCTAGCTACATGTAATTAACACTGAGACAATTTCATGTCATACATGGGAGAAAGTGAAAAAGACAACCCTTTGCAGATTATTCCAAAAAGCAAGAATGAAAGCATTTATCTGAACAGAGGGCCCAGACATCAAGAAGCAAAGAAAGATTTTCAACTTTGATCTTGCATATACTGGATGAATACTTTTGTTCTTGGGTAACTGTATAAAAAACTGGGATCATCATACAATCTTTTAGTTTATAAGTTGTGGGAAAAAGAGTTGACATTTTTCAGTGAAGCCAACTTCCCTCCCCCAAAATTTCTATATGATCAAGCAGAATGTTTTTTATTGAAGCAAATTTAATTATTGAAAATATATATATTTGTCAAAAATATTGCAATACTAAATGATAGTAGACTCCCTATTGGCTCATTTTTCCTTCATGTAATCAAAATTTTGCTGAAAGTAACCTGCCACTCAAATCTTCTGTATTTTAATAATTTTGAAAAGGAGTCCACATTGCATCAGCAAAATATTTAATGAATTCAGCTGACCAAAAAACATTACCATTAATTATTGCATGATTTTTATTAATTTGATCCTACTGCACATGAACAGCTTGATCAGAACTGATGTGAAATGATGTCTGCTTGAAAAGTTGTGAAAATTTTCATAGGCAGAAAATAGCAAAGCTGGTGTTAATTTAAACCTCTTACTTTGAATAAGTTCTCAGAAACCAATTTTTGCCTCATATACTGATGACAATTTGCACACAGTCACCCCTTTTATTACACTCAGTTACTTGCTCAAAAAAACCCACCATGGTGTGAATTGCTAACATCACTTCCCACAGTAGCTGTGGTCTCCTTGGGGTTCTTTTGGCCAAGTACCAAACTAGCTCTGCTTCTGACATTTTGTTTGATAACATCATAAAATGGTAAGGCCACGGAATGTATACATAGCAGTATACACTAATAAAATGTTTATCCTTTAATGTCTCCCAGATGCTTGCCTATAGCTTTTTCCAAAAGTAAAGAAAATGTGTTGGCTGGATTTGATCTTGTGTTCATATTGTCTGCTGGGTCTATGTGATAAGTTACATTCTCTCCTCCTTTGCTTTTGTAGAATCAGTAAAGCAAGTGCTGCCTTAAAGGCCTGTTCCTCTATGTGTAACAAATGCCAGGTCCATTAAATAGCTAGGATCAAATGGTAATAAAACCGGAGGAGAGAAGAGCCTCATTGAGAGAAAAGCAGTCAATTATTTCTGTGTGACATGAAATTACAAAATTCTGTGAGACTCATAATGTTTAACTCCAGGGAGTTTTGGAGTTAGTAGAATGAACAGAAGAGTTCCCAAATTTAGGAGAACATTCAAGACACAATATGTTTATTTTGCCATTCAGTAAGAAAGGGCAACACACTTGGGATTTTATATTACTTACCTTTTGACATTGTTATTTATGGTAGTTGAGACAGGTGCAAATGGCAGGTGCTGTGACTACCTTTGTATTTATAGTTTGCACAGCTGTAAATCACCAGCAGAATCAGCGAGTGCTGTGGGATAGTAGGAAAATGAAACTCTGATAGGAGTATCTGTTCAGATAAGGCTGAAGAAAAAAAAAATCAATTGAAATATTCTTACAAGTCTGTAAAATGGAAATAAAATGTTAGAAGGTTTTCATTGTTTAGTCTGTGTGCTGGTTTTGGCTGGCATAGAGTTAAATGCCTTCAGAGTAGCTGGTATGGAGCTAGTTATGGATTTGTGACCAAAACCATTTTAATATCACAGTGATGTTTTAGTTACTGATGAGTGACCTCAAGGCCTTTTCTCTTTCTCACCCCATCTCAGCACTGAGGAGGGTGGGTGTGCACAAGAATCTGGGAGAGGACACAGACAGGACAGCTGACCCCAAGTGACCAAAGGGAAGTTCCAGATCATATGGCATGACGTTCAGCATATAGAGCTGGGTGCAGAAGAAGGAAGGGGGAGACATTTGGTGTGATGGCATTTGTCTTCCCAAATCACTGTTATACATGATGGAGCCTTGCTTTTCTGGGGGTGGCTGAACATCTGTCTGTCCATGGAAAGTGGTGAGTAAATTCCTTGTTTTGCTTGTGAAAAAAGCAAAAGCTTTGCTTTACCTATTGAACTGCCTTCTTCTTAACCTGTGAGTTTTCTCACTTTTGCTTTTCTCATTTTCTATTTCATTTTGATGCATGAGGAGTAGATGAACAGTTGTGTGGTGCTTAGTTGCCAGTTGGAGTTAAACCAAAACACTTTGTCGTGAGATATCAGGTAATATTTTTGAAAATGTTTAAATGCTTTTCAAGTACTCTTTCAATTGCAATACAGACATTTAGGCCCAGACCATTTACGCTTGTCAAAGCACTTCACAGTGAATGCAATTTATTCTGTGTCTGTTATAGGAGCATCTGCCAGCACAGTTATCATCATCAAGGATGTGATCTTTGGTTGACAGCAGAAACTTCCATTATACAAACAGTTGTACTGTCAAAACCAAACTTTTGCTGAATTAGCTAATTTTACTTGAAAGGTCTGCAAGACAAAATGTTAGTGTAGGCACTGACTTGTCAGGATGACACCAAATACCTTCAGGTCTGAATTTTTCCTAGTCCAAAAATAGTTTTAAATGCGTGCATCCTATTTTACAAAATTGCAGAACTGCAAAGGCTCACTGTGCAAGACCTAGGACAGGGTTGTGGGTCTTCTTTGCCTGTGGAATGCCTAATGTTGCAGACATGGTCTTTCAGAGTCCCACATCCCATATTAATAGGCCTCCCTGTGCACACTCTCTGATGCACTTCAGAAAAAAATCCACACAGTCAGCACCTTGTACAAATTGTAGCTTCAAGTCAGCTTTCTAATGGGAAAGCTTTCCTGAGGGAGCCACTAAACACAAAGTACAGGGACAATACCCAAATGCCACCTGCTGCATATCCCAATAACAATGCAAGAACATAACTTTGTCTACTGAAGAGCCACAGGTAAATGAGCATGACACAAAGCTCATAATCTTTATTTAAAACTCCACCTTTTTGGAGTGGCAGAAACAGTAGCATTCTGATTCACTAACAAACATATATAATGATAACAAATATGAAGAGAACAAGGGATTCTTTTGTCCTGTGTACCTGAGGGGATCAAATAAACTGTTTCTACCTGTCATGTGGGAGGCTATAGATACTTTACATGCTGTTGCACTGTAGCTGTGCAAAAGATGGTGACACTATGTTGAAGAATGTAGCAACAATCTGATGGTCAGGATTGCCAGCTACAGGGGAGAGAGAAACATCATGAGCTATATTTTCATTGCGTCAGATTAAGAATTTTCAAGAAGATATGCCATAGTCACATGCAAACTTTTTGTTCAGTTTTGAAAAGAATCAGATGAAATATAATCACCATTCAGATGCAGACAGTCAGTTTAAATGACCTAACAGGTCCCTTTTGGCATTTATTTCTGTAGTTCTATATGCCAAAGCATTAATATTAACTGGAAATTATCAGGGAGAGTGAATAAGTTCAGTAATATTTATTTTACATTGGCCTAGATAAGAGTTAAATAGAGGTGAAGCATTTAAATATATGAAGAGCTAAAAATAAACAATATAATATTTGCATTATTACTGTGTTCTCCTCAAAACATTTAGTGTCAACTTATTTTAAAAGATATTTAATGTTTTAGGAAAGCATTGCCTTAACAGTAACAAAAAAGGAGTGTATTCTCTGTACTGATGATAAAGTAACAATTATGATCGGCTGGGTTTTTCTAGAATACCATAGAATCATAGAATGGTTTGAGTTAGAAGGAACCTAAAAGGTCAATCTAGTTCAACCCCCCCTGCCATGGTCAAGATACATCTTCTACTAGTTCAGGTTGCTCAAAGCCCTATCCAACCTGTCCTTGAATACTTCCAGGGATGTGGCATCCATGACTTCTCTGAACAACCTCTTCCCCTGCCTCACCACCCTCACAGTAAAAAATTTCCTCCTAATATTTAATCTAAATTAACCTACTCTCTTTCAGCTCCTCCTTACCTTGTCATGCTATTCCCTTGTCCAAATTCCCTCTCCAGCTCTCTTGTAAGCCCCTTTTAGGTACTGGAACTCTGCTCTAATCTCTCACCAGACTCTCTTCTCCACATTGGTCAACTCAACTTTCTCAACCTGTCTTCATAGGAGACCTGCTCCATCCCTCTGATTATCTTGGTGCCTATCTTATGGACTCATTCCAGAAAGTGGATGTCCTTCCTTTTCTGAGGAACCCAGACTTGAATGCAGCATTGAAGATGGGGTCTACTGAGAGCAGGTAATATCTTTTATGCCTGATCTGGAGAGGGGAGACAACTGAATCAAGTGATTAATTTTTTGATGTGTATGCTGAGTCTAATAGAACAGATATGCTTTATAATGTTTGTTTATGGGATAGGGGCAGTTCTTAGCATGGAACAAGACTGGTAACCACAGCTAGTATATTGGTTTAAAAAATAACATACATGCAGTGTTTTTCCATTATTATTACTCAAGAATGTGCTTAAACCAATGACCTTGAGTTCATAAGTCAGTACTATTAAGATCTCTCAAATGGTCACTAACCATCCAATGCTTTACTTCCTTTATTAAAATCAGTAAGACCTCCTTAACCTGGGTAGGAATGGGATTTCAGTAGGTGCATATGACACTGTCAAGTTGATTTACTTGTTTTCCTTTAGAGACAGCTCTGCCAATAATCTCCACAGCTCATATGTTAATTCAGTCATGGACTCCAAGCAGCAAACTGAGCAGTAGAAACCTGAGTATGGAAGAAAGAGTAGTTTGTTGTGGGGGATTGCATTATACAAAGAGCATTGATACGAGCCAGTTCCCAAACTTGTCCTAGTAACCAGGGTTCAATCTATGCCATCAGTAAGAAGGTCAGTATAGATGGACTGCAGTAAGCTAAAAATTCACTCAAAAGGGAATATATTAACTATATTTAGGGACTGTAGCTGTAAGCAGATCTATGATGAAACTGAATGTGAGACAAAACAATCACATCATTTAATTTATCAAAAAGAAGGCCATGAACTTCAAATATTTTAAGGTCAGAAGTCACTGTTTGATGTCCTGACTAATATAGGTCATAGGGCTTTCATGAATTAATTAGCATTGACTTCTAAGAGATAAGACCTTTATGTTTTCCCTGTTACATGTAACTGCTGAAATCACTAGATCAGAAAGAAATTTAAGATATTTTTCAGTTCACTTTGAACTTTTCCATGTTATTTGCAGTGCACTGCATCAATGTCATATGCTTCTATACAGGGAACTCATATGCCCTTTCTTATCTGGGCTCTTGCAAGAGCATAATTCTTATTTGCTTCAGGTAACTATGTAACTATGTGAAAATAAAAATGATAGCAAACTGATATTTCATAGAGAAAGGGAGAGAGACAAAGAATGAGATAGACATGGAATGGCATAAACACGTTTTCTCTTGTCTCTGTATCAGTTTGCAGACTAATGGCATAAGCAGGTGAGAAAGAAAACATCCTTATCTTTTTCAAAAGGTGATTGCAATGGACATCTCTGGATTGCTTTTTACAAATTATTTTTCTTTCATATTTTTAAAGGAAACTGAGATTTTCAGTATGCAAAATTGGGAGGAGTCTTTTATCCAAATAATTCAAAAGTGGATACCTTTGTGACAATATATGAATATCAAGATTTTGTAGGAGTTCTTCCCATGTATATTCCATTTGCCTGTGTAGACCTGTAAGTACAGGGAAATCTGTACCTGAACAAGTTGCAGTTGCATATGCTGACTACTACTGGATTTAGATTTATTCTTTTTCTTTTTTAAAAAATTATTCTTTTTAAAATTTATTTTTTGTTTTGTAAATAGATGTAAAGTTTGTGACCCACAGCATATTGTGGCAATTAATTCAATATATTAAATACATACTGTGTGAAAACGTTCCTCTTTTATTTATTTTGAATCATCTTCTTGATCATTAAATTTGATCATCTCATTTATTTGATCATTTCTTATACTGGACCTTTTATTTTTTTATTGGATATGTTTGAGCAAGTGATAATTTTTCTCCACAGCAGTATGTATGGTGCTGTGAATTTGTGATCCAAGCAGGGTTGATAACCCAGGGATGATTTAGCTACTGCTCAGCACTGCTTGCAGTAGCTTTTCTGTCTCTCACCCCATCCCAGCAGTGGGTGTGCTCAAGAAACTGTGAAAGGACACAGCTGGGACAGCTGCTCCCAGCTGACCAAATGGATATTTCATTCATATGGCATCATGCCCTGTGATAAAAGCTTGGGAAAGAATGAGTTAATGGCTACAGAGTTTGTTTTCTCAAGTAACCATTAAGTGTGCAGAGATTCTGCTTTCCTGAAGGTGGCTGAACACTCATTTGTAGGTGAATTTCTTATTTTGTGTGTGCAGCTTTGCTTCACTCATTACACTGTCTTTATCTTGGTCCATGCTATCTCAGCTTTTGCTGCTCATATTTTCTCCCTCAGCCCACTGGAGGCGATGCTGAATGAGTGACCTTGTGGGTGTTTAGCTGCTGATTGGAGCAACCCACCACAACTGACAAAATTTTCAGCTTTCTTCATTAATCTTCTAGAGTTACAATATTCCTTTCTGAGATGTGAGAATTAGAACTACACAAGCTTTGCAAGACGCAAGTGCATCACAGAATTGAATGGTGAAATTACATTTTTGTCTTATAGGTTATCTCTTCCTTTCCTAATCATTTTTATAATTTTGCTTTCCTTTGTGAGAGCTATGGGTAATCTTCTTAGATTATCCATTGTAGTGCAGAGACAGCTTTTTTCCTCAGTGGTAATTAACTAATTCAGAACTCATCATCCTTCATGCAGCTTAAGATTGATTTCCCCCCGTGGGCATAATTTTGCATTTATTAAGACAGAATATCATCTGCTATTGCAGTATCCTTTTAAACCCCCTGTAAAGAGTCAGTGGGCCAAATAGTAACTACAGGGTACTCTTGAGAGATACTGTTTTATACCAATCAAGGTGATAAACACAACAAAGGAAAAAGGCTCCAGGAATTTGAACTAGATTTTCTAGAAAACTATGGCAAGGATCTTTTTGTGCATAATTTTTCTCTTGGAAAAACTTACATGACACAGTGATTTATACTGACAAAAGAGAGTGATCCACTTTATCTTCAAATCATGTGACTATAATCTCAAGTTATTAAAAAAGAAGGTTGATATTAGCCAATCCTCTTTCTACTTTAATAATCTAAAAATGAGCAGATAGCCCTCTCACATTAATGAGCAATATTACATGTCTTTCACTTGAGAGGTATCCTTTGAGCTATACTTCTTTGACACTAATACCTGAGTTCAAAGACATAACTAAATACAGATTAGAGTAGAAATATACAAGGGATCATATGACTGAATAGTTTGCTCAGTTAAAATTAAAAGGAGATTAATTTCTCTTTGAAAACATTGGGAAATCCCTTATTAGTCTAAAATATCAGACCTAAGAAATGTGTTGCTATTAATACATGTGATATTTTGTGAAAATATTTCAAATTTAGATTTAAATATATTAAAAAGAAAGTTGTGTCCACCACTTGTGATTGCTTTGCTGTTCTGGCACAAACAGTTACTTACTCTTTTTCCAGAATGGAGTGAAGCATAAAGTTGTGGTTAAAGACTGGGTGATTTCTGAACAAAAGTCAAGCCTGCAGTGGTATTTGCTGAGGACACTGCATATTTGTAAGACAATGGCCTGGGAATCTTTCAGATCCAATTTCTTGCTTTTGTTCAAAAGCAAAAGGTCAAAGCAGGTGCATCGGAAGAAGGTAAAATATTCATGGGGCAAGTCTTTAGAGTAAAATATCAGGAGAAATTATTTTTCTTTTTCTTTATTAAATGTTATATTTTTTACTAATCTATGCCCATCAATACCATTTCAGGTCCCAGAAGTGTTGCTGTTTTATTAAACAACAAGCAACTCAGCAGCTGAAGGGTAGGTGTAAGAAGTGGGTTGAAGAACAACACTTATTCACAGATCTTCACTTTCTCTTCCCAACTAAATATCCTTAGCCCAAATTTTTTACCTGCCTCTCATAACTCATTAAGTGTTTAAAAATATTATATTGGACAGGCTCACCCTGTAACAAGAATCAAAGACAGAAAAGACAGACATCAAAGTCATAAACAAGATAAAATACAATTTGACCACATGTGTAGTTGGAATGCACTTATCTTGCTCTACTTTTTAAGTAAAAAGCATTAAATGTGCATTTGGTGCCATGACTATCCACCATGCACGGTGAATTATGGTGGTTTCTCTGTCATGCTTCCTCCATTTCACTTCCCTACGAAAACCCTGTCTGCAACCCAGACACGGCTGGATAAGCCTGAAGTACTTCAGCATAAGGTGCTCATCAAAGATGGAGAAAAAGTATCAGGCATGCTGTATAGGCTGGCAATACTCAGCTGGTGGCAGCCTGTTGGGAAAATTTTCATGTTGCTGCCAAAATTGCCTCCAGGCTTTGCTGTGATCCACATTTGGGACTTGGCCCAGGAACAGAGTCTGGATGCTGTGAAGTTTGTCTTTGATGCCCGTTATCGACTGCCCACTGCAATGCAGGCACAGCCAAAAGTAGGGTCCAGCAGCTTTTGCAGTTCTAGGCAAGTCCCTGGTCAGTTTTCCAGATTATATCTTTCTTGCCTCTCCCTGATGGAACTGTGCGTGCCTGACACTTGCCTTTCTCTCTACACTGTGGCTTTCAAGGAGACCTTTTCCTCTGTGATTATCTGAAATAAAGCAGCTGTAAGATTTGGAAGCAATGATGTTTTCAGTTGGCACATTCCCCCCCACCAGGAGTAGCAGTTACATGCAGTTACATGATGCTCAGAGCTGACAACAGACAAGGTGACAGCTCTCACAAATGACACTTTGGAGAAAGCTTCTGTCAGCCTCCTCAGCAACTCCAATGTGCTGAGTTGCTTGCATTTAGATCTGTTAACTGTGATTTTGCTGTGTGTTCTTTCCAGCCTTTTTTTCTTATGCGGGAGACTATTGCTCTTTCCTAGTTAGACTTATGCTAAAAACTTGAAAATTAAGGGGTTTAGCTTCAAATTGCTTGGCTACTGAACTAAAGGACTGTGAGTGAAAGCTCTTAACAAGGACACAAAACATGTCTAACCATATATTATTCAGTATGTCACAATACTGGTCTGCCTGGTTTATGCTTAAGCACTAGTAGGAAAATCCAGACTTGATACCACTTTTTCTCCTAAACTAAATCCTCAGGAAGCTGCAGATTAGATATGTTCAGCTGTGAACCAGACAATGATGCTACAATTAACTCTTTTGTGAGCTGTAAATTGAAGACATACGTTCAATATGTAACCTTGCTCTCAAAGGTTGATTTATTCTCCGGGAACAGAGGAAATATTTAGAGTGTGTCAGTGCCATTTGATATTTGTCATTGGCAGGCTATAGGTGCCAGATTTGAGCTATTTATCCTAAACTGTCTTACAAATAATACCAAGAAATAAATATAATTATTCTCACCCTAAAATATCTCTCTAAAACAGATCAAGGGAATGTTGCTATAAGAGCACTAAGAAAGCCTACAGTGAATCTCTCATCTGTTGACATCTAAGTAGCATAAACTTAAAATTAAGGTGAATCCAACTCTGATCTATTGCTTAAATGTCAACTGGATTCCATATGGGAACATTTTTATGTAGGAGAGCATCAACAAATTGGAGTTTGGTTCTTGTTAGAAAAAATAAATAAGAGAAGAAAAAAATTAGGGTTCAGTTGCAGGTTCAGACTCCTGCCTAGAAGGTCTCTGCATTGTGGATATCTATATGTGATCTACATATTATATAGTTACATATAGTTAATTGGGTTCTAAATAATACAGGCAGTGCAGCTGAAGCAGCTTTTCATCTGGGCAGATGAACAGGTATTCTTTAGGCTGAGCTCTGAGAGCTCTATTTTCACTGGCCATAATGAAAGCTTGGGCACCATAGAAATAAATAACAGTGATATTTCATCCAGTGATTTAATCTTAGTAGGTGGATGAATGACTGTGCCTTTCACATTTTTACTCACAGTCAGGCTTGGAACTGAGAACATGGGCATGTGCTTTTATCTGTTGTTGGCTTAGTAAATAATGTCTCACTCATGCTGGGCCAAAAGGTGTTATAACCAATTTAGCATTTGGCTGCTTGGGAGGCATAAGGACTACACCATACTTTTGCCCTTTTTGTGATATATATCTCACTCTAGGGATTGTTATTCTTTGACAAAGGAATTCATATGCTTTTCTATGACTCTTTGGAATAGTCAGCTATAACACTGTCACAGTTTGGGCAAAATTGCTGTGTGAGAGTTAAAAATGTTGAACAGTGTAGACATACTATAGGGAATTGATGAGCATAAGGGGAACAATAAATTCCCAGCTGGAGACCTTCAAAAGTATTTACAATAAATGCACATCAATGAGGAAGGAAAAAAGTTGTGCTATGAGAACATTTATTGTTTTTTCCACTATACTGTTGGTTCAGGAGTTGCAATAGCTCATGCTAACTCCTCATAGAAGAACTACATGGCTCATAAGTGTACAACCTTTGTGAATTTATAACTCAGTCAAGATCTATTGATCTTTATAGTTTCAGGGTTGGGTGGCCTTAGAAATATATAAAAGCTTACAGCTTATGGAGTTCAGAGTACCTTCTGAAATTAGTATTTGGCTTCTAAAATTTCTAAGCTTAAATTTGTATTTTTTTCACATATTCTCCTGAATATAGAACCTGAGACCTGATTGAAACCTGGAAAAGCTTGAGAAGTCTTGTACCTGGGTCAGTCAAACACTGGTATCAGTACAAGTTGGATGATGAATAGTCTGAGAGAAACTGTGCTGATGTCTTGGTGATACTGATGGATGAAAAACTGGGCATGAGCTGGCAATGTGTTTTTGCAGCCCAAAAAGCCAATCAAATCCTGGGCTGCATAGAAAGAAGCGTGGTCAAGGGAGATCATTCTGGCCCTGTGCTCTGTTGAGACCCAACCTGGAGTGCTGCATCCAGCTCTGTGGTCCCCAGCACAGGAAGAACATCATTCTGTGGGGTGGAGTCCAAAGGAGGGCTACAAAAATGGTCAGAAGGCTGGAACACTTCTATTATGAGATCAGACTAAGACAGCTGGGGTTGTTCAGCCTGGAGAAGAGAAGGCTTTGAGAAGACCTTTCTGTGGCCTTTCAGTACTTGGAGAGTGCTTATGAGAAAGATGGGGACAAGCCTTTTATCAGGGTCTGTAGTAATATGACAGATGGTAATGGTTTTAAATGGAAAGAGAGTAGATTTGGACTAGATATAAGGAGTCAATTCTTTTAGGGTGAGGGTGGTGAGACACTGGAACAAGTTGCACAGAGATGTGATAGATTTCCCATCCCTGGAAACACTCAAGGTCAGGTTGGATGGAGCTCTAAACAACCTGATCCAGTTGAAATTGTCCCTGCTTATTGCAGGAGTGTTAGTCTAGGTGATCTTTAAATGTTCCTTCCAAACAAAATTATTCTATGTTTCTATAGCTGAGCATTGCACCTGAAGAATTTTCCATGTCTCTCTATGCTTCTTAAAATCAAGTATCTCCTTACATGAAGTTTGGCTGCTTAACCATTTTCTTCCAAAGCCCATGGTCTAGGTCATGCTAATGAGTACACAGCACAAAGTCATAAATATCCATGGATATGTCCGTACTTGTGGATGAAATCATGCCTTCATCTGTGCCATGGAGTTCTGCTGATTCAAACTCATACTTTCTGGTCCTTATTTCTACAACCAGATTGGAGAGCTAGTTGCTTTCCAAAGTCACTTCCAGTCAAATGCCACTTCCAGTTCAAGAATTTTCAAGAAATTAGACCTTAAACTTGAGTCTTGTGAGTACAGCAAACCAGAGATGACTCAGAAGGTTTGGTTGAGAGTTTTGGTCATGTGCAAGGTGAGGTAAAATACTTTTGGTTTTCTTTGAGACTACATTTCATTCCAATATTGAGATTTCCAGTATAAGAAAGTACAAGAAATATTGACAAAGTATAAGAAATATTGACAGTACAAGAAATATTGACATACTGAGATTACTAAGCCAGTGAGAGGACTTCAGCACTTGGAGTACAAGGAGGGACTGTGAGGGCTGAATCTATTCAGCTTGGAGAAGAACAGCTCATGAGGAGAACTCGCTGTTGCCTATAACTCTCTCATAGCAGGGAACAGAGATTATGGGGCAAGCTCTTCTCAGAGTTGTACAGTAGGGGCATGGGACAGAAATTGAAATATTGAAAAATATTGTTAGAGAGAAGGAAATTTTCTTATTGCAAGAATGGTCAAATACAGGAGCAGGCTTTGCAGAGGGGTTGTGGTTTCTCCATCTATGGAGATACTCAAATCCTCACTGAATATGGCCCATAGCCACGTGCTTTTTTTGCCTTGCTTTGAGCAGGAGCGGGATGGCCTTAAGAAATCCCTTCCTATATAGCTTACTTTGTGGTTTTGTAATTCTATAGGGTAGAGATATAAAATTGCAGAGGAAGTATATTCTAAAATTTGTGTTGAACTGAGGAAACAAATGTTTTATTTGAACAAATGCTATGTTTGTTCCTTGGTTCTATAAACCATTTAACCTGTCCAGAGTGGAGAACTTTGTAGGTACTATCTTAACCACATGTTAACTTATTGAATTTTTTTACCCAGTGGGTATGGCCACACAGTTCATGCTGTGTCATGCAGGGTTATCAGCAGCACACAGAGTCTGAAAGGTCAGACAGATATGCAAGATACACAGCAGCTAATCAGCAATTACAGGTTGATGCAGGTCAACATCTTGTATGTCTGTGTGTTCAGCCTACAGTGAGTACACCAGAGAATGAATGAACTAAAAGTTCATTTGCAGGGGCTAAGTGTTTACACAGACAGTGGGAGTAAACTAGCTTCTGGCTAGCTGACATAGCAAATTATCACCTTCATATCCCTACCTAGTCTCTTTTTTCTCCTTTTCTTCCTGTTTTGTTTTTGTTGCTCCTATAAGTCTATATTCTCTTTCCTTTACAGTTTTTTTTTTTAATTTTTTTTAAAAAATTTATTTTATTATTTGTGAGCTTTTTTCTTTTCTTCCAGTCCTCTATTAAATCCCAAAATTCTTTTGGGTGTTCTTCCTAATTTTCCACTCTCCCCAGTAGTTCTTCAGATAATCTGTTACCTAAATTATCACTCTGTATTTGGTTTTTCTCTTGTTTAATCTGATTGTGAGTTCTTTAGGGTAGATATTGGACTGATTATGTTGATTATTGAATTTATTAAAGGAAAAAAAAACTTTTTCAAGGTATTTAAGCATGTGTTTGTCAAGTACCATACAAACGCATAACAATAGCTGTGATTAATACTAATAATATTACTGTTGTCATGGTTAATAATAAGTGTGATCAATACCAATATAAATATAATTTGTCACTAGTACAGTTGTTCAATGAAGATGGTTTTGATAATAATAAACATTGTCACCAAATATTCTTCTTGATTATAGAGGAGACATCCTAGTAATTTGCCTTGCTCATAATTTACCTGATGTAGGTAAAATATTAGATGGTTCAGTAATTATTAATGTACTTCAAGCTACTCCTTTATTAAGAGGAATAATTACTGCTTGCTTCCATTTGTCACTCAATTTGCACTGCAGCATGGACATGACCATATCAGAATGTACATATTCAAGAGGGGCTCACTGAACCCTTGGGATTTTATTTTCTAGTGCTTTAATGGCTTAGCTCTGTACAGTATATATTTTAAAATTATATATCTTTTTTCTTTAAGAAATCTACAGTCACAGAAATGATGGCCCTGAGCATGGTCTAAAAGATGGTAAATTATTACATTAATTTTACTATGTTGAAAATAGTTGGAATGGGGAAAGTGTTCGAGAAAAGCTTTACACACCTTTTATGTTACTTTTCTCAGAGTATCAGTTCATGGCTAACATGGCAAGCAGTCTTCTGTGCTAGAAGGACTTTTTATCTGACTATGCAGCAACTTGTATGAGCATGGGGAGCATGAGATCCCTTTGGGTAGACACCCCAGAAATCAGCCAGCAGCTGCACCTGAGTGGGATACAATGAGAGGGAAAATGGTAAATACCCTGATTCAGAATAACTCATGGGCTTCTGTGTTGAGCTTTCCTTCTGGTGGAATGGAACAATGGATATGAACATTGTCAAGGAGAAGGGGGTTAAGCCTCTACCTCCTTGAACTCAAATGTGCATTCTTGGCACTGTTTTAAAATGAGGGGGGGACCCATCATGTCCTCAGTTTGGTGGTAACTGCAAATCTGTGTAGGGTGTTTCTTATCTGCCTGACTAGGTTGGAGTAAATGCATTTTGTGAATCCTCCTAAAGTACTGGCCTCAGAGCGCTGTTCAGCACCTCACTTGTATCCAGACATTTATAACAAATAAGACTTTGCACACCTGGGGAGCATGAATATTTACCAGCCAAGATCTTGCCAGGAATAGAACGTTGAATTCTACTTTTGTCTAATGAGTGTCTTTTGCACCACTTGTTTCAAGAGTTGTGGCTCAGCCACTGACGTTATTAACTATAGTGAGATAATTCATTAAATAAAACCAGCCTAGATGTATTTTATAACATTTTAAACTGAAATTGCTTTCACATTCTCCCTTATAAAATATTTGATAAAAATTAAAATAAAACCCAGCAATTAAAAAAAATGAAATTTTATATATTTTTAAAATGGTTCTACCAAAATATTTAAGTTACTGTTTCATAATGTTTGGTTTGTTTTGAAGCCCTAGGTCCATATTTCATGTATATTACCATGTAAAATTGTTTTAATTAGAGTAAACAAGTACATCACATTTTAAAAAATATATATAGAACAGGTTAAAATTTATTTTTAAATTCTTAGCAAAGGAACTAAATAATCCTGAGGGAGAGGAATTAAAAAATTTTGAAAACACAGCTTTACTCCAAAGACAAGTCAAAGCCAAATATCCAGGACGTCCCTGAATTGTGGATTAGCATAACAAAGAAGATTTTTCTTTTTCTCTGAACTTGCCTTCCTTTATGTCTTCAAAAAAACAAACAAAAAAGACCCCTCCAAAAATCCCAAACCCTTTTATAAGTCTTTGGAACTTTTATGTTTGAACAAGAAAAAAATGCATATGAAAAAAAGGCGTATGACCCAGAGACTTGACAATGATGGACAGTAACTGGTAGTTACAATTAAACATTAATCAGATAATCACTCTGGTTTATTTTGAATGTTTGTGCCATCCCAGAAATCTCAATATGCTGTGGTAATTAGATAGACTTTCGGCATAAATTAGGCTATATTAAGACAGTTTATGTGGATAACAATTTCTTCATAGACTTGCTTCATGATCACTTTCATTTTAATTAATTTATTTTTATGTAAGTGATAAGAAAGTCATTCAACTGCACCCCCGCAGTGTGGACCTGGAGCCTTGTGTTGAAGTTTTTTTCAGTAACAGAGGTAAGTTAATGCTGGGTAGACTGAATTTACATAATAAGTGGCATTTTTATGTACATGTGTAAAAAGAACTATTTTTTATTATAATATGACTCACATTCCCAAAGGGAAGAAATCTGTTATGGCCTTGTATACTCATTCTTATATATGGTAATCATTGCATGAAGAAACATATGCACCAAAAAAAAATCCTGTCTCTTGGATTATAAGCAGTAATTATCTCTGCTTAATATATCTGTCACACTGTTGGTAACCATCTGATGGGGAATGCTTTTGCACTACTTTGCATTCATTCAGGCTTTCGGTAATTTTTGAATACTTGAGAAAATTCAGTAAAGCTCAGCTGTGTGTGAAATATTAGAGAGTGCTACAAATATGCTTGATTACATCAGTCAATACCACATCAGAGATTTGGAATTTATGCACTGCAAATGGATAGTTCAAGTGTGCTCCCAAACTGAAACAGGTCATGGCTTCTACTTTGCTCTACTGGAAATTGTTTGGCATTTACATGTTTGTTTTTCTCACTGTAATTAATATCATGCAATAAGGGTAATTATTTTTAATTCTAGAACGACAACTCATGAACTTGATCTGCAAACTTGAAAGAGGCACAAGATAGAGCATCTCTTTGGTGGTTTGCCAGGCTGTCTAGGGACAAGTTCCACTGACATCCAGAGACTCTCTAAAAAGATATGTCATGAAGAAAGCAGCAGCAGGTGTTAAGGTTAAGATTCCCAGAGGAATTTGTGATAGCAGAACCTAGCTTTTAGGTACACTGCATCCCTGCCTGAGAAGTTCTAAGGAATTAGATACACATGCATTGGAGCCTTACTTTTGACCAAAGAGACACTTAAAAATTAACCACAGAAAGCAAAGAAGAAACTCTGGTGGTAGAAATAATTTTTCTTATTTCCAATAAACTAAAAACCTTTTCTGAGACTGCCAGAGGTACCCATCTTCAGCTGGGTCCTCAATCTCTTTGAAAGTGAGGCTAGAGACTTGTACCAAGGTATGATCATAAAATTTCCCTGGGATTAATATCTCTCTTTTTTATTTCATGAGTCATGTGGTTACAGTGTACACTTGAGACTGGAAGAATTGTTGAATACATGTCACTATATAAGTAGTTCTAAGAGTGCTTCAAATGAAGACTTTGATCATCTGATGAATTGCAATGTCAAAAGCCTTCAGCACAGCTTGTTGTCTGTGGACCTTGAAGATCTACCAACTCTTTGAGAATGCAAACACCTCTGGAGACATGAGAAAGGGTTAGTGTGTCAGTGCCAGAACAGGAAAAATATCAGGCACATTAGCCATAGAAAAACTTCTATAGATGGAAAATGTAAACAGTTCACAAGTCTGTGGGGGTTTTGGGTTGTTTGTCATTGTTCCTTTCAGCCCATCTATTTTTTGACATGTTGAGCTCAATAAGACTATAAAAGTGGTTAGGAAGGGAGGAAAAAGTAATTCATCCTGAGATAGTCCTTATGTTCAGACAGCACTTGGGAGGAAAACATGAAAGAAGAACTCATAAAAATATTCCACTCAGATTTACTCATTCCGTATGTCTGAAAGTGTCTGGTTCACAATGTGCACACCTAGGAACTGTGGTGTACTGAACATTACAATGCAGTCTCACTATAACAGAAAAGAAATTTGAAGTCAACTTCTCAGTTTCAATTGCTGATTTTCACTGTCTTTAAAGAAATCAGAGATTCTCCATATTTAAGTACAAAACTGATAATCTTTCTTATAAATCATTCAGTTTCTTGCAAACTCTTGAAAAGATTGAAACTGATGGCTTTCTGTGCTATGTATATGAAATAGATATCTTGGCAAATACGAATTCATTGCATTTCGCATTGTGAAGAGTGCATGTTAAAGCTAAGTTCTTCCAGCCTCAGAATTTTTATTCTTTATGTTACAAACTAGCATGAATAGAAAAAGGGAAGGTTATCCATCATGAAATAGAAGTCATAATCAGTCTAGGACCCAGTTTTCCTGCACTATTCGATGGGAATTTTTTAGACCAAATCAGTTCAGTTGGTTCTTCTCTTCTGAAAGTAATCACTAGTTCTTGTAATTAACTGTGTCAGTGAACAAATGTTCCTATACACTTAAATTTCTCCTGCTTATTCAGTTTTCAGTATTCAAAAAGACTTGGGGCATTTGAAATAGTTTACTGAAGTAATCTTATTTTCAAAGGCTTAAGAACTCAATGTACAATGTGCGCAGTTCCGTATGAGTTACTTCGACGTCAGAGAATAGTCCTGGACATTTATTTCCGTAGGCAATAGCCTCAGTGCACAAAGTTGCTTAATATTCAGGGGCTTAACAAAGAAATATGGGAGAAGAGACATTGTGCTGGATCTCTTTCCATCTGGCCTGCTCTTAGGGAGGCTCCCTGTTCACTAAGGGATCCACTGTCATGTCAGTAGACTCTTTGTTCTCTTACGGCTTAATTATTCTTGCTATATTGTATGTAAAACAGTTGAATTAGAGAAAATTCCCATGGTGAAGTGCTGAGTTGAAGCTGCAGGTTAACAAAAGCCTTTTCTTCTTACATTATCTTTTAATTTGTTGTATAAATGTCATAAGCAGGATCCCCTTTAATTAACAGGAAGACAGTTGATGTGATCTATTATTCCTCAGCTAGAAGCAGTAGTAGCAGATTAGAAGTAGCAATAGATTGATTAGAGTATGACTCTCATCACTGAATCCCAGGATGAGAGATGGAATAGGACGTGGCGGGGCAGACACTGGGTCCCTCCCTTTGATGAGGTGTTACAAAAATGGCAATACTGAAAGAAGCCCAAACTGGTATCTTTGCCTATTTCTGCGACTGGCTGGGCTCATGTAATATTTCACTAAACACAATAATTAATTATGAGTTTCAATGTTTCTGTTTTTGACAGAAACAATAGCAAGTACTATGAACATTGCTTGGCTTTACCCAGGACGAAACAGACTGAGACAGTCAGAAATTGCTTCTGCATGAGCATTGATTTTATTCTCAGAAGACTCATCAGCAATACTCCAACACTGTGCAAGCAGGTTAGTCTCTCTGTCTCAAATATCCTACCTAGAGGTTCCGCTGCAGCTGCTTTTACTTTTATGATAATATAAACAGCAAATTTTACTGTCTCGCTATATTTAAAACCAGAAGGCTGACCCACTTAACCCCAGGCAAACATTGCAATTCCTCCCTTTTCAGATTTTAGTATTTTGTTGCTGACTGAAGCACCAGCGTTTAAAATCATTGCTGTTACACAGCACCACATTTCCTGTATGAGCCCTTTTTTGTCATGTACATTTATATATCATGGAAACATATCCATTCTTCTGCTAACCAGAAAATATGAATTGTAATCTAAAATACATGCATGAAACATTAAAAATTAAAAAGCTCTGTGACAGAAAAATAATTCCTTATTTGCAAGTAATTTGGTATTATGAACAGAAGCAAAGACTGACAAAATAATGACATCACCTTTTGAATCAGAAATTACCAATTATGATCAGTTCTGTTGTGTTTAGTAGTGGAACAATTCCAGACTGTTTGTTTACAAGATGTATAAGTATTTGCATCTCTTTTTTCATCCTTATTGACCTCTTATTTTTTCTGGCAAGGGAGTTACAGCATTCAGTATGACACAGAAATTATGTATGTTCTCACTTTGTGGCTAATGTTATTTCTCATCAAAATACCTGCTGGCCAGAACTTTTCATATGAAGAGAGCTTTTCATATCTGTTATGAGATTCCCATCTTTCATTGCAACGTTCTGATACCTTCTGTGTTACAAAATCCATCTGGTTTCTGTGTAAATATCAAAAAACTATTGGGTGGACTTTGACTTCTATTCCATAGGACATTACAGTTTTAATTAAAATTGTCTCTCATTCTAGGGCTTTGGAAATATTTGTTTTCTTTTCCCTGGCCAGTGAATTCTCTGTTCTTTCTGTGGCACTTAGAAGTTCTCGTTTTCTTCTGTGTTTACTTTTTTTATTGAGGATCCTGTGAGATCTTTCAGTGTCATCCACCCTTGTAGCCAAAGGCAACAATCAGCAACTCAGAGCTGCTTCATACTAATCAACAGTTGTGTTTTCCAAATAAGAGGACTATTACTCCTAATAGAGAAAGTCAGCAAAACCGAAACCCTGTAAAATATAAAATGGAAACCTGTTTCAAGTCTAGTAAAAAAAGCCAGGAAACTCCCCAAAAAACCAAAAACCCTCAACCAAACAAAAAGTCCCAAAATACTTCCCACAAAAAAAATACCAATGAGCTATGGCTACTGCACATGAAACATAAACCTAACAAAATATCCTCCAGTTATTGCCTTAACCTGAGAATTACCATCATTGTTCCTAGTTGTGAATAAGGGTAATAAACTTCATAAAAACTCTTTGTCAGCTTGTTACATTGTATTAGAGCTGGAAGAGTCTATGTGACTGGACTGACCTTCAACAAACTAAAACATAACCCTTTAAAAAGAAGATTTAATTACTCTATGGAAGTGAAGAAGTGATAAGTACAGTCCCTAACAAAATGAGATCTCTTAGTAAATACATGCCTGGTCACACGCCATGTACACTACATTTATACTTTGGAAATGCTTAAAATTTTGTTATAGGAAAAGAAAAGCAGCTTATATGTAAATTAATTTATCGTTAACATCTAAACAGTTTCATGAGTGAATTATTATTGGTCCATATAAAAAATAAAAAATGAAAAAGGAGTCATATAGAAAGAAAAGTGTTAAAAATTGTATACACAATTCCCCTTTTCATAGAATAGTAGATTCACATATGATTGCAGAATCACAGGATGGCTGAGTTAGTAAAGCACTCCTGAAGAGCACCTAGTCCAGGTGGCCTGCTCAAAGCAGGCTGAGGTAGGTTTCTCAGGGCCATGTCCCCCTGGGCTTTGGCTATTTCCAAGGATGGAGACCACAACCTCCCTGTGCAACCTGTGTCTCCCTTATGGTGAAGAATTTTTTCATATGTTTAATTGCAATTTTCTGTATTTCAATTCATGCCTCTTGTCTTTTGTCCTTTCCATGAGTACCACTGAGAAAGTTTTGTCTCTGTCTTCCTTACTTCTCTGAAGAGGTATTTGTACACATGGGTAGGATATTCCTGAGTCTGCCAGGCTGAGCAGTCCCAGCTCTCTCTGCCTTTCCTGGCAGGACAGATGCTCCAGGAGCTCCATCATCTTCATGCTCCTTTGACAAACTCAGTCCTGTCTCCTGGTCCATGTGTCTCCTGAGGAGCCCAGAACTGGACCCAGCAGTTCAAATATGGTGCCAGTAGGTAGCTTTTTGTTGTTCTTTGCTTATTTGATTTTATGCTGGTGGTGTGGTTACTCTTCCAATATTCTTCTCTATTCTAAGCTGAATGATTTGATTCTGTATGTGTGTGGAGTGAGTCTGCTCACAGTCTGCTGTGAAAATTCTGAACCCATTGTTGGGAAAAATATGATCATAATGACAATTTTTTCTTCTGTACTCTTAGGAGCCATTTGGGATCTTGTTTATTTACTTGCTAAAAAGTGCTACACCTTGCTTTATTTCCCTCTGGTCTACAAGGTCTCATTATATCTGAACTTATTTTAGGTGGTATTTTTATTTATGTTCTTTTCTTATTTTTTACCCCTAAAACTGCTTTTACCAAGCTTTGTGTCTGCAAGCTGATTTTAGCCTTCCAGTTTCTAGATTACCAGTGCCTGCCTGTGTCCATTTTCTTGTCATCCTGGTCTCATAATCCTTTTACAGGGGAGTTCCTAGGTCAAAGTCCTTGCTGCATACCAGGCCCATATTCTGCTACACTCCATCATTGTCTCAGTGACATGAATGTTTCACTTTGCAGGAACAACTACCTGTTAATTACTGTGTTTATAAAATTATTCTTGCAGAATAATTTTAGAGATGAGTAAAAGGAAATTGAATTAAGTTTATCCACTTTTTCATTAGGGGAAAAAAATGCTACATTTAAACAAACTAGAGCAAAGCAACAGGCTGGTCAAAAATATTTCAAGCAAGGCAAGCCTGACAAACTTCAGTCCTAAGGAGCAGCAACCCCTCTTTAAAACCTGTGTTTTTAGTACTGCTAGCAGTACCAATGAATCAATGTACTATATGCATTCCACTTCAGAGGATCCAGAGGGTATTTCTGGATCATGGGGAAAGTTGTAAAGGGTGCAAAAAGAATCTGAAAAGTTGGGAAAGGAATATAAGTACATGATTTTTCTTTGTCTTGAACAAAAGTTTCCAATGTGTTCTGAAGTGCTGGCTTGCTGAGTGTGTGAAGAAGTTGTTGCTGTGACATTTAGTGAGGAAGCATCCATAACTGAAAGCTCAATCTTGATTTCTTTTCTTTTAAGGCAGAACTTGAAGGACTGAAAAATCAACAAGCCTTGATTAATCAAGTTGGCAGTGTCAACAGAAAAGACTTAGGCATTATATTTGACATATGTATGAATCATGAGCAGCAAAATGAACATACAGTTGCAGAAAATGTAAAAAATCTGTTGTTTTGAAAGTAATACAGCCTAAAGCAGCCATCTCAACAGGGCTTTTGTCAAATAACAATTTTCTGAGTGAATTAATTACTCATCTATGTATGCCAACATACTTAAAAGAGTGGTCCTTTGTGCATCTGTTCCAGCACACTCAGTGGAAAACTTAATAGAAACATCTCCAGAAGCAATCCAAGATCCATATACCCATAAGACTTAATATGTTTCAACAGTGCTAGAGCAAGATAAAGGCATCTTGGCCACACAGGTAAAGGAAAATAAACCTGTTAACTCCTGGCTTCACTCTCTTGCAGTCCACAAAATTCTTGCCTGTAAGTTCATACTTGAAAACCAGTATTAAACACGGATGAAAGGTGTGGGCTTCCACAATGCCATTAGTTAATTTTTGACTTACTGGCATTCCTTCATGGTTAGGCTATGATTTCTTCTTTTGTGAGCAACTTTTCTTTGCAATCAGCTGATTAGCCTGTGAGCAGACAAAGCCTAACAAGATTCTTTGAACTAGGCTGTAGGGTTCTTTAATGACTACCATTTGTCCTTAGCTAGTGATCCTTTCAGAAATTCATTTTGTGTGCTGCACCTAATCTACCTTCTTGACAGCTCCAAGCACCTAAATGAGCAGAACTTTTCTCTCCTGTGACTGAAATGGAAACTTTGTTTACATGTAACCTTATAAAAATATTAATCACAAAACTAAGGAGGGTTATTTCCTAGGCACATAGAAAAAATAATTATCTTGTATGAGATCTTATTGACAAAACCCAAAAACAGGGTTGGAAAATGTTATAGATCTGATATTCAGTAGCAGATTTTTTTTCCTGATGGAATTGGAAAAAAAAATATTATCTGTTGATTTACCTGAACTGCTAATGGCTACAATATTTTCATGGGTCATTTCAAAGTGCATAGTAAATTTCCCCTAAGTCTGTGGTTTCTGGGTGAATTTATATTTTCCAGAAGCTCAGAAATCTTCCCTGTCTCTGAACAAGAGCCCAAGTTTATTTATAAAATGGCAATTCTTATTTTTTTCTTCTTTTCTGAATCAGGCCTCTTATACCACAAAGCCAAAGAAACTAACTTGTTAATATTTTTGGTTGAAAGATTAAGTAATCCTGCAGATTTATCTCTGTGTGGAATATATTTTACTATTTGGAAAGGTTTACCCATCACCATATTCTTACCATATTTTGAAGTGTTTTTCCATTAAAATTTTTTCCTACTCCCATAATGCTATATTACATTTTATTATAATTTCCAATATTGTAAGAATACCAAGAGAATTCCAATAAAATATTCTCTCATCTGAAAATAGAAACTTCCATTTAAAAAAACTTGAGAACTCCTGCTATGGTTACAGTCAGCTTTGTCTTCTACTAGAGTTAATTTAGCATTTAGAGGGCAACCTCTCAGTCTGTACAAGTACACAGAAAGAAAATCTGACAAAGAATGAAACTCCAGACTCTGGCACAGCTGTACTGAATGCCTCTTCTGTTCTGCCAGACCAGTTTAGTTATCTTGCTTTTTCTTCTGTGCACTCTGAGAAGCCTAAATCTAATTAAACAACAGACAAAAACTAGACATGCGATTGATCTGTGAGGGGAGAAAGGGGAATAAATTAGCATTGAAAAGTTTAAACTAAAAGTAATTTCAGTGTATTTATCAGATTGGCATTTGAAGAAATCGGTTTGTTTTGGAATCCATTTTTACATTTAGCCAAGAGAAAATCCACCATTTTTCCCCCAACATGCTTTTTCCTTTCAAAAGCAGAAATCAAATGCTCCTGATATGCCTTCAGCATTTATCCTAAAGAACAACAAAAATAAAAACCTTCTTAATATCCCATTTTCTTGTCCGAATCTTGTACCTGATATTCTTCCACAAGAAACATATTCTTGTCAAGACCTTTTTTATTCAGCTACATTTTATGCAGTTTCTCATCAGGAAGTACCACCTGGCCTCTTAAATTTGGCTTTGGCAGAGTACTTTAAATAGTGTGATAAGGTGTATCTAACCCATTAAAAGGCCACGTCTGAGTTTCTGATTCTTACTGAGAAAGGGAGAATCAGATTAGAAGGAGCTTGAACTGCCATTCATATTATCACATTGTCATATTCAAAATATACTTAATATCAATCTTATTGTGAGTATAGTCTGCAGCATTATCTTTACAGATTGCACAAACAAGCATAGAGTACATTTCATGGCCTATTTTTAAAGGGACTTTTATTCCATATCTGCTTACTGAGTATCTGCTCTGACTCAAAGCACATTAACATGCAAATAAGGACATAAATCTTGAGGAGAAGGAAATGCAACAGAAACTTGGCTATAAATGAACAAAGTTCAACAATCAGTCAAATATGTAATATCACTCAGCATTTGGTGCATCACATTTGCTTCTAATCTCTCTAATCTCAGCATGTTTGATGTCTCCAGAGCTTTTATTTGACTCAGTGATTACATGATCAGAGATGTCATGGGGTGCAGCTAGGCAGTACAAATGAGCACTGGGTAGGGATGCTGTTAGGGCACACTTTTCAAAATGTTTGATAATATGCTCTTGTAGTGTCATAATCTCAGTGTCAAATATTTTCAATTTTTCAAGGCTATGGAGCATGATAGATTGCCTCTGCTTTCCCTTGTATCTTTTAGAATAGGATCTCTTGTAGACCTTGCAGGCTTTCTTCAGATGTCTATGCACAGCAGGATCTTTTAATGCCTCCAGTAAGTTACATGGTCACTGTATTACATAACTTTTTAAAATGCACACTTAGTTATTTTCCCAGGGATTCATAATTCATTTAGAGGTGGACGCAGAGCACAAAATACCATTCATATAGAGGAAAAAAAGAATATATTATTCTTCTGCCCTTGAAAGGAAAAAGACTCTGTTTTTAGTGATATTCTGAGAGAGATTATGCAAAAATTGGCTAGAAAATGAGGTAAAAGGACATTATTCCCTCCCTCTAAGGAAAGGAAGGTGCAAGGCACGTGCTGCAACCGTAAGAATGAGATAGTAACAAAACTGACTTACATAAACAATTGGTGAATTGTGTTGGAAAGTGGTGCAGTCTGTTATTAAGTATCATGCGGGCAGTGGCCTTTGGAACTTAAGGGTAAAAAAGATCTGAGGATACTGAGCTACATTGCACAGACAACTTTGATTTGAGTAATTTTCCTTAATACCACTATTCATTTCATCTCCTGAAGAATGTGAGAATCGTTGTTTCTGGACAAATTTTATAATGTCTCACTCTAGGCCACGTTTTAGTGTACATGATTTTATTTTGAATGTATCTTTCTCTTTTTTTTTTTTTTTTTTCTTTTGATGAAGTTGCAAAACCAGTATCAAGAGTCGATACAGTAATGATAGCTACTAACAGATTGAGACTATAAATATCTCCATTCAGAAGAAGGAAAATGTTATTTTTTCTGGTAGTAATCCATACTCTAACATACTACATGAAGATGAAAACACTCTAATTAGATACTCTTGTGAGTACAGAAGGAGGGTGAGTTGTTACTAAGGAGGCTGTCAAGATGTAGCATACTTGCAGTGATGTCCATGGTAGGTTGAAACGTCAAAATATATAGATAGGTGCATAGAGAAGAGTAAGACCCTTGTGGTCCTATAGTTAAGCTTTACACTGTAAGCAATAAATTACTTCTGCAAATTTTCTCTACTGGTAATTAGAAAATAAAAGTATATACCCTAAAATAATCCAACATGATCTACAAATTTTGATAAGACTCATGAAAATATAATAAATTTTGAAGAAAATGGGATAACAGTCTTCAGACTGCATGTCAGGCTTCAAAAACACTTTTGATGGCTGAATATTTGCTATTCATTTTTGGTATGGATAAGCTTTTGACCTACTCACCAGGCTGTTGAATTCTCTGCATGTGTGTCCCACTAGGCTTTCCATAGTTTCCAGCCTAACTGGCTTTTGTCTTCTGCAGGGTACTTCTGTGGTGTAGAAATTTCTCTCTGTCTGCTATTTCTACATAGAAATGGGAAATCAACCTGTCTTAGACCTACAGATCAATCAGTCTACAGATTTTCTAACAAAGAACAGATTTGTCTTGTGGGTTTAAAGGCACTGACATTATTGGGGTTATATGAGATTGTAGAAGAATAGAGATTTGCCCTAGTAGTTTTGAGAATAAAGTAATGGCAAGAAACTGTCAGCAGAGGTTTAGGTTAGATATCAGGAAAAAATTCTTCACCCAGGGGGTGCTGGGCACTGGAACAGGCTCCCCAATGGAGTAGTCACAGCACCAAGCCTGACAGAGTGCAAGAAACATTTGGAAAATCCTCTCAGGCATGTGGTATGACTCTTGGGACTGTCCTGTAAAGGGTCTGGAGTTGGACTTCAATGGGCCTTCTAGGTCCTTCAAATTCAGAACATTAACTCTTCCATAGAAGATTTAAAAATCAAAATATCTCTAATCTCTAGAATGAAGTGGATGATTTACCTTGAAGTAATAGTTTTATTTACATCCTCAAAGAATCACAGAATCACACTATTTTTAGGTTTGGAAGTGACTGCTGGAGATCACTGAGTGCAACCCTCCTGCCAAGGCAGAGTTACACAGAGCAGATTACACAGGAACACATACAGGTGGGTTTTGAATATCTTCAGAGAGGGAGACTTCATGACTTCCTTCAGCAGCCTGTTCCAGTGCTCTGCCACCCTCAGCGTAAAGAAGTTCTTCGTCATGTTGGAGTGGAACTTCTTATGGTTTAGTTTATGGCCTTTGCTCCTCATTATGTTGCTGGGCACCGTTGAAAAGAGCCTGGAACCCTCCTTTTGGCAATAGCCTTTGAGATATTAATGTATTGATGAGATCCTTTCTCAGTCTTCTCTAGATTAAACAGGCCCAACTCTCACAGTCTCTTCTCATAAAAGATCATCCAGGCCCCTCATCATCTTTTTGGTCTCTGCTGGACCCTCTGGAGTAGTTCCTTGTCTTTCATGTACTGCGTAGCCCAGAACTAGACACAGCACTCCGGGTGTGGCCTCATTAGGGCCAAGCAGAGGAGTGGCTGTCAGCTCTCCTGTCCTGCTGGCCACAGTCCCCTCAATGCACCTGGGGACACCACAGGCCCTCCTGGCCACAGCAGCACTGCCAGCTCATGGTCAATTTGTCATCCACCAGCACTCCCGGGTCCTTCCCAGCAGAGCTGCTCTCCAGTAGGTCAGCCCCCAGCCTGTGCTGGTTATTCCTCCCCAGCTGCAGGACCCTACACTTGCCCTTGCTGAACCTCATCAGGTTTCTCTGCCCAACTCACCAGCCCATCAAGCTCCCACTGAATGGCAGCGCAGCCTTCAGGTGTGTCAGCCACTCCCCCAGTTTCATATCATCAGCAAACGTGCTGAGGGCACATTCCATCCCTTCATCCAGGTCACTAATAAGCAAGTTGAATAAGACTGAACCCAGTATTTATCTCTGGGGGATGCCACTGACTTCAGGCCACCAACTGGATTCTGCTCTGCTGATCATGACCCTCTGAGCTCTGCCACTCAGCCAGTTCTGGATCCAACTCCATGTCCATTCATTTAATCCACATTTCCTGAGTTTACTTAAGAGGATATTATGAGAAGCATTGTCAAAAGCCTTGCTGAAGTTGAGGTAGACAAGGTCCACTGCTCTCCCCTCATTGTCCTGTCCTGCCATGTCTTCATAGAAGGTTATCAGATGGGTCAAGAAGGATTTTCCCTTGGTGAATACATGCTAGCTACTTCTTATGACCTTTTCTTCTACCTTAGCCAGTGTCAGTGTTGGAATTCAAGATGAACCGCTATAATTAAGAACCAAAAACTCAGACAGAAATTACTACAAGAACATAATTTTTAAGACTGTTTAAGTTTAGATGCAATTGGAGATTACGATGATGGAAAGGTAAATTTGCAGTACAGCTAAATCCACACTGAAAATGAATAAAGTAATATAAAACCAATGCAAAAAAAAAAAAAAAAAAAAAAAAAAAAAAAAAAAAAAAAAAAAAAAAAAAAAAAAAGGATAATTTTGGTATTGGTTCCCCCCTTTCTATGCAGTATTTAATCTTTTGGGTTTTTAAATTTCCAGGTGTCATTTCTTGCTTTCCTATGTATTGAATAAGTAGTGATGACTTGTATTATCTGGCTCATCACACAGAATGAAAAAAAAACCCAACAAAAAAAGACATCACTGAAGTACTATTTTGGGCTCTATTGCTTGTCACATAATGAGTAACTTGGTTGAAATGAAATGTTTTCATTATGAATGCTTTACAGTCCTAGGATCTCCCTGCTTCATTACCTTATGTAAGACACACTGAGATCAAGTAAGTGTGGTGAGACCAAATAAATGTGATGTGATGTGTGTGCCACTTTATTCTGAAATAAAGACTTCATTTTGTATTTTAAAACATCCTCTTGTTACTGTTGCTAGTACTATTTATTGGGGGTTTTCAACAGGAAAACAATTTTAAAAGAAAGTAATTTAGTTGCTTTTATTTCCTCTTTGTCTGTAAGAGAGTCTCACCTTTCCATAGGACAGTATGCTAAAATGGATCAGGATTATTGTGAACTGCTAATAGACTAAATAGTTCTGGAAAGCAAGAAGTCAAATGGGAAACTCAGTCTAACAGATCAGGTTCTGAACAGTCGTTATTTTAAGAGTGTGGATCTAATGAGGAGTAAAACAATAACATCCCTTAATTAAATGGACTGTTTCTGAAAATTAGAGGTCAGACATTAAAACTAAATGGTATCCAGTTATGCCTGTGTAATTTGCATACCTATTCTTTAACCCAGTACAATTTTATGTCCTCCACTAGGGAGGGCATAAACACTTTTTTTTGGGTCTTTTTTTTTTTTTTTTTAATATATATATTTGAAAATATTTTCCCTTTATGTATATTGATATATTTAGAGTTTATTTTTCATTAATTTTTGAAAATCTGAAATAAATCAGGGTGTCATTTTTATGTGCATTAAAAATAATAACGCACTCATAGAATGGTATTTTCTCTTCACAGAGATATTAGAGGAAAAGGATTAGAAAGAAAATTCTTTCTAAGGCAATTGTAGCATTTCTACCACAAACCCACTTATTTTTCCTGCCCTTGCCATCATTGACATTACCTCTGTGTTACAGAATGGAGGTATAAGTGGTTGCAGGAGTATGGTGCAGTTCAGGCAGCTGGTTGAAAAAAAAAAGTATGAACAGAGAAAAATAATAAATTCAGGTAACACTTCCATAAGTATATAATACCATCTTTCGAGAGGTTATCAGCCTTTGACTTATGCTTCATTTTGTCTTGGCAAAGGTAATAGACTTTAATAAACTAGCTGATGTAACTTGAATGGCTGATAGGCTTTCCAAATTTTCAGGATTTTTCTGTTTTCTCTACCTGTGTAAACTGGTCTAATTAAATTCCTCCTATAAACCTGAAACCTTTAACCTTAAAGATAGCTGCCATAAGATTATCAGATTGTTTCTCTAGCATGGTAACTAATTCCTTCAAATATTCCAGGTTTGCTAGGTATTGTGCTAATCTTCCAAGTCAGAGAGACATTCTGCCTTCAAACTGTAGATTCAGTTTAGTAAGCCCAAAATGTCCCACTATTGCGTGCAACTATTTCATAAGAATACAGATTATAATCAATTTTTAATTTCTCTTCTATAAAGATCAAATATCTTTTACTTAAATGGTTGAGCATCCAAATTTTTGAGCAATAATATTTCACAATAACATTGTGATATTTTTTCTCTGTTACCAAGTCTTTATACACATATAAATATATTTATTGTAAGAAGTAATTTTAATAAATCTTATAATTCCATTCAGTTTTTGAAAGGAGGCATATTGTACCAAGAGAAAGTGTGTGTCCTTGGCAAATAATACCAACCTGGGGATAAATGGGTTTGAAGAAATAAAACAGAAAGAGGGATCATTAGGAAACCAGCAAGCTGTTAAAAGAAGTCAGCCAGACACTGTCATAAAGATTTGAAATGCTGCAGCATCTTCTTTTATGGCCATTCTCATTCAGAAATGTCATGATCGTATGGAGAATGAAGGGTTATCTTTTATGATCTCTAGCTATTTAAAATAGTGTAAACAAATAAATCCAAGGAATTGAAAATACTTATTAGCCTTCAGAGATTTTGCAAGACATTAGTTGAGATACTGAAGTGGTATGCATCTAATAGGAGGTGTTGAGAAGATCAGTAGCTATTAACCATATCCTGTAGATTTTAATACCTCCACTGTTAGCACAAATTCCACACGATAATTCCCCAAGCAAAATCCTAAGGTCCTGAGTTCTCTAAATGTAGCCAATTATTGACCATGCATTTAACATTATTGATTTGTCTAAGCATCTCATCTATAGAACATTCTGCCATCTGCCTGTAAAGATGTGGTGACCAAAACTTTTGCAAAACCACCTACAGAGAAAGGGAGGAAAATTTTAGTCTTCCTTCTCCCTCTTTTACCTCTGCTGCCAATCATCCCTTATTTTCAAATGCTTGGGCAAATTTTCAAATGCTTCGGAGTGTGGAATTACTACATGCTTTTTAATTTATAAAGATGATGCTATCCTCCACAATTTTTTTTTCTTGAAACATTTTGAACTAGGGAATATCTAAACTTCTATGAAACTCAAGCTACTATGTTAAGCTTAACAAGTACATTTTGCTACAGTGAGCAAAACAAGCAAGAAAATCGTCTGAGCTACATATTTCATGACCAGGTTCAAGGATTTATTATAGATCAGATTTGAAAAGATGGCAAAATATAGAGGTGTCTGTCTGCATTTTTGTTGTAGTAGATGGTTATTATCAATAAGGTATGTCTGATGAAAAATGTTAGCTAAAAATACTATCTTGAAGAAGTAGAAACTATAATCTGTAAGTCTACATCCAAAATCCACACTACATTTTCTAATTTAATACATTTTTTAAAAAGAAGAAAAGTGTCTAGTGAATTTTAATAGTAAGGTTTGTAATTTTTGAGTTTACAGTTTCTATTGATACAAAAATAGCTGTGATGAGCTGACCATGGTTAGCCACCAGCTGCCCACCAAGCCACCCTACGACGCCCCCTCCATCAACGAAATGCAGGAGAAAATACAACAAAAGATTGTGGATTGAAGTAAGGGAGTTCATTCAGTAATTAATCTCACAAGCAAGATTAATCTAGGGTAAATTATCCAGTATGGATTCTTCCCATGGGCTACAGTTCTTCACAAACTGTCCCAGTGCAGATCCATGGAGTGCATTCCTTCAGGAACAGGCTTTTCCAGCATGGTCCTCTCACAGGGTCTCAGATCCTGCCAACATATCTTCTCCAGCATGGCTTTCTGTCTCCATGGATCCATAGGTCCTGCCAGGAGCCTGCTCCAGTGTGGGCTCTCCATAGTGTGCACTTGCTCTGGTGGGGTCTCCCACAGGCTGCAGGTGGATCTCTGCTCCCCTGTTGACCTCCATGGGCTGCAGAGGAGCAGCTGCCCCTATGGTCTGCACCTTGGACTGCAAGGGAATCTCTAGTCTGGAGACATCCTCCAGCACATCTGCCTGGAGCACATCATCCCCCTCCTTCTCCAGTGAACTGGGTGTCTTCAGGCTTCTTGCATCATATATTCCCATCCTTTCTCTGGCTGGTATTTGTTTCTGCTTAGGATTCCCCTTCTTTATTAACTCTGTTATCCCAGTGGTGTTACTGCTGTAGCTGATGGGTTTGGTCTGTCTTGGACCGAGCTGGCACTGAGTCTGTTGGACATCTGGAATTCTTCTGACAGCTTCTCAGAGAAGCCACACCTGCAACATCTCCCTCCCTGCCTTGTCTGCCACTTTTCAAAGTTTATCTATGCTTAAAGTTTATTCTTTCATGAAATAGAGCAACATAGCATTTGTGATATAAATCCTCTTTTAGTAGACAGGATTATGATGTTATACATAGAAGACAATGGTTTAAAATGAGGAACAAACACATAAACTCACAGAAACAAAGCGCCTTTTGTTTTTCTTGTTTTTTCTTCATACAAATGCTTCTAATAACAAGAGAAGTCAAAAAAAGAAAATTACAGAGAGCCTGTGACATATAGGTTAGTTTTCAGAAGAAAATATTTTCTGAATTATCATCTGGCCTCTAGGAAAAACAGTTAAAGCTTCCAAAAAGCATTTTATATTAGCAAAATTTTATATTATCATGTAAGCATGATTTCATTTAGTGAATTTTGCAATATGCAAAGAAGAAAAACCCAGTTAAATATAGATTTTGGTGTTTTCATTACCTGGGAATTTGAGAGGGCTTATTAACTGAATAAAACAGTGAAAGGGAAGCATAAAAAAGAGCTTGTCACTGGACACAATCAGGAGAGAGTGCTGTGTTGTAAAGAACCTGGTCCATATTTAGTTCAGCCCTGACAGTGTCTCTTTGAGATGACCTCACATCACTTTCACCGAATGTCTCAGCAGTCTTTTCAGTTATACTCTGTATCGTCTCGAATATAAAAACACTATAATTATTTTTTGAGGAGTATTGCTTGTATTTTCAGCTTATTGTCATCATACAATCATGATGTCAGTGGAACCACATTCTGAAGAATTTAGAAATTTAGTGTTTGAATTTATATTGAATTTTATCAAGCAGAGGGTTTTTTATATAACCAAGGTATGTGACAATAATCTGTTCTGACTAGTGTTTTATGCTCCCTCAAGGAACACTGTTATTTAGCCACCATTTACCTCCTGTTTCTTTTCTTGTAGAGTATAATGCTGCTGAATGGAAGATTTGTCTAGTTCAATGGAAATTGGTGGAGACATGGCCTAGTATTTTTCTCTCTCGTGCTCTTAGAGACGACTGATCAGAAATCCACTAAGAATCACTGCCTATGCACTTGCATAGTTTCAACTTGGTCAAGATTTGGCACAATGTTTTTGCTTATTCTACACGACTTCTTGTTTTCTTACTATGTGTTGCTAAAATGTAGTTCTGTGACTTGCATTCGTGTACGAGAAATCAACTCTATTTCATTGAAATCAATAGTAGCTCTCCTAAAAATGTCAAATTGAGATGGCAACGAGTCTATTAAAAAAGGAAAAGGTCATTTCTCATGGCTGTGCAGCTGTGTTCAGTCACTTTTTTAGGCCAGCCCAGTGAGGGTGAGTAAACTTACCTGCTTCCTTCATGCTTACCCTGCTGTACTGGGTTTGTGTGGACAGTTTTGGTAGCGAAGGCCAGGATGCTACAGGGGTAGATTCTGTGAGAAGCTGCCAGAAAATTCTCCCATGTCTGGCAGAGCCAATGCTAGACAGGTCCAAGATGAACCCACCACTTGTCAAGGCTGAGACAATCAGAGATGGTAGTGATGCCTCTGTGATAACATATGTTAGAAGGAAAAAAATATTGCACAGAGGTAATTGCACTCAGAGAAGAGTGGAGTGAGAAAATGTGAAAGAACAACTGTGTAGACACCCAGGTCAGTGGAGAAGCAGGGGAGGAGCTGCTCCAGGCACCTGCAGGCTGTAGTGAAGGCCCTGCCCCTGGAGCTCATGGAGGTCAATGAGGGTGCAGGGACCTGCAAATCCGTGGAGAGGAGTACATTCTAGAACAAGTTTCCTGGTAGGACTTGTGACCTCGTGGGGGACCCATGCTGGAGCAGGTTCTTCTTGATGGACTGCACCCCATGGAAAGGCACCCATGCTTGAGCAGTTTGGGAAGGATTGTAGCCTGCGGGAAGGACTCACACTGGAGAAATTAATGGAGAATTATTTCCCATTGGAGGGACCCCATGTTGAATCAGGGGAAGGGCTTTTCTCCTTCAGCAGTGGCAAAACCTAGGTGTAGTTAACTGACCATAAATCTCATTGCCCAAGAGGAGTGAGGAGGTAGAGACCAGGAAGGAGTGAGGGGTGGGGGGAAGATGTTTTTAGTATTTGTTTTACTTCTCCTTATCTTGCTGTGATTTTGACTGCTAATAAGTTCCATTAATATCCCCAAGCTGAATCTGTTTTGATGGTAATTGGTTTGTGATCTCTCCCTGTCCTTGACTCATGAGCCTTTTGTTATGTTTTCTCTCCCCTGACCACTTGTAGAGGGGAGTGGTAGAACAGTGATTGAGGGACTTTGGTGGGCATCAAGCCAGAGTCAAGCCACCACACCTGCTATACTGCCTGTCCCAGTATTGCCCACAGGAGCAATCTTGGACATATGACATGGCCCCTTTAGCATCTTACAGTGAAAAGCCTTTTAGGAGCAGTATCACTGTATCTATCTTCCTCAGGGCTGCTGCAGGATTTAAATTCTTAGCCATCCTCATTAAAAGAAGTCCGTGATTTACTCTGATTTACTGTAGCATGTTTCAAAACCTCACTGATGACTATGGCTGATTTTTGCAGAATTGTGAACACCAGTGTTACATGACGGCTAAATATTTTGGAACTTCAGCTTCTGTCTCCAGGGCAAAATTATACTGTATTCACAGCAAACAGGGCTAACATTCATTGAGTAGGATATATGTACCACCCTTTCAGCTGACTATCCCAGTTGTCTGGATGATCAGAATATTGATATTAAGCTCAACTATTCTCTCTTACAAGTTTTAAATGTATTTTCTGGTAATTCAAGAGCTGTTAGTGCTGCCTATAAGATAAGATGGTCAAGTCTCCATAACATGGAGCACACTTAAAATCTGTTCAGAGAGATGGTGCTGTTTCCATCCCTGTGATGGCTTGATGTAGTTCCAATATAAGGAGAGCCATCAGCATATACATTTACTGGGTCATCCAGTGCTGTCTGCCAGATTTTCTCTTAAGATTTACACCTCTTCCTGAATTTGTGAGAACTGTCCAGGGATTTTTATTCTGCGTGCATTTACAAAGCTTTCTCAACAGAGCGAGAATGCAGCCCATGTGTGTATGAAATTAGTGCCTGTTACAGAAATGAAAGCACAGTAAGATCCTCACTATATTTGTTACCAAGTTTGGAGAGGAAAAGAGTTCTCAATACTAAAATTATTATGTTTTTATATAAGAATTATGTTTTTTTTTTTTAATTTACTATGCCTTGTATATATAAATAAGACAGATGGCTAAGATTAACACTTGCAGGTAATGAAATCTGAAGAATTCTGAACATGATTCATCAAGAATCATATTTATGGTTTGTAGGATCTTTTAAATAATTTATTCTCTGCACCTCATTTATTTGTTCTACAGGCAGCTGTTAAAAACACTTAATGTTGATTTTTGCTTTAATGTTTTTCTCCTTGTAGATAAAAACTAGTCTAAGTTTTGTAAATAAGTATTCCAATAAGCTTTGGGGAGCTTCCAAGCACTAACACTAGTTGAGATTTTTTTTTTTTTAATCATAGTTAATATTAAATCATATATTTTCAAAGTTATTTTTGTAATGAAGAAACTGATATGGAAAAAAAGGAAAACTTTTCTGTTCCCTTTTGAAGTCTTCTGCAAGGCTCAAAACACATTTGCAAATTTTGAAATGTCCAGGTGTGGTCCTTCAGCCTCTATTCTTCCTGGCGCAGAGATGAGAGAAATCTAACTCTTCAATTTCTTCTGCTGAGAGCTCACCTGAAACAAGTCTGAAATAGAAACAACTTCGGGATCAGATGCTGGGATGGGAAAGAGATGAGAAAGAGGGAGAATTTGGATAAAGTGCTAGGAGTAAATAGGCAGGCAGAGGGGAGAATGGAAACAATCAAGCTGTATCAGCTGAATCTCCCTGAAGGCAGACAACCCCTGATGGGCCAATTACTTCATCTCAGCAGCAGGAGACAGACATTTTCTGTGGATCCTAGGCTAGTAATACTTTAATGTTGCTGAAACTTGTTGTCAGGTGGCTGCACATAGCACAGCTGTGTTCAGAGATACAATTTCTGCCTAACAGTGATTGAAAACCACTCATCCATGGAAGATGTGGTACCGAAACAGACCAGGCACGACTTCTTTGACAAGCAATGTAGTCTGCAACAGATGAGCAAATTCTGATTCCTGTGCTTGCTGGGAGGTTGTGGGGAGAGAGGAATGCTATGCCCGTACTAGTAAATAAATGGGTTCAGGACCTCTGCCTCTAGTTCTGAGGCCAAATGCATTTAAATGGCATGGCACATCGTTGTAACCACGCAGAAAAGGTCTCACCAAAGTGAGGTCCCTACACTTAAACCAAGCTAAAATGTAGTCCTTGCCTTTGGCTTTCTTTGAGCTGTGCCTGACATTGTCTGGAAAAGAGGCAGGTGTTGTGGCCCAGGACCCAGCCCCTTGAGAGCAGAAGAGTGAGAAGCTAAGGAATATGTACGGCTTCAGTGTATGCTCAGTCTGTCAGTGCCCTAGTAATTTCTTGATACACTCACACAGAGACTACCAGCAAATTTCATGACTGTTGGGATCCTTTCTCCTCAGTGATGGTATCCAATGTGTGTTGTGTGTGCCTTGGTTACATGCCCTCAACTATAGAATTGCCATCAAAAGTGTATTCAAATGAAGTGCAGGGAGTATTATCCCATGCATAGAGAGAGACATGCACAAAAATGCAGAAAACTTATAATGCTGCAGAACCTGTAATACCTAAGTTGCTTGCAACCCTTGTTAAAAGCGAAAAAAATGCTTATATACAGGATGCATGTGAATAGCAGCATATTTATTTATAGTTACTTTGTTTTAGTGAAGGGAGAATTTTGCCTAACTGAAATGAAACTCCCATGCAATCTTAGATAAAGACATGCAGAGCTTCAAGAAGAATATATCCTCCTGGCCCATAAACCAACACTATTGAATATATCCTCACAGGCCAAATTACAGAGTCTAGAATGCAGTTTGGAAACCTCTGGTTAGTCGAAGAATTTAGTGTGATTTATTTACAAAATAGTAGAACTGAATATTTGAAAATATTTGGTGTGCAATATTTGATGAGGACTTTTCAGTGTGAGTTATGGTAAATGCTGCCTTTCAAAATGTTTAGTTAGAAAGCAAATTTTCATGAGCAATGGAGGCTCAACAGCCAGGCAATGACATTATTTCAACAAGATTTCAGAAATGAGTAACATATATCACAGAGTTTTCTAAAATACAGAACACTATGAAGAGAAACTTCCTTCTTCTTGTCCCTTTTTGTGTGCCCTTCTTTGTTCATAAAGAAAGCTTCTCTTTTGACCTAATGTGGAAAGTTCCAGGAACATTCTTTTGAAAAAGTGTTTTTTTACAAATCATTTAGAGTAGTCTTGGAGAATCCATGGAAATAAGTATTCTGGAAAATAGTTTGTTTAAAATATTTTAGTTGTTTCATAAATATTTAGTAATAGAAGAGCTTCTAGGGTATGCTTATTTGTAATATTTGTAGTTTAACAGGCCACTTCTGTTGGATGGTTGATTTATAAAGGCACCTGATAGTATTTTTGGTTTCTAAAATAAGAAATTTTGGTCGAGACTATTTATTTAAATTGTGGTATAACTAATTGTACAGAAACATGAAACATTTTAGCTGAAAAAAAGAAATGTTACTTCTCCAAAAATTGTTAAGAAGAAAAATTTGTTCTTTTTATGTTAAATGTAAACTTTTTCAACAGTGTAACAGTAAAAAGGGAGCATGTTTGCAACTATGAAACTGAACTATAATTACATACCCAAGGCTTTTCTCAGGAATGAACAGAACATAACAAATTGCAGTTCTGAACTGTAAATACCATGTGACAAGTCACAGCTTGTGTATAAATTGTATATTAAGAACCAGAAGGTGGTATTAGCTCTAATCCATCAAGGTCAGAGCCACCTGTGCCTCCCTCTTGACTCCTTCCTTGATTCATTAGCTGCACAGCAGCCCAGTCTTGAAGGCACAGTGCCATCTCTCCCCTTGAGTGGTTATGGCTCTCCTCTTTCACAAGGAAGTTGGCCTTACAGTAGTTGTACCAGTAACCTAAGCTAATGAGTAAAATGTAGAGGATGATGATTTTACCATATTTTGAAATGCCTATACTCAGAATAACATATTCATATGACTGCACAGACAGATGTGCCCATCTTTTTATTTTCCTTATATATTATACTTTGTTTCTATTCTTACCCAACATATTTTACTCACAGAAGAATAGAGGTAGTCACCTAGAGAGATCTGGCTTACCTGCAGAAGGACTCAGCTTCCTGCATAAGATAACCTACTTATTTTGTCTAAGTTGTCCTTCCCAGGTTTCAAAGGCTGTATCTAACTGATGTGACCAAAGAGTTCTTCCCACTTGTCATGTCAAGGTGTGTAACACAGTCATGCCCTGACTATGCTGTGGGACAAGACTTGGTGATATTCCCTTTTAGTCAACTCATTGAAGATAATCAGGCATATAGACAAGGCAGGAGCAGCAATGAGTCCCATTATGTCCCAATAACTGCCTCTCCTATCTCCTTAGATGTAATCAATGTCATGACTTTCCATTGACTATACAGGAACCTTAGAATACTAATCTCAGAAGTGGAAGCTCCAGGACTAGTTAAATATCTTCTGTGTCACAAAAGTTAGGGTATCTTCAAACTATTGCACTTCAATTTCATGATTTTCTTTTTCTTCTCTCTGTTAACCATTTTTTCTCCCCCACGAATCTATGTACTGGATGCGGCCCTTGCAGAGCTATCCAAATGTATTAAGAGACAAGACAGTACAAACTGGTACTTGTATTAATATAATATCTCAGAGTACAGTTTATACTGAGTATTTTTAGGGAAAAAACCCCAACCATTTGGCAAAACCAAAATAACAGCACTGTCAATGGATATGATGGATAACTCAGTGGTGATCCAGTAGTGCCTCCTCTGCCATGCAAAAAAAGGGCTCTGAATGCAAGGAATGGTTCTACTCTGGGGTGATCCCTCTATGTCAGTTTTGTGGCCAGAGCCTGCTGTCAAGGAAGTGTAGTTGCTGATCAAAACCAGGGTTGGCATTCAATTCAATGTTCACCATTTCCAGAGCAGCCAAAGGATTTTTTTTTCTTTCATCGCATTGAACCAAGCTCATTATAGGATCAGTGTGGCATGATTTAACTACAAGCCACCTAATCTTTTTTCCCTCCCCTTTAGTGGGCTTGAGATATAACAGTGCCATTAACTGGAAACAAAATAGGAGAGAAAGCTTTTTAGGACACAAATGAAAAGTGATGCAACACAATAATAAACCTGTCTTTTGACGTCTGTATCCAGAAACACAATACTTTGCTCAGATTTAATTTTTGTTTTATTGTTTAAATATGCATTGTCGGGGCTTACATAATGTTCTTAACTTTTTATTTTCACAATGGGGATTTCATGCCTTCTGTATAATGGAAATGTGTAAAATTACTGTGAAATCTTACTGAAGCATATGCTGAATTTAATATACATAATATTTTAATTTTTCTACTGAGAAAGAAAAACATTTAATAGTGTTAGTATGAAAATTAGATATCATACAACCCCCCTTGATTTATGCTATCTGTCCCTAATTTGTGGAAGATACTTATATATTCTATTCACTATAAAAAACTTTGCAATAAATCTTGGCATTCATATAAGATGTTACCCTAGTTTGCCTTACTCGCAAATAAATACTAGTTTTGACTTCCAGACTCAATATCTCTGATTTGTGAGTGAACATGCTCTTTCATGCCCAGTGCTATAGCCCAGATCATGTATTTCCTGGGTAGAAATCTCAACATCTCTTTAAATACGGGTGTAACTCACTCCATAACTTGGTTATGACTACACTCAGATGCTGTCAGCTCCTATTTTTTGTGCATGGCTGCTGTGTCTGCAGTCCATTCAGGATGCTGCGCCTCCTGTTCATTGTGTTCCAGGAAGGGCAACAGATTTCAGAGGGGAGATGAGACAGTGATAGATAGCATCAGGGGATTAGCTGCAAGGTATGGCATATCTAAACAGTTTGAAATAAAAACAGGAGGAAAGTGCAGTGAAGAAAATGATGGCAATGACAATGAATAGGGGAAAACGTCGATTGTATTATTTGTAGAATAGATTGATGTCATGGTTTAGGAATTGTCTTCCTCAATTTAGTAATCCCACTAAAGAGAAAAACACAAACTGCTCCCCTCCCTGGCCTGGTGGGAGACACAAAAGACAGAGATTATGATTCAGTGGAAAAAGTAATGAGATAAGAAACTGAACAGTAGCAGCAACAATACTGATAAAAACAGTATAGAAAAGAGAGGATGATTTACATGCAGAACCAAGCTGAGACAGTGGACAATGGCAGGTGGACCCTGCAAGCTCATCTCCTTCTCAGAAGGAGAAATCCCTTACTTCCCCACCCTAGTGATGACATGAGGTGGTATAGAATAACAACCTAGCCATGCCCACATGATTGCAAAGTCCACCCCCTCATGGCTACTGTGAAAATATTATCTCTGTCCTGCCCAAAACAAGGACACTTGGGAAGCATGAGAATGTAACATGAAAAGCTAGCTGAAGGAAAAGATTAAGAAAAAGAAATTATGTGTGAAAATGGGAAACAGTATACCTCATGTATCACTGAGGATCTGCTGCAAGACATTTTGAAATTAATGAATGTGGTTTAACTGGGTCTATAATGATAAAATACGCAATACAAATAAGTATTTCATTGGACCCTTTACACTTGGTTCTAGATGGATGGAAAATACAAAGCACTGTATACTAAAATTTGATAAAATTGCTGGTAAGACTTGAGATGTGAGAAGAAAATATGAAGCACATTTGTTTTGTGATGAATTTCGACTGAGGAAAATAAATGGGAAAATAAGTTCTACTTAGAAAAGGAATCAGAGAAATATGAAGTAATTTTGGTTGCAAAAAGGCCAAAGGCTGAAGTTTTATCTAATTTCCTTTTATTTAAGTCAAGAAAATTTACCCAAATAAACAAAAATTATGTTCTACATTCCTGATTTTGGATTTATATAATTTATGTTTCAGTGGTACACATTGTTTCCAAGTAAATTAGGTTATTTAACTTTGAGATTGCAGACATTTAAGTCATGATTTATTTAAATTGTCCTATGCATACATAATAAATTTTACATCTTTATTGTGCTAAGATGAGAGCTAGACTGTGCACTGTGGGCTTTATTTTAATGAAGTTCAATGGCAGAGTTTGGAAAGCATTCAGATCACTGGGGAAAAGATAGAAGTCACAAGGTAAAAGCAAGCAAGTTGTCACAGAAGTTTCATTTATAAATAGATATGTATGACTGATTCTTCTTAAGTTTATCTATTATTGCTAACTTCACGCTATGCAGCCATTTAGGCTGGATGTATTAAGATTCAAGATTAATAAGAAAATAAGAAGTAATAATTTTTAATCTTTTTTTTTTTTTTTTTTT
>WEIU01008021.1:34330-47863 GCA_013389925.1 Aegithalos caudatus | reverse complement strand
TTTTTTTTTTTTTTTTTTATCAGAGGGGCTGCATCTAATTCCGTGGTGACAACTGATGGGTCTATATTTATGTAATTTTCAATGCACTTTTTAAACTGGCACTATATAATTGTGACAAGTATTACACTGTATCCTTAGATGACTAAGAACAACAAATATATGGGTTCACTATTGCCCCTGTAGCTTTAATGTTTTTATTGTAGCAAAATCATAATAGACACATTGATTGCTCTGTCTCAGGGTACACAGTTCAAGTCTTACACCCTTTTGTTGATTAAGAGCTTTAAATCTAATAGTTTATAAGTAGTGATTGGATGGTTTTGTTTGGAAGGGATCATTAGAAGTTCCCTAATTTAATTGCCCCTACCATGATTAGGAACTCCTTCATTAGGCCAGGTTGCTCAGAACCCCATCCAGCCTGACCTGAATACATCTAATGATGGGGCATCCACAACTTCTCTGTGCAACTTGTTCCTGTGTCTCATTCACCATCAGTGTCCTACTCCTGCTGGCCACACTATTTCTGATACAGGCAAGGATGCCACTGGCCTTCTTGGCCACCTGGGCACAGCTGGCTCCTGTTCAGTGGCTGCCCATCAACATCCCCTGTCCCTCCCAAAGAGGTCTTGCAGGACAGATTGGATGACCATATGCTATTCCTGCAGACAAAAGAAATTCTTCCACCTTTGAGTAGGTGCCAGGCAGTATTGGAATTGCATCATGAAAAAATGATTGAAAATATTTAATGAAGCACTCTTTTTACTGGAAACCCAATCATTGTTGGAACTGGATTTTTCATTTGGAACATATCCATTGCAAGAAAGGAAGAGGCCAAACAAACAATTCTAACTTTTTGTTCTTCTTTTGCTAACACTGAGTGTTTTGTTTTGGAATCTATATTTTTAATTTATTTCATTTTGATTAGTGTATCACATGATATATATTTTTTCATACTGATTATAATACTAAAAATGGCTGTTCAATGAGTTTTTCAAGAACTTTTTACTTAGACACTTTTGTTTTTTAATTTCATGACAGTTTACAGTTCCTTTTCTTTAATATATTACAATTTTTTCCATCTGATAATTTAAAGAAATTCTTAGCTCACAGAATTCTTGTGCCTGAACTACCATGCTGTATATAATTTTAATGAAGATGAATCTTTTTTATGACACTTGTACCTTGGAACCTTGGCTTGTTTTCTATTTATGGTCAGTGTACCTGAGTAATTGTGGTTTTTTTTTTTTTGGTCCTAGATAGTTGCAGTAAAGGCAGATCACTTGCATCCATTTTATATATATTTATATATATATGTGTGTGTGTGTGTGTGTGTGTGTGTTTGCATACTCACTACTCTGGCTCTCTGACAGGCTTATATCTGTGTGTTTGTTTGTTCATTTTCAATTGTTTTTTGCAGCTGATGACCTGTAGGCAATAACCTGGTCTTGGGTTAAATTGTATATATATTGGCTACTTGTGTATGTTCTCTTTCTATCAAGGATTCAACAACAAGGCTTCTGTTATGATATTATGCCAATATATTTTTTGTTTTGTTAAGATAAGAATTTAGTATAAACAGATCAAGCATCATAAATTAATAAAACTCATAATAATTTGATACAAAGATCAGTGGTTCAGTATCTTCTTTTGAAATGTTCTTGCATTTCTGCAAAACATATTTTCTGTTGTCTAGATCTCTGGTATGTATTTGTAGCTGTAAGAGACTGTCCTGACTTCAGCTGGGAGGGAGTTAATTTTATTCCTAGTAGCTGATGCAGTACTGTATTAAGTATGAGGATCCATACTGGATTAAGTATGAGGATATTGTTGATACCACACTGATGTTTTGTTTATTGCTAAATAGTACTTATTCTAAATCAAGGAATTTTCAGTTTCCCATGCTCTGCCAGTGAGCAGATGCACAAGAAGCTTGGCGTAAGCATAGCCAGGACAGGTGATCCAAACTCATCAAGGGTACTATAGACTACCATGGCCATTATAAAAACTGGAGGCAGTTGGCTTGAGGATGCTGCTTGCTACTTGGAATAGGTAGAGCATTGGTCAGTTCATTAAAATTATTGTTATTACTATTGCTACAATAACCTTATTTCAATTATTAAGCTATTCTTATATCAAACCACGAGTTTTTCCTTTGCTTTTCCCAGTTCTCATCCCCATCCTACTATATGGTTGCTGGCTGGGGTTAAACCAAGGAAGATACAGAGTTCAGTATTTGCAGTTTTTCTGGATATGGCTGTGTCATTATAGGAAACCCATTGCAACTAAAGACAAAATTTTTGTTTCTTACCTTTGAATGGTTTTGCTTGCAAAAGTGTATTTTGCATTCTTTCTCTCATATTCCTCTCGCATATAGGCAAAACATTAAATGATTGCTTCTTTTAGCCAGGACAAACCTCCCATGTTTTGTTTGTAGAATTGCAGAAGCACAGAGTGGGTCAGGTTGGAAGGGACCACATCTGGTTCAGCCTCTTTGCTCAGGCAGGTTTATCCTAGAGCACATGGCACAGGATTGTGCCCACATGGTTCTTGAATCTCTCCAGTGAGGAAAATTTCACCACCTCTCTGGACAGTCTGTTACAGTGCTCAGCCATTGCTCAGTAAAGAAATTCTTCCTCATATGTGGGCAGAACTTCCTGTGCACAAATTTCTACCATTTCCTCTTGCTCTACTTCTGGGCATCACTGAAAAGAGCCTGGTCCATCCTTTTGACAGCTCCTTTCAGATTGTGGATGTTGATGAGGTGCCCTCTCAGTCATCTCTACTGAAGGCTGAACAGGCCCAGCTCCCTCAGCCTTTCTTCATAAGAGAGATGCTCCTCTGAAGGGGTTACACCTTTCAGGGACTGAGTGTAGTGGGCTGAGCATAGCTGGTGACAGAAGGGTGCTTTGACAGCCACTGGGATGACCAGTAATGCACCAGGTCTAGAATGCATCCAGGGACTCCAGTCTGAAGTCAAAAGAGAGTGGTCAAGAGACAAAGCTGTGGAGGTCAGGGCCAGAGACAGTGCTGGAGAGCTGAGCTGCTGTGGGGCTTCTGGAGCACAAACAGCTCTGGGAGGCACCAAAATGCTCTCCTGGGCCATGGGCAGGGTGGCCACAGCACTGGAGGTGGCTGAGAGGGCATGATGAAGTCTATGAATGACCCCAGTGTCCTAATACTGTTACAGATAGATTCTGAGCTCTTGTTTCAAGAACGTGTGCCTTGGGAGCTATATCCCAGTTCAGTCAGTATGTTAGGCTCAGCTTCCATTTCTGGAATCTGCATGTAAAATAAAGGACTAGGTTTGCTGGTAGAAAGATGAGATATGATCTGTTATCAGATAATGAAATCTAAAGCTATCTTAAAATTTACATTTATAAGATTTCACACCAGGTGTTCCATGGTCTCCTTTGGGACATAAAACTATTGAATCCTGGCAAAGGGTGCTACCATTGATTTTATTAAGATTAATCTAAAACTTAAAATTTCTGTGTCTCATAACTTTCTTATAGAAACTTGAAGCTATTTTTTTTTAATCCTTAACATCTATTTTCAGGTTTCTTTCTTCTAATAATTGTAGGTATCCAGGCAACTATCTATCTAACAGACTTTTTTGGTTTCAAATATATATATTTAAAATACTTTCCTNTTCTTGCATTTCTGCAAAACATATTTTCTGTTGTCTAGATCTCTGGTATGTATTTGTAGCTGTAAGAGACTGTCCTGACTTCAGCTGGGAGGGAGTTAATTTTATTCCTAGTAGCTGATGCAGTACTGTATTAAGTATGAGGATCCATACTGGATTAAGTATGAGGATATTGTTGATACCACACTGATGTTTTGTTTATTGCTAAATAGTACTTATTCTAAATCAAGGAATTTTCAGTTTCCCATGCTCTGCCAGTGAGCAGATGCACAAGAAGCTTGGCGTAAGCATAGCCAGGACAGGTGATCCAAACTCATCAAGGGTACTATAGACTACCATGGCCATTATAAAAACTGGAGGCAGTTGGCTTGAGGATGCTGCTTGCTACTTGGAATAGGTAGAGCATTGGTCAGTTCATTAAAATTATTGTTATTACTATTGCTACAATAACCTTATTTCAATTATTAAGCTATTCTTATATCAAACCACGAGTTTTTCCTTTGCTTTTCCCAGTTCTCATCCCCATCCTACTATATGGTTGCTGGCTGGGGTTAAACCAAGGAAGATACAGAGTTCAGTATTTGCAGTTTTTCTGGATATGGCTGTGTCATTATAGGAAACCCATTGCAACTAAAGACAAAATTTTTGTTTCTTACCTTTGAATGGTTTTGCTTGCAAAAGTGTATTTTGCATTCTTTCTCTCATATTCCTCTCGCATATAGGCAAAACATTAAATGATTGCTTCTTTTAGCCAGGACAAACCTCCCATGTTTTGTTTGTAGAATTGCAGAAGCACAGAGTGGGTCAGGTTGGAAGGGACCACATCTGGTTCAGCCTCTTTGCTCAGGCAGGTTTATCCTAGAGCACATGGCACAGGATTGTGCCCACATGGTTCTTGAATCTCTCCAGTGAGGAAAATTTCACCACCTCTCTGGACAGTCTGTTACAGTGCTCAGCCATTGCTCAGTAAAGAAATTCTTCCTCATATGTGGGCAGAACTTCCTGTGCACAAATTTCTACCATTTCCTCTTGCTCTACTTCTGGGCATCACTGAAAAGAGCCTGGTCCATCCTTTTGACAGCTCCTTTCAGATTGTGGATGTTGATGAGGTGCCCTCTCAGTCATCTCTACTGAAGGCTGAACAGGCCCAGCTCCCTCAGCCTTTCTTCATAAGAGAGATGCTCCTCTGAAGGGGTTACACCTTTCAGGGACTGAGTGTAGTGGGCTGAGCATAGCTGGTGACAGAAGGGTGCTTTGACAGCCACTGGGATGACCAGTAATGCACCAGGTCTAGAATGCATCCAGGGACTCCAGTCTGAAGTCAAAAGAGAGTGGTCAAGAGACAAAGCTGTGGAGGTCAGGGCCAGAGACAGTGCTGGAGAGCTGAGCTGCTGTGGGGCTTCTGGAGCACAAACAGCTCTGGGAGGCACCAAAATGCTCTCCTGGGCCATGGGCAGGGTGGCCACAGCACTGGAGGTGGCTGAGAGGGCATGATGAAGTCTATGAATGACCCCAGTGTCCTAATACTGTTACAGATAGATTCTGAGCTCTTGTTTCAAGAACGTGTGCCTTGGGAGCTATATCCCAGTTCAGTCAGTATGTTAGGCTCAGCTTCCATTTCTGGAATCTGCATGTAAAATAAAGGACTAGGTTTGCTGGTAGAAAGATGAGATATGATCTGTTATCAGATAATGAAATCTAAAGCTATCTTAAAATTTACATTTATAAGATTTCACACCAGGTGTTCCATGGTCTCCTTTGGGACATAAAACTATTGAATCCTGGCAAAGGGTGCTACCATTGATTTTATTAAGATTAATCTAAAACTTAAAATTTCTGTGTCTCATAACTTTCTTATAGAAACTTGAAGCTATTTTTTTTTAATCCTTAACATCTATTTTCAGGTTTCTTTCTTCTAATAATTGTAGGTATCCAGGCAACTATCTATCTAACAGACTTTTTTGGTTTCAAATATATATATTTAAAATACTTTCCTCCATACGGATTTATACATCTGACATTGTTGTATCCATTCCTAATGGATATATTTTTCTGTAGTGTACCCTTTCCATTTATTTTTTGTTTTCTTCTTTAGAAAAAAAAAAATTGTAATTCTATGTATTCTTGTCTGAGGCATATGAGAAAAAAAAAATAGTGAATGTGATACAAATATAACTGAGGCTTTAGCTGAATTCTCTTGAATCATTTTTAATTCTCTTCCTAAATAAATTTTCCACCAGGATAGCCTACAAAATTGCAGAAGAACACCCTGAAATCAAAAGAGACAAGGCAAATGGAAAAATGATTTTCAGTAACAATTGCTGGATGTATGTTATATTATGAAATATGATGAAATGATGTGCCTTTTTAAAGAAAGCTGCATTACATTCCTTTATATTATTCCACTGCACTTTATCACTGTCACTTTTAAAGTACAATTCACTCTCTGGTGGTTCTGATCCAATATCACAATTTGTTTGTGTTTGCTATAAGCTAGCCCTCAGCTATCAAACTAATGGGCCTAAGTGTATATTTAAGTACCTAAATCATCATGCCTAAATACAAATTTCTTTCTTTAAGCACACTATATTAAAATTGGTTTCCTTAAAATGTATTTATAAAATCCAGACTCAAAGATTATAATATGTTTCAGTTTTATTAAAAATGGTATTTTTAAATGTCTTTTGGGTGTAGATCTCTCACATACACTTTGTTGCGCATAAATATGATTTGAAAGTTGTGTGTAATAATGCTCTTGAGAGGCCAGAATGTTTATTATTCATGGCTATTACAACTAATACATTTATAATAAAGTTTTGCACTTACTTGATAGTTAGGAGATCTAGCTTTTACATTTAATGAATGCTGAGAAGCTGTTTTTTCCATCTGTTCTATACAAAAAGTATTCTTAAGTCAATGTTAAAGAGATGAGATAGTTTCCTTTTCACTTTTCTTTTGTTCTGAACATCATGGTACCAAGTACACACAATTGCAAATATATTTTGCCTGTGTTGTCAGTAGTTAAACAACAAAGAACAGCCCGGAGAGCTGGCTTCTCCTGCTGTTACAGTTTAATGACGCTACATCAGATCTGTTAGATGCTCTCTGTTTTTTATAAGGCAGAGACAGATGCCAAATTTAGGATCCCTTGCAGTCTGGACTGTCTTCTATTGCATCCCAAGTCTCTGAATCTAATATAGAAAAGGAACATGTGTGGAACTCCTGAATTGCTACTAGAGGGCAGAACATTTTAACTCTTATATTGTGTTAATCCCAGGCTGAGCAAACTCTAGCAATCTGAGACAAAAAGAGAAAACAGTTTGCATATTATTACACAATAGATTTTGAAGGAGTTCTCTTTAGGACTTTGTTTTGATATGCTTGACCAAGTGGCACAAACACTGGCCAAAGCCATTCCTGTTTATTTTCTGTCTCTCTCAATGTTTCATTGTTTTGAACCTGTGTGGCATCCCACTGTTAAGGAGAAGGTAGCACACAAGATTTATAAATGCTCATGATGGAAATGAATGTTAACAGTCATAGGGTCCACAAAAGCTTACAAAATTTTATTAGTAAATTGGACGCTAGTCATGGAAATTAGTATGTTTGTCCCTGATCTCTCTATATAGGTGAGAGGCAGTGGATTTTGAGCAGAGGGGTAGGGTGAAAAGGAAGAGGGAGATGGAAGTGGATTAAAGAGCGGGAGAGAGAAAGAAAGGAAGAGTGAAAAAGAGATTGACAATCTTGGCTCCAGTATCAGTCCAGCTGAGATGTTAAGGGTCTTGTGGGTGCCACCTGAGCTCTGGAAGGATAAGTTTTTATAGATAAGTTTTCCATGCCCTGGAGATATGTTTCTCACTTTCTATGTAAATTAGTTATCATGCATAGTCTGCTCTTTTAGACCTTTATAAAAATGGGTCAGAGGTCTTTGTGGATGTTTAGTTGTCTTGATCATCTCCTATGGTCCATGCCCACTTCTTGACCTCATTCCTGTGCTTGAACTGTTACTGTGTTGTGCTTATCTCCAGGAGCCAGGACAAGGTTGTCTGTCACAGGAAAATGCTCCCTTCTCCAGTCACACCTTGTTTTTCTCACAGCACATTATTATCAACCATCCTTGGTTGGCTCTACAACTACAGATGTTTGAGGCATACACAACAGCCCCCATATCTTCTAGTCTGCTACAAACTCCTTAATCTCCAAGATCTTTCCTAGGTAGCAAACCATCCCTTTCATGGAGTACTTAACTGCTTGACTGATTGCAAGCTATTTACATCACTTCTGGGCCTCCCACCACCCTCCACATTTATCAGTGTGACAGTTAATTATTTAGTACCTACTTTTCAGCCACTTGTTGAAGAAACAGTAGTCTTGTGACTTTCACAGGTGCCAGAATTGTATTTTTACTAATAAGCAGTAGATAGGACAGAGTCAGGGAGAAAAGAAATAATGCATGTACTTTGCACTGTGATGATTTTGTTTTGTGGGTGTTTTTTGTTTTTGTTTTTGGTTTTGTTTTTTTTTTCTCCCAGGAAATCAGGGTTTTTTGTTTTCTTACAATTTGTTCTTTGTCACTCAGGCTAATAAATGCAGGTGTAAAGAAAGAAAGAAAGGGAAGCATTGCTTAGATTGAGGCATGTCATTCACTTTAGCAATTCTGTTTCTGTTTTGCAGCACAGGATTTTCTTTTTTCTTGGAAAATCAAAATGAAAGTTCAGCATAGACAGTGACAAATACATTAGGAGTACTGTAAAGACTTGAGAGATTGTTTAGTTTGATTAACTATGAGAAATATCCCAGTCTTTAATAAATATAGCTTAAATGTGGAAATCATAATTATTGGTAAACAATAGTGAAGTTATGACTTCAATGCATCTCTAGACATGCATGGAAAAGAAGGATCTATTTGTTGTTTAGACCATTGTTGGGTGAGTTATATAAGTGGACCATATTACAACATCTTTGGAATCCTGTCTTTTCTGCTCATGATTTACACTTATTATACACCAAAACACATTTATACACCAAGTCACATTTATTTTTTAACGAAGGGTAAGTATTTATGGTTTAACACTTTATAAAGAAAGAAACTGAGAAAAGGATACTGGCAAAGATAGAAACACAGCAGTCAATATTTTTGTAATTTTGCTTTATGAAATAATTTTGTCTTTTTAAAATTAAATATGATGCTCAAAAAATCCAAAATCTGCATAATTTTCTCATCAACAAGATCTAATATTTAGTCCCCTCTGTCCCTGTGTGAACACAAATGTGATTTTAGAATTCAATATGAAGTATTTAAAAAGTCATTCAACTGTATTCTTCTATGTCTAAGTGATTATATTCTCTCCCACTATATCTACAGAAAAAAAAATCTTATTATAGTAACAGAGATGTGTTGGCTTCTGTGTTAATAATCTAATTTGCTTATTCAGTCCTTTATTGGTTAAGATAAGAAACCTTGTAATGGCAGAGCAATTTAAGTGGTTCCATTAGTCTATTTTGAAGGAACCATTGATTTTTAATGCTCTTACTTCCTAAGCTCATTTTGCCAAGGTTTTATTTACCATTAGCTTCCAATCCTTGCATGTTAATGTATTTATTAACCTCTGGAATCCTGTAAGAGTCTGTTTTAACAAAACCAATGAACAAAACAAATTGTTTGGCTTGGATTCTACATACTCCATGCAAAACTTAATTCAGGAATATTCATATTTCTGAAATTAAAGACCCTATGTGTTTCAGGAACACTGATACAAGGAGACTGCAGAACACTACAGAGAAAGATATTTTGCCATGTATTTTTCAGCCCTTCCCATTTCTTTATCCTGGTCATTGACCGGAGCTGTTAAGAGATATTATTTTTTTTACCTCAGTGCATTTTATAATGACAATTCATAGTCTGGCATGCATCCAGACAGAGGGTTCAAACAGGATTGGTTAAGCAGCAAATTTAGCCCTCCTCCCATCATTGCATTTTTTCCAAGACTGTACAATTGTCATATAAGAGGGAAAGGTATGGAATAACTGCTTTAGACAGCTGCTTTTTTTGCCCAAATTCTGCCACATAGCAGCCATTTGTTTCCTTCTGCAAACCCACTGAGAAACTCCTTCATGTTCAACTGGCAATGGCTGAGGATGATTTGAGAACTGTGGAAGAAAAAGCAGACTCCCTTCACAGGTCTCAGCTCTTGTGCTCTGGAAGTGGAATATATAAATCTGATATAGAAAAGGAGTAATTTTTGCCAGGCCCTGAATACAAGGGAAGAGATGACATAGCTCTGACTGGACCACCTGAAAGTTGGTAGAATGTATGTGTCTGCAATCCCCATGTTCTTTGAAAATTAAAGTCTTTTCTGAGATGCTGATATAAATGACGATCTGATATTAGGGTTAATCTCATATCTATTATTTTATAAGTACGTGTCATCCTTTTGACCATAATAAATTAGTTAAATCTCCTTCTTTGAAACTTTATTTTGAAAATACTCAAACAGTAAACAGTAATATATTTCTCTGGGAAGGAAGAGAGAGATCTTCACAACCTTAGCCCTTGTATGTTTTATTCTGTGGCTCTTGTTTAAAATGGACCGATGACCTTTAGAAATGGAGATCAAAAGTTTGCTGTCTTGGAGCATAAAAAAAGTATGTAAACATGGCCTTTCTTGAGTCTGTATCTGATATCATAAACTTTGTTGTTAGCTGGTCTCAATGGCTGCATTTCAGTAAAAGGCACTGACAGAACTGGGCCTTGATCTTTATTTTAAACTTTTTGGTGGCCTGGGTAAGTAATAGTATTGTAGCCTTTTTAGACAAAGGTAGCAGAATCTAGTCCTCAACTGCAATCACATGGCTCTCATAAAAGCTAGGAACTGACATTGCTTACTTCACACTTTAGAATGAAAGTGGAACAAATGGACATACTTTTTTGCTGAATTCAGTGACTTGTGTTTTGTGAGTGTAGATGTGAATGCACACAGTGGATTAGTCTCTTTAGGAGGTGTCTGAACCACAAATTTGCATGTTTGTAAGACAGTTATTGTGGTGGTCAGCTTACCCAAGATGGGAGCTCCTAGTACATGCATAAACCTTTCAATACGTAAAAATCCTAGGTAATACAGAAGCTTATCCTAATACAGATGCCTTAAGTTAGATGAACCATACACCTAAGAGTGACTGTTTCACTTCATTGCCTGGAAAGAGATTGAAGAGATTTAGAGAGAGATGTCTTTTTGGTAGGTAAGATTCATCCTACTCTAGGGATCCAGAAGGTGTGTTTCTGGATCTTACTCTTGATCATGTAAATTAACAGTCCAGGTGCTAAAAGATATTTAAATTATAGTAAGTGCCAACTGGAAGCAGAAATTTGGAACTAGTTACTACAGTCATGGTATCCAAAGGACATTTGTTGGATTTGATTAGACATTCCTCATTCTCAAAGAGCAGCTGGGCAAAATAGAAAGAATCTGTTTACTCAATGCATAAATGAAACAGGGCCAAACAGCTCAACATCTGGAACAAAGAAAGGTGCATACAGGGTCAGGGTGTAATGTAGCTTTTTTTATGAATGAGAGAATTGTCAAAATCTAATTTAAATATCCTAAAATGTGATTGCATTAATTTGTTTAATTTAAAATGAGTCTTGCTCAAAAATGAACCCTTTAGTGATATCTTATTTTCTTTAAATGAATCCATAGACATGAGTACATCACTGGCTGACAGTTACAAGCTTCTGTTTACTGATCTGTGGCACATGCCTGTTTCTCTTTAAATTAAGTGTTCATTATTACCCTGTTCTTCAGGGAGCTTTAAGTCATGCTCACAGATTACCCATCATTCAGTGCTGCCCAATTCTTATTGCAGTCTCTGGATTGCTCCAAAAAGTCTTCTCCAAGAGCAAAGAGCTTTAGAAAGGTTTAAGTTCTAAATGATGTAAAGGAAATCAGTGCCTGTTAGCCTTGGCCTCTTCTTTTTCAGCATCTAAATCCTAGCTTCTGACTCTGCAGATGGTCCTAATTGGTTTAGCTGCCTCTGAGCTGATTTGCATTGAATAGGTGTCTGGTTGGACCAAAATGATATTAATCCACTTCTTTCCCTTCAATGGAAGAATAACTGTTGAATCTGTTCAATCTTTCATGACAGTCCAGAAAGCATGTCAAATTTCAGCTATTTTTGATTGACTCATTTATTGCTGTTTAAAAGGCTCATTCATAGTGTAAATTGTCATGTTTCTGCTGTTTTGTTATTACCATGTTCTGAGGATTTATTTGACAGTTTTAAAACCCAGTGCCAAATTCATACATACATGAGCTTCACAGTTCATGAGGTTGCGATTATTCTTTCCAACTTCTCAAAAGAATTATTCCTCAAATATTACTGAACTGGATAATATCCAATAAAATTTATATAGCAACAGAAAACATAATCATCTGGATTCATGGTGTCTCGCTGTTTGTGCCAAATTTGCTCACTGCAGGTGTCACAAAGTCATGAGGCGAAAAATACTTTGAAATACTTTTAAATTCTGAGAGTGTTTTCAGAAAGCATTGATTAAGTAGAAAGCATGGTATGATTTCTTGGTTTAGTGACTGATAGATTTTCAAGTTGTATTTTTTTTTTTTAAATAATTAAACTTGCCTTAGTATTAGACACAAAGTGCTCTGAGGTACAGTGAATGATCTTGTCAGAAAATGATGCTCAGGACTATTGGANTGGATCAGCTGGTATCATTGCTGGAAACTCTATCACCTTTTGAGAAAGGCGTACCAGTGTTCTCTGAACTAGCATAGGATTGGAGAATAGTGACAGACTTCAGATTGCTCAGTATTTTTACACCAAACCAATGATGATGTGGAGATAAAACAAGCTAAACTTCTTTTAATCTTTTTTTTTTTTAAATTGTAATTAGCATTTCTAAACCTGAAAAACATTTTTCTAGGAAGTTAAATGAATTTGATAAATAACAGCATGAAAACCAAATTTTGAAGACACATTCTATAATGATCTTCTTACTTTTTAGCATTACAGGAATTTCACTTACATTTTTCATTGTTCATTACTTAGAGGTAAGCAGATATTTGGCTTTCAGAAGTACAAAGTCATTCAATTGATGATCATCATCAGGCCGCAGAATTAATTAGGAAACAAGCTGGAAGTATTTTTAATTCTAGTTTGGTAATAAACACTGGGAACAAGAAGAGGAGTATACAGATTTAGAAAAATAAAACCACCAAACCCACTCTTTCTTTATCTTTCATTGGAAAACATCAGGAATAAAAATGTAGTATGATATGTTTCATTTTATTTTTTAAAATTTTGATATTTATATGTAAATTAGACCCAATTCTTAATCTTCAATATACACTTTAGTGTTCAAAAGCAGGCATTGCACTCCCTATCTAAGTTAAATAGTTAAAATACTATGGCAAAAGGTATGCAAAAAGAAAATTCTGCCAGCAGGTCTTTCATGCCTTGGCAGTAGCATATAAGTCAGTAACAACAAAACAAGAACATTTCATCCTCTCATTTCTGTAAACTCAGTTACAGATAAGCGAATATGTCACAGGTCACTGCATGATCTTGGCACTAATCCAATGTACAGGTCAATAAGGCATAACCCCAATTTATCAACAACATGATCTCTGGCTAATATGTCACAAAGTCCATATGATGACAAGANNNNTTCAATATAATTCTATAAGGGAGCTGTGGTGCTGAACCATGTAGTGATCAAGCTCTGCTATTTGTTGAAATGACTCTTCAGGGAAGTAGAACTCAGGTAGAACAAGAAACTTTGTGTTATATTTTCTAGAAGAAATCAGACCTATTTAATCAAGGCTATAATAATATAAGCAATATGGCTAGAAAAGTGGGGGGGGGGGGGGTGG
>WEIU01008021.1:13218-28704 GCA_013389925.1 Aegithalos caudatus | reverse complement strand
AAAAAAAAAAAAAAAAAAAAAAGAAAAAGGAGAGAGATCTGGAAGATCTAACAATGGGAAAAAATACCTAGTATGATATAAAGCTTTATCTATTTATGTTTTCTACCCATGTTAAGGAAAACTGACATTAGTTTCTTTTCTTGGGAGAAGTCTTGTGTTGTCTATCAAAATATCTTTTTTTAAATTTTTTTTTTTGTGGACAGCAATGAGAGAACAAATACCTTAGCTCTACATAAGACTCCCCTAAAAGTAAGAGAAAACAGTTGTAGGGAACCTATGTTTGTACTAGTGTATTGTGGTCTGTTCAGTGACTGTACATGTTCTGAGGGAAGTTTTCAATGCAGGCAAAGCAATGCCCTGGCAGAAGGTGACAGGAAGGTTCTGGGAGGGAGCAGTAGCCAAGGAACACTCCCAACTTGTTGGTTTGAGATGCAGATGTATAGTTTGGTGAGGCAAAATGTCATAACTGTATGAACATGATGTGTTGGGAGGGCTGACATTAAGAGCAGTTTCTGATTTGTTGTATTTGTTAATAAAGTCACAGAAATTTAGTTCATTCTCCTACCCCTAGACAAGTTTTGACAAAGAGGATATTGTATTAGTGATGTGCACTATCTAGCAAAAGTTTGAAGCAGCTCAGAAGATATGGGCTTCAGGTATTTTTTTGTGAAACATGACGAATTTCAAAGACATCCAGAAATATTATTCAGAAAATTTTTGAAGTACTGTAAGATGGTTGGGTGCCATCATTTTATGCAGAAGCAGGAACAGGCTCAAGTTTTTTTTTTTCCTTCAAATTGTATACTTGAAACAAGGATGTGAAAAAAGGGATTATTTCCAGAAACACATTAGCTTTGGAAATTTTATGTTGTCTGTCTGGAGCCAGATTTAACTTCATCCAAATCATTTATTTATCTTTATAATATTGTATAGTGTCCCCTTCTTACTATTGTTTGAAACTTTCTCTCTAACCATATATAAGTAGCAACATACTATTAACATAATTATATTTGTTACTGGAAAAAATCATGATCAAAAAAAAAATCCTTCAGTATATAGTTGATGCTATGGATAAAATTGTAGAAAATAACAGATTTTCTGAGACACATTTCACAGGTATTTATACAGTATCCTACCATGACTTAATCACAGCATTGTATCTGGAACTTTTATTTGGTACAAGGACTATGACTACAGCTTTAGATCAACTCTTTTGGGGGAACATTTCACAACTTATAATTTCATATAGATGCAGAAATACCAATGCATAGATGAAGATTTACAGAGATACTGAGATACAGGGGAGCAACTGGTAGAGAATGTTTTAAATCCCTATGGTTCTGAGCACTAATTTAAAAAAAACTATTAATTTTACTTTGACAATTGCACAGGATTTAAAATGGTCCCTAAGCACAGCTAGATCTCAGTTTTGGTTACAATTTTTTTTTTCTAGATTTTTTTAACTTGAGCTTAAATATTCAGCAGTAGTTTCTAATATTCTGGAGTGTGTTCCCTATGAGGAGAGACTGAAAAAATAGTCTTGTTGAGTCCAGAAAATAAAAAGTTTCATGGTGACCTAATAACTTTCTCCCAAAACCTATGAGAAAAGTTCCAAGAGAATGCATCTAGGCTCTTTACAGTGCTGAATGGTGTAAGGATGAGAGACATTGGGCATTAACTGCAAGGAGAAAGATTCACACAGAATATAAGGAGAAATGTGCATCAAGCACAGAATTGATAGGTGGTCAATGGAGGGAATTGTCCTGCTTTACTCTGAGTTGGTGCAGCCCCACCTCCAGTACTTTGTACAGTTTTGGCACAACAATATAAGGTATCAACCTACTAGAAAGAATCCAAAGCAGAGAATTGAAGAATGTGAAAGGCCTTAAGTGAAAACCATGCAAGGAGTGGTTAAGGTCACTTGACTTGTTTATCCTGGAGAAAGAAGGCTGAGGGAACACCTCATAGAAGACTACAGCTTCTTCAACTGGGGAAGAGGAGTGGCAGGCACTGATTTCTTCTCTCACTTTTGTAACCACCAATGAGACTCAAGGAAATGGCATGAAACTGCCAGAAGAGGCTTAGGTTGGATATTAGCAAAAGCTTTTCACCTGTACGGTGGCTGGACACTGGAACAGGTTCCCCAAGGGAAGTGGTCACAGCACAAAGCCTGACAGAGTACAAGAAGCATTTGGGCAGTGCTCTCAGGCACGTTCTGTGACTCTTGGTGTGTCCTGTGCTGAGTCAGGAGTTGGACTCAATGATCCTGTTGGGCCCCTTCCAGCTGGGGATATTTATGATTCTATGATTTCTGGTGTGTGATTTTTTGGTTTGTTTTGTTGGTTTGGTTTGGTTTGTGGCAACTAGGAACAATGACCTCTTCTAGCACAAGAAGTTTCTGCAGAGATGCACATATGGCTTCTTACCTGATCTCCACAACCCCACCACAGTTTGCAAAAGTATAGTGTCAGTCAAGTTTCTTTGTTAGCTTGGGTGTTCCTACAGTGACTCAGGTTGACTGGCAGGGAGTGACTCCTGTCAATCAACTAACCATTTCTCATGAACCAACCAAGTGTATACTTCCAATCACCTCCTAAGAGCAGTGCAAAGTACTTGTGTTCATTTTTCAAACAATTTCAAATAGTATGTAAAAGGCTCATGGCAGCATAGTTCCAGAATGTAATATAAGTAATGTGGAAAATATCTTACTGTTTCTACATTATTCTAATACTGGGAAGGAAGAAGAATATGTTATATGAATATGTTCTGAATATGTTATACCAAAACTTAAGGTGATATTTACTACCTTTGATGTAAAATAAAATGTGTAAGGCATAATAACTTCTTGTTACTTTTTCAGCACCACAGGTCTGAATTGTATCTGGTTTTGTACTCAAAAGTGTGTTAATCATTTTCCAGCTGCTGTGACTAGGTTGCTAGGGGAAACAAAAGCAATTTTTTTTTCTCTTCCTAGGAGATTCAAAGGACATGAGTAAGGTTTCTCTGGAATAGAATTTCTGTGGGATTAGAAGAGCAAGAAAAAAGAGCTGATTCAGCAGAGCTCAAGATATTACAAGGGACAAATGACACATGTTGAAAATTGTTTTACATGAAAACAGTTGTAGCTGTCTCCTTTCTGTCTACCACTGAAAGGTAACTCAGGCAGCCTATCACTCTGGGTAAATATTACATATTGTATCTCATATTCACCTTGAATCAGACAGTGTGAAAATTACTTCACAACCAAGAGGTACATTTTTCTGAGGTGCATCACAGCACAAGTTACTATAAAGTGTCCATATAGAAAACCCGAAATAGACATAGCAGTGATTTATGTGGCATGTAGTTATAACAAAACTAGTAATAGGTGTGGAAAAGAAAATACACAAAGGAGACATTCTCCCCCTCTAGGAAACCTCATGCCTGGATGCAAGTTGAATTTCTAGACATGTATTTACTCCTTCTGACAGTGTGTATGGTTATGGCAGTGATGAATTTACACTGTCACTTTTTTGTATTTAAACTACCATCTAAAAATACCTGGGGAGATTAGAATGTTTGTTCATTGGTGCTTTTTTTTTTTTTTTTCAGAAATAAATAACCTATTAAAAAAAAAAACCACACACACACACACACACACACAAAACAAAAACAAAAAAACAAAACGAAACAAACAAAAAAAACCAACAAAAAACCTCACAAAAACCCAAAAGAAAACAATACAAAAAAACCCCTAAACCAAAACAAAACAACAACAACAACAAAAAACACAACAACCCCCCCCCCCCAAAAAAAAAAACACACCAAAACCCAGAAACCACTTGCTTAAAAAGCAGTCAATAAGTATTTAACATAACTATCTCTGAAATGTCATAGTTTTCATAAGAAATTTGTATAGTGTTCTAGAAAGACTCATGAAATATTTGATGATATATTTTTTCCTCAAACATAAGTATGTTCATGAAATGTCATAACAATGCTCATATTTCCTGAAACACTAATGAGGAATGTCTCTGAAATTGTCATGTAATATTTATAATGTTTATATGAAATATTTAACAATGTATAAAGAAAAAACACACTGAGCTATAACTACAGTGAAATATCACATTAAATAAAACATCCATTCATGGAATATTCCAGAATATTCATTCATGAGCTCATAGAGTAGCTGAGATTGGAATGGGACCTCTGGAGACAATCTAGGTCAAGACTTCTGCTCAAGCAGTTGACAAGAACCAAGTTCACATGATTTTGGGATGTTACCAAGGTTGGAGACTCAGAAACCATCCCAAGCAGTCTGTGCCAGAGGTCATCACCCTCACAGTGAAAAAATGTTTCTTGATGTTCAGATGGTCCTGTGACCATTGCCTCTGGTCTGTCACAGGACACTGCTGAGAAGAGTCTGTTCCATCCTCCTCTCACCCTTGTGGTTATTTTTGTGAACTGAGGTCTTCCCAATGAGCCTTCCCTCCTCTAGGATAAACACTACCATCTCTCTATCTTTCCTCATAGGAGAAGTGCTCCAGATCCCCTCATCTTTTTTTGTTGCCCTTCATTGGACTGTCTCCAGTATGTTCATGTTCCTCTTGTACTAGAAAACCCATAAGAGGACACACTATTTCAGGTGTGGCCTTACCAGTGCTGAATAGAGGGGAAGAATCCTCTCCCTCCACATGCTGTCAATACCCTTCCTAAGGCAGCCCAAGACAGGCTGTGCAGCAAGGGCATGTTTCTGCCTATGCTGAGATTACAATTCACCAGTAACTCCCGATTATTCTACCTCATCTTCCTGTCCCATCATTCCTAAAGATCTCATATCCTTCCATTACAGCACTCTAGTCATGCAAGCCATCACAGATCTTAAAGATGAAAGCAGTCTATTGACAACTATTTGTGACATTTCTTACAAATATCTAGGAAATTGTTCATGAACATCTAATAAAATCTATATGAAATATATTATAAAATATAATGCAAGGAAAAGTCATAGCCAGTGAGTAAAATGTAAGTTTAAAATTGTTGAAACAACCGTAATACTCAAAATAGGAATACTGGGCGCCTCTGAGTCTGTGCCTGTGGCATCTGTTTGGAGAAAGAGAATTTTTTTTGAGTCCCTAGTTCAATTTAAGAACCTCCCCTACTCTGCATCCCAACAGAGTTCATAGGGAAGCTTTCCTTTTGCCTTGGGTATTTTGGATTATGTGGTGTACAGTCATGGCACAAAGCAAATAACATTCAGCGAGAGGCAGTGGCAGCTTCCATTTAGTCTCCTAAATGCACCCTTTACAGTCATGTGATGTCAGTTAGGCAAGAGATAAATAGTTTCTGTAATCCAAGAGGAAATCCATGAAGTTTAACTAGAATTAGCACTGCAGAGGGCAATTCATCCCACTTGATATCTATTTTAGTCTGGGATGTTATTTCTTTATAGAGAGAAGCTGGGTGATAAGTGATCTACAGAGCTAAGGACAGAGTAAATGAATCATAACCAATGACTAACTAATGTCTAATTAAAAACTTTACAGGTCAAGTAGAAGATGTGGATATCGAAAATTATAAGGGCATTTCAACAGCACTAAAATCCATAATGTCTGCAAACAATTATACTTTTAAAATTAAAGGTAAGTTGTGTCAATTGACATCTTGAATTCTTCCACAATAAATAACAGTGGTGACATTGCAAATGCAGACAAGCAACTTTTGAATGAAGAGGGGCAGTAGAAATAAGGACATGAGGTCTTCCTCTTGTCCTGTTCCATACAGGACTTAAAAATCACAGCCTCTGAGAATTTTTCAACTTTGAAATTTATACAATCAGAACTGCAGAAGGTATTAGTTACTGCTGAGATTTGACCATTTAAATCAGAAATTTACAGTGATGTTCATAGTTGTGATTGATGGCCACAGTTTTGTAAATAGATAGAGGAGATTTCATACTGACCTGCAGTTCTGAAATAACATCTTCACAGAGCTACAGACAAACTATATTTTTTTTCTTGATATTCTCATACATTGCCACAGATCAGTCTTTTCCTCCTAGAAATGAGCCCATAAAATCTTTTGAACTGAGGCAATAGTTCTGTGTTCAAATGATTAGAAAAAGAGTTGATATCACATCAGTGCTTTCTGGGATAGAATATTTTATCTAGAACCAGGGATGCTAAAGCTTCATTTAGTTCTGTGGTTGAATCAAGTCTTATGCACTGATGCAACTTCACAAGCTGTTGATTTATATGTCACTTCACATTTTCTTGTGTGCTGCTACCAGGCAACTTCTTGTCCAAACTGACATAAACTAACTTACCTTAAAAGAGGAAATATTTTGTCACTAGTCTCAATTTCCCTACTGGAAGATACAAACAAGGATCCATATCAAAAAATACAGAAAAGGATGTACAGCAGAGCAGAAAGAAAGAATAGTGAGAACTTGAAAACCTAAGCATTCAAGTTGCCACTGGAGGACTGTGGTCCATTAAATACACATAATGAAGGTAGAATTCCTCTGAGAAATATGAACATTGCCAGTTGTCCTAGGGTGACTTTAAGATGCTTGTATCCCCAGTTGTCTATTCTATTGGTGCTGTATATTGAGTTCTGTACCTTCAAACCTGGTTCTGAGAGTGAAGGGGGCGAAAGAAGTGGCGCAGTTTGTTTTGAGAAAACGGCCCTGACTCCTCCGCATTCCTGCTCCGGCCGTGTTCGTCTGAGGCACGGACAGCGGTGGTGCAGACTTCTCCTGTGCTTTTAGTTAGTTAGTTTTAGCTAGCTGAGGCAGAGAAGTATCCTGGACCATTTTTTTTTTTTTTTTTCCTTGGGACTGTTTAAATCTGTTCTAGACTGAAAAAACCGGAGGAGCACCAAGGGCTTGCACCTGTGGCCCACTGGGGATGGGACCTCCGGAGGGACTGGGAGTGAGAAAAGACTGAGAGAACTGAACTGCACCCACAGCAAGGACTTCCTCAGCTCTGCCATCTCTCTTTGGAGCAGAGAGAGGTTTTATTTTTTCATATTATTCATTCTTTGTGCCTGTGGGTATTTTGTTTGTTAAATAAATAGGGGGTTTTTTACACTTTTCTCCGAGGAAGTTTTCCTGGACCAGCTGAGGGAGAGGCCATTTGGGTTTGCTTTCTGGAGGAACCCCTTTTTGAGGTTTCCTCCCAAATTTACCCTAAACTAGAACACCAGTGTAAATGTCAATATTAAAATAGTTTATTTTTGCTTCTTTCACAGGAAAACACTCAGGATCACTGATTCATTTCATTCTAACTTAGACATGATTAAATGTATCATAAGGATTGTGTCCTAAAAGAGCTCATTCCATTTCATTGATCAAGAAGAAAAGAGTAGGGTGTGTACTTTAGATGTAGACATCCAGATAACTGATATCTGAACCTCAGTATAATGCTCCCAAAACACCTGTGTAGAATATTGTGGAGATGTCTACACAGTGCTAAACCTGCACTGAGCAAACTAGCTGCAGCCATGATTGTGGAACACTTGTTTCATTATGACTAGGGTATCACAACTCAGCACAAAATGTTCTCCATGTGTTGACAAATTGTAGAGTGAATCAAAAGGATAGACCCTAGTAAGATTTTCAGCCCATACAGTGAATTTCCTGCACAGATTTTCATATACGTTTGTCCTTACAACTCTTGTGAGTGATGGAGAAGAATTATTCCTACTTGTAAAAAAAGGATATTAAGGACAGAGCTAGAATTCAGAATTCTAAAGTTTTGTCTTGAATTACTAGATTGCCATTGTACTTCTTATATTTTAGAAAATACATTTAAAAAAAATTCTGAGAGGTTACAGTTCTGTATATGCACTAAACATGGAGCAGCAGTTCTTAGTGGTACTAAGAATTTTCAATCTTAAGGACAGGTATAACAAAATGATACAAACAAAGCGGGTGTTAAGATAGTAGTGTTCATAAATTTGCTCTGTAGAGCTATTAAACAGAAGCTGACTGGCAATCAAGATCTTGATTCAGCTTTATGTCTATGAAAGGTTGGCTTAATGCTGCAATAAAAGGGTCTTAAGTTGCTTTGTAACGGTTGATAGCTGCTGTCACGAGAATATGGCACAGCTGGGAATAGAGTATGCAGTGTTAACCAGAGAGATCTTCCCTCTTGTGATGATCCTTTTATGATAAAAGCATTGGACTGGAAAGTCGAAGATTTATTTCTTGTTTTTACACAAACTTTTGTTATGACCTCTGGAGGCCACTTATTCTGTCTGCGCCTCATCCCTTTTTTCTTCTGAAATTCTGCTCCACAGTGTATAGTTTCTTATACTGCACTCACATCCAAGTGCCTCTCAGTGCCAGGTTAAACAATGATGTGTTTATTCTTGCCTTTCTTATTAAACAGTCTTCTGTTTATTCTTGCCTATCCCAATAAGGAAGAAATATGTGTAATAGAGTATTTCAACCTGTAGATACAAACCTGATCTTGGGGTCGTTATTTAGAAGGGCTCCAGTTATCCTAAGATATAATTAGGGCCAGAAACAAATCCACAATCATAAAGTCAGGGGGCATCAGCTGGGTTATGTTTATGCTTCCCAGCAATGCAGTGTATTTGCCTTGTAGACAATTAGAGGGTTTCTTTCCCTAACTCTGACTTCTTTGGATTACCCTTGCCCAGAAATTTAATACATAGGAAATGAGCACAAAGCCAGGGATTGACTTTGGGAAAGGATAGATAATGGGTCTATCTACTGCTCAAATTCATCCACTGGCCTTCTTTCATTAAGATAGAACTCGAATATTTGTGCTCACAGTTATGGAGTGCTTTCATGATAAAGAAGACATGATGGAGGTAGAACCACTGTAGGAAGCCATGTCAAAAGATCCTGCATTGACTATCTAATATTAACCAAATGTGGATATCTAAAAAAGAGTATAGGAATAGGAAAAAAACGTGGTTAAACTTTCTTAACATAGTCTTACAGTCTTTAGAATCTTGTAGCATAAGAAATTTCTGAACAAGAAAAGCTGAAGTGTTTGAAGATAATAACTACTTATGAAAATTTCTCCCATGGACTTGCACAATCTCCTCTTGAACTTAAAAATCAATTTAACATTTACAAAGTCTTGTGGCAGGAAGTACCACAGATTACTAACAAAGGTCCACATTTTCTTCTTTTGAAAGTCACACCTGGTTTTTTTGATACCTGTGGTGCTTCATTCAAAGAATAATGAACAGTCAATCCCTACTCAGTTGTTTGCACCACTCATGACTTTATTGACTCCTATTATAACCCCATCATTTCTTCCTCACAATTTTTTTTACATGCTGAATTTCCCAGCACGTCTACACAAAGCATTTAGAAGCACCGAGCTTGTTTATTGATGCTATGAATATGCACTGGTTACTTCAGGGCAGATCTGATGGACTGCAGCACCTATGTCTGTTGAGAGTACCAAAGCACTGAGGGTGTCATTCTTTCTGAAATGTCCTTGGCACTGTCTTTCTGAGCAGTGATAAATAAATGAGTCCAGATAATTTTCCATCTAGATAGGTCAAAGCCTTTTATCATGTAACAACAGAGATACTGCCAATCTGAATATAGATTGTAGAAATATAGCTGAGCTGGTTGGGTTCAGCTTGAGACACAGCTGAATCTTATCCAACTTCTCCATTCTAGAAGCAGCTCTCTCCCAGCACTCTAATATTGCAATTATAACAATCAGATGTAGTGAAGAAAATTTCACTGTGTGTCTTCTGCATATAATTGGCACTTTACTTTGTATCAGTGGTTGAAACTGTACTGTGCTGCACTTGTATTTTGCAAAATGCTTGTTCATCCAGATCAGGAAAAACAGCTAGAGAGCACTGTGACTTTTGGCCTACCCATGAACAAGTTTCCATCCAATAGAAACCATAACTTGGTAGGAGATATAGCCAAGATGCAAATTTGCAATGCGGGGAATCCTGCAATTTAATCCTGTAATTACTGTAGGCTGAAAAGGAGCAGGCAGATATATCCATATAAATATCTATCTAGTTCTGTATCTATATTTAAGAATTAATAAAACAGTTGAACTGAGATTTTATATCTAAAACATGCTCATGTTGTCTAGCAATTTTATAATGGAGACAGGTTGTAATGAATCAATTATGTATTTTCAGATTTTCACTTAGAATTCAAGTGTCAAGAGCAGAGACTAAAATCCATTGTCTCCTGAGATCATACTGTTTCTTTGTGTCAAAGGGGCCACAATACTTATATCCTTGATAAGAAGTACAAAGGAACTAAAAGAACCTGGAAATTCTACTACTACCAAGTACAAGAGAATATCAGAGTGATGAGGAAATATGGCTGCAGCTTTTTTCATGATGCATGTTGCTCAACGTGGATATCTATTGAGTCACAAGGGCTGATAGATTTGAGGTTTTTCATTTTAATACAGCAAATATCTCATGGCAGGAAGTGCAACTTCAGTCTTTTCAGGTGTTTTCTTAGTTTGTATTGTAAAACCAATTAATTTTTTTTCCACGTATGTAATAGTTAACGAGTCCATGTGAGTAAGTCTATGTCCCAACAGACAATATGGTTCAAAAGCATTTCAGGGAATTGAACAAAGTTCTTAAAAAGAGTACACTGAGCAATGGGGAGTCAGTCTTGGAAAGCTGAGAACTTTAATGAGGGTTGCTCTCACCCCAGGATTTAGGAAAATGTGTAATGTAGTATAATACTGGCAAGAACTATTATTTCATCAATACCTTTTGTAGTTTTTTTTTAATGTGGACTTGCTGAAGAAATTCTGTGTAATTCATAGGAATAAACCAAAAATGGCCTGAAAATGCCTGGAAAAAGAGAGTGTCTATAATTACAAAGTCTCTGTGGTAGCTTTTGCCTTCACAGAAAAGTAATTAAATGTTCTTAAAAAATGAAAGTAAATTGAGAAAAACTGTGTACATCTCAGTCTGCAATTTCAGAATCTTGAGAGGGTGCTATTGAAATCTCTAACATGATAAATTCAGTGTAGACTGTGGGGACTTTCATTCTCAGACACTAAAAAATGGTTCCTGATGAATTTAAGAGGGTTTTATCTTGGTGCAGTCTGCATTGTGTTTTTTAAGCTTTCCATTGTAATCTTCAGCATTGTCAAATTCAGTAAGTAATGTTATGATGATGATAGTGGGGTTTATATACGAACATTAAATCAAACATTAAAAAACAATGGAGCACTGTATTATGGCTGTAATGCTTGCAGTAATGAATTCATAAGTAAGAACAGAATGAGTCTGCCTTTTAAACAGTCATTAGTTGGGTTTTTTTTCCCCTAAACATCACTTACACGTACAAAATTCTCTTTCTAAAACTGTTGGGTAACATACTTGACATGTTATCAGGTTTCTTGAAACAGAAAATTCAACACAATACTTAATTTTTTTTTTCTTCAGGCTGGGGTAGTGCATTAATTGGTTTTGTCCAGAAGAAAAAAAATTGAAGGTTTTATCATTTATTGTTTCAATAAACATATCATATATAGTGTGTCAAGAGTGAAAAAATAAAAAGGGAATATTCCCAAAATATATTATATAGTCAAAAGTAATTAAAAGTAAGCTTGGCAGTATGTTTGAACCTGGGTATTTTTCTTGGAGTATAACAGTATTTGATTTAATAAAGAGATTATATACAGATTTGAATTTCTGTTTATATTTTTCATCTTGCTTAAGAAAGAAACTCAGATGCTGCTGTCTGTAGAGCACAATCATTAGATGATATCTTTTACCTTAAAATCCATTGAAACACCAGAGTTATATCCTGAGGACAATCTCTCAAACTTTGGTGAACCTCAGTCAGGAAAGGTTTTAAGTGACTGCCTAAAGGTTTTCCTAAATTGAGACAAAGCTATTTTGCAGTCACTTTGTACAAAATCCTTGTGATTTTTTTGATACAGGGAGTGATATTATTATCAAAACATTATAGTTAATGAGGCTGTGGAAGACTTTGTGTGAGTTAAATCCAGATTTCAAAATTGCACTATTTCTATTAAGTGTTTAACATAAATTATTAACTTTTCAAAACATCTCATGTTTTTTGAGATCACTCGTTCATAAAGTGAGAGTAAAGGCAACACTCAAGTGGTCCAAAATCATCAGATTTTGGTGCTAAAAAGAAGTTGGTTTATAGCATATTAAGTGAGGAGCATCGCTTGCTAAAGACAGTTTAGAAGAAGCTAAGGCCTTTTTCTCCTGGATGGTAGGAAGTCTGACACAATCCAAGTAAGAAGTGTGATGAAATTGCCACAGGTTTTTGCATTCTCTGCCCTTCAGTACTATCCCAGAATGCTTTGAGCCTTCAGATGCCATTATCTGTCCTACTGACCATGTGCTATTTATGCAAGACAGTCATATCTTCATGTCCTAAAAAAGTCTAGTAGGCCACAGAACAGTCCTCAAACTTTAAAGCACTTGACCTGAGAATAACACCCATTCTCCCCTCTTCCTCATCCAGTTTTGTCCTGTGGCAACCAAAGTGCAGTACAGAGCCAGGAGACCGCAAACTGAAACCTATGAGGCTTTGGCTCAGCCAATCTGATGTAGATGGGACAAACCATTAGAAGAGTGGACACAAGCCTGTGTAACCCCTCTTGAACAGGGTCCCCACATGGGATGTATTCAGCAGCATTTGTAGCTTTAGTAAACATTTGTGTTGAAGGTGATACAATACACTTTCCTTCTGGTACAGGACAAAACCAGATATGTATTATATTTAAGAATTGTATATAATGCTGAATTTGTTGTGGAATTAAGAAAATTTATTTTGAAATTTTGAGATATTTTCTGACTGATCTGATAAATCATTTTGGCAATAATAATCTCATTCTTTGTTATCCATTTATCTGGATATATTTTTAAGGGGAACTTAGTTTATTGGGAAGTTGTTGGCATAGGAACTGAAGTCTGTCAGATACTACTCTCTGTTTTATCAGTGCAAAAGCAGAAGGTCCTTCCTTATCCAGAAAAGTCACCAAAACACTGACTCCCTGTGTTCAGCAGCCAGTCCTTACATGGCTTTTGGGTACACTTCTATTTCTTGACAGCAAACGAATCTGTTACTGTAAATTACTGAAGACTAAATTAGAAATAATGATGGGGGAAAACTCATTAAAGAAAATTAATGAAAATGTACATTCTATAGTAATAAAATCATTAAACATTTTGTCTCATATTAATAGCACTTTACATTTTGAATAAATATAAGCTAACAAGTTCTTGAAAGTTTAAGAGAGGTAATTAAATAAATATAATATACCTCCAAAGTATTTTTTTTAATAAAATGAAAAATTTTATCCGGGTGATCACAACCACTCAACAGTATAACAGAGAATCTCTACTGAATTTTAGCAATGGTTCAGTGTTTTTCTTTATTTTTTTCCCCAGTTTATTATTTCTATGCAATGTGCACATTCCCATATTCTTTGCATGAATCCGCTGTCAATTAAGTGCATATCTTGTCATTCATACAGAAAATGTTAGTACTTTTCACAAGAAATTTGACATACTTCAGACTGATTATTTTTTAGAAGAGAAAGAAATCATTTTCTTGCCCTAAGTAAATGATATGAAGTGTCTACTGCATTGCATGAACTGAATACCAACTGTTTTATTTATACAGTAACAGCTGATCATGGAAAATATAATCTGAAGATTTTTTCCAGAACACTTATTACTATAGCACTATTTATTAACTTTGCAGGTTTAGATAAAGACCATATACAAGAATTAATTGTAAATTAGATAAAATAAATAAATAAATATTTCAGTTTCTGTATACTAAAAGGAAAATTTTAGTCCTTGTTCTTTCATCAGTATTAGTTCATAATCTGTCTAATTTAATGTTAACTTGTGGGGAAAAATCACGCAGATTTTAAAGACCATTGCACTGCCTTCTCAGAAGGGGATAATAGTAATTTTCCTGTAACATATATTCACTAGTGATCGGATTTCCACACCATATATTCTCTGAAAGAAGTAAAATAGAGTCCAAGATCTGACTCATTCATAAAGTCATGTAATAAAACTCTGTGAAAGACAGACAGAATATAATATTCTAAAAGACAGACTCTGAGGGCTAGAATTTACAGAAAAATATGTCCATTAATGAAAATCCCGTTTCAGTCAAAAGGAAGAGACTGTTTCAACTCAACGGTGACATCTGTAATGAGTTAAACTTTAATTCAGTGTTTATTTAAAGTCCTTTTGAATTTAAATAATATTCTTTTGAATTTAAATAATATCCTTTTGAATTTAAAAATTACATCACGTCGGCACTTAGACATATTTCTTATTTGTTAATGTGCAATAGCTTTCCTTTCAACCTATGAGTAAGTATACAGTTCCAAAATTTGTTTTAAATCTTGATGCATTTGGGGTTAGAGAGCCGGTCTTCAGGCCAATCTCTTCACTGCTTGCCATGATACAAACATCTAGAGAGAAAAAAAAAAATTGAAAAAAATCAGCATTAGTGCTAAATGCTAAGCATTTTACTGCACAATGACTATCATCACTGTACAATAACATCTGACAAATAGGCTATTACCATCAGAGGGGAGGCTTTTAAATCAGGCCTTAAATACTTTTATTAAAGGCTTGGAAGGTAATGACTGAAATTATTTTTTTTTTTCTTATGTGTTTATGCTTCTGTCTAAAGTCTTTAGAGATTTTCCAGTTACAATCTATCTACTACCTGTTGTGAAACACTGGTAAGGAGGTAATACAAGCAATTAGAAAAGCATTGCTCACTCCTGAAGTGTTATTACCTTAAATTAAGGTTTCCAAAGGGAATACACAATAGCGTTTCAGTGACATTTTTTTGTTCCTTTATTTTCCCAAAGATACCTTGTATTTCTTACATATTCTGTCTAATCAGTAACTCACAGGTGGCTGCAGGATAGTGTCAATGCATTAAATATACTCCCTTAGAGTAAGTGATATTAAATCTCAAATCCACAAAAAACAAGGTCAGTCTATGATCCCTTTATACATTATGTCAAAACAAAGCAACTTAAACCCCCTTCTTGGTTAGTTTTAATCTTATGTGTCTTAAATATTTCTAAATCTGTAATCTCTAGACATGCCACAAGGTTACACAAGTAATAATGAGAATTACAGGTGTGAATCTTAGCATACTGATGTAAAAGCACACATCTCCCACTTGACATGCTGTGCTGCATGAATTTTCCTGACTTGGGACTCTCTGTAATGGTCCCAGGTGGTCACCCCAGCCTGTGATTCACTGAAAACTTCTCATATGGGAGAAAAAACATGGGCTCTCATAAGGTGAGCTCATGATGTGAAGCCCATCACTTTGCCCTCATATCTGCCAAAGGCTACTCTGCTGTTTTACCTCTTATGTCTGCAAAAATAAAGTGATCCTGAACTTTTCCAGACTTGCTAGTCTCTGAGAAAGTCAGAAGGGATCTACAAAGTGATTATTAGAAGCCATAATGAAACATTAAAAAAAAA
>WEIU01008019.1:1314-29383 GCA_013389925.1 Aegithalos caudatus | reverse complement strand
TGGGAATTCTTTGTTTAATTTGGAAACAAATGTACAGTTTTAGTTTAAGATTTGAAATGTCATGATCTCATGGTTTTCTAATAAGGTCAGGAGTTGATTAAACTTGTATGATCTTTTAAAAATTAGAAAACTGATCACAGTCCAACAACAACAAAAAAGATATTTTCCCAATTGGGAATTTAGGCGTTTAGTTTCTAAGAACCTTTAATATTAAAACTTCATTGTATAAACATGAGCTATTTTCCATTTCAATCTGAACATTTGTCTTGCTAATGACTTAAATGATATCCTAATTAGAGTTGAATAATCCACTGAGGTATGAGCAGACTTGAATTTATGACTTCTCTTCTAATCAAAACTCTCTACATTTTGTTCTTATAAAGGCCTTGCTTCCCTTATGTTATCTTGCCTGTAAAAGTAAGCAAAAAACATATGAGAAAATGCTGTTTTCAAAACTTACTTTTTTTCTGATTTGGGGTTTATTCACAGGTGATATGGAAATTTCAGTAATGCTCCTTAAGTTTGATCTCTGCTATATCAAGGTAGTGTGCAATTTTTCTGATTGTCCAAAATGCATTTTCACTTATCTCTTAAATTATTATAAAATCTAGGTTGCAACGTATCTCATTGCTACAAATATTTGACTTATTATGCAATGATTTGGAAAAGTGGGAAAGGAGAAAGGGAAAGTGGAAAGGAAGATTTAATGAAGAGGGTTACTATGGCCCTCTAAGTCTTTCTAACAGGTTCAAGCATCCCTGAGAAGTTTTCCCTTCCTTCTGCCTCTCCATCCTCTGTCACTTTATCCAAGTGTGTCTGGCAAAGCTTGTTACTGTAGCCTGTGTTGCTCATGTGGAAGCAGCTGATGAATTAGGATGCAAGTAGATATGGGAATAAAAATAGTGCAAAGCAAGTTTTAATAATGCTGAGGGGCTTGTCACACATCCCTTGGGTGACACAGATTTATGAGCCTGGCCTTAGGACCTGCCTCCTCTCCAACAATCCAAAAGAGTATAGAGGCTACAACAGCCCCTCTGCTTCATTGAGTTCCTTCTCTTTGGCATTCCTCATATCCCTGTTTTTCAAGGGTTTCATAATCTGGCCCTTAAATTGTCACACAACTTGACAGCATTTCTTTGGTGGGAATGCTAATACAAGCTGTTCCTGCTTTCAGTTTCTGCACTGCCTTCACAGCTGTGTTGTATAACTATGCATGTGATGCCATTTCCTAATGGGATGGGGCTTTGGTATGTAAATCTAACACATCTCTATAACACCAAGGTGACTGCTCAACACAATATTTTTAGACATATTTTTACTAATAAGATGACATGCAGCAAATATTCATGAAGAAAAGAAGACCAGATAGAAAGGTAGGGGATAATTTGCCTGAAAAAACAGGGAAAAATAATTCTAAACAGTTTCATTTTTCATTACATGCTTTCAGGAAAATCCTTTCAAAGGGAAACAAACAGGGTTACCTATCACACCACAAGGTGTTCTATACTACTTCAGAAATTATCAGAGTTTATTTTATTTAAAAGCTGAATTTAAATTTTTGCCTTCCTTCTGTGGGTGAGTAGCTATAAGAAAACAAAACAAAACAAAACAAAAACAAAACAAAACAAAAAAACACACACAAAAAAAAAAACCCAAAAAACCAACAAAAACAACAAAAAAACCCCCAATACATTAATTAGTTACAACCAGAATAGTTACCATCATGTATGAAGTTCTATTGAAGTTAAGGATTTCTCAACAACCAGGCTTTACTGTGAGTCAGGACGAGAGTTCAGTTTCCAGTCTTTCCTTCAGGAAGACCACATGGTTTGCATTAGAAACTACCATTGCACTGACTACAATTTTATAATATAAAAGAATTAACTTTTCTAGACAAAATTTTCATTATGTATTAAACTTACAGAAGCCAGCATAAAAAGAATGTCTTTTTGTGAGTGTACAGGTGCATTTAAAATTCATGCATCCATGGTGCTCAGATCACTTGGCAGCATAGAAATTCCTCTGTAACCACTATTTATGGTTTTGAATTTTGTTTCTCTCTGCTCAAGCACATCCTCACATTATGCCGATTCTACAGGTCGAATTCTGCTCTTTTCTGCAAAGTTTCTAAATTGGAGCCATCAAAACAGGGGAAACCAGTTGTCCTATTGTAGTCCCACTTTTCAGCTGAGAATTAAATAGACCTATTCTTATTCACCTAAGTAGCATGGACTTCCAAAAGACTATTGTAACATTTTGTCACATCCATAATACAGAAATAATTTCATCTGATATTGTAATCTCCAGAATGGAAAACTGCAGTTCTCTAATAGCACACAGAAACATTATACAACAGTTTTTGTACAGGAAATGAAAAGCAAATTCTTATCCAGATAAAACTGCAGGGAAAATATAGATAGGCAGAACAAAATTATCACTTGTGATTGAAGTTGGCAAGGACAGGGAGGATAAGTCTACCCTTGTGAAGAGTGCCATGGGATCTTTAATGATCAGTCACAAAGGGGCCTGAGTGGGCTGTATCACCCAATTACTGTACAGATAGGCTCATTAATGGAAGATTAAAGCAATCAAGTATGCTTCTCTTTAATTTTAATAACATATCTACTCTCCTACCATGAATTCCTGTGCCCACAAATCAAAAGTTTTACTGGGAGGGGTGTGTTGGGGGAGAAGTATTCTTTTACTTGTCTTTCATAAATTAAATTTAGTGAATGTTAATTTTGTTCCTCTGGAAACAGTGCAAGAGGAAGGACATTTTTTTTGGAGTTTATCACTCAATAGTGACTGTTTTCCCATAGAGCCAAAAAAAATCAATCTCTGCTCAAAATACCCCTGAAGACAGGAGAATGCATTGTGTGCCTTGCTGGTTAATATGTCTATCTGATGGGAAAAAAAATCAATACATTTTTCTTAAAAAGGGTTACTGCAAGAGGAGAAAGTAGTTTATCTCTTTCTGATTGATGAAACTGCATCAAAGTCAGTTATCCACCATTAAGTTCCATATTTATCCTCGTCACCCTTCAGAGTGCTGGAGTTCAGTGTTCAGCCAGTACTTCCATTATAATATTAAGGCAAAGTTGAGAGCATTTGGAAAACTCAGAGAGCTGGAAAGTTTTATTAAAATAAACCTTTGAAAGGGAAACATGGAAGATTTAAATAAATACAAAAAAATTAAACCAAAAAAGAAAGGCTTCTAAGGGCCAGAAAAGAGGTCAGAACCATGGCAGGCTCTCTCAGGAGATTATATATTCATGCTTATTTCTGACAGCCTGCAGTTCCAGGGTTGCTGTTCTTTTGAATCTCAAACTCACCATTGCTCCAGAGAGATTTGGTGTCCTCCATTTCCTTTTCATTGGAGACAACTATTTGGAATTTTAAAAATGGAGGTAAAATATTGCTTATACTACCAGAGTGCCATAGTTTCAGCTTTAAGCTTCCTGCTCAAATACATTATCAGACTTGGTATAAAGGATTTATTGTGGAACATATAAATACAGAAGAGTTGACAAATGTTGGTGGACCACTGGAATTGGCTGCCCACACATATTGTGGATGCCCCAGCCCTGGAAATGTTCAAGGACAGGTTGGATGGGGCTTTGATCAATGTGATCTAATGAAAGGGGGTTGCTATAAAATGATCTTTAAGGTACATTCCAAGAAAAAATATTCCATGATTATTGAAATGTATGATGGACAATCAAATTCCCTCTCCCCAGAAAAACAGAAGGGAATTATATCCTCTGGTTTAAAATTAATTTCAAGTAAGGGAATTACTGCCCATCCTTAATGACCAGTAGCAATATTCATAGAATCATAGAATTTTTAAGGTGCTGTTATGTCACCCAGTGTAGCCCTTTCTCTTGAAGAGGTTTGCAACGAGGAAAAGGTTGAACTAGGCCCAGGTTCATCTTTTAAGTGTTACTGTTATCTACTATCAGCCAATTTGCCAAGGAAACATAAGTACAGAACGTGGTCTCTGAGAACTGGGTTTGTACAATTTCAGGCATTACATTATTCCCTTTACAGTTTTCCATGGTGAAGTTTCTACCCAACCTGGATATTAGCAAAGCTGTCATGAGTGTCACTAAGGAGATTGAAGAGCAGAGCTCTGCAGAGGAGTTTCCTTTCACCCAACTCTGGAGTACTATAAGCTTTGTGGTCTGAGTCTCAACACCAAATAGCTTTTCCCATGAAATAGGCATAAAAGAGAAGAGGCTAAACAGGGAGATACACTGTGTTTGGCAAAGGGTAATGCACCATTTGCTTGTCAGCTGGGAAGTATTGTTGAGTTTTTTTAAGTTGATCCGAGCCAATTAAAGTAAATAAAAACTTCCCTAAACATTTTCACATGCTTTACATCATTCCTCTATAAATTGTGAATTTTTGCATAGGCTAAATTTACATACAATCAGACCTAGACAAAATCCATCTGCCTCCATCTCTATGAAGAAAAATCTGTGACTGGAAAATTTTCTGGAACTGTCAGCTTTCTCCCTTCCTTGCTGTCTCTTTGAGAGTTCAATAACATTCCCCTCTACTCAGAAGATTTTGCGCTAATCCTTTTCTTTCTTTTTTGTGTCTGACATCATCTACCCAGAAACTATATAGTCTAAGACTAATATTATTTTATAAGCCACTTCACATGGGCTCGGATTGCTAATCCCCAGTTTAGTGTCTCTTGATATCTCAGACCTGCAGATCAACCTTTGAATGAGTGAACTGAAGCCTTTCTGGAGGAAGTGTAAATTGCTGTGCAGCAATGGATCAGAGAGTATCTCTTTCCTCCTTAGTCTGTGGCTTTAACTTGTTTTCTTTTTCCTGTTGGCATCCAGCCTAATACTTCTACCTCTTTAGTCAGATGCAGAAAATACAGTAATTCACTGTTTCCCTTTCTTCATGCTGTGTAGCTTTGGTATTATTGAGTGAAATTTCATTGTAGAGTAAAGTGGGATAGAGCATTATGCAAGAAAGTACTTTTTAAAAATAAGCTTTTGTACTGTAAAAAATAGTGCTACATGGCAAATAGTTCATGGTAATGATGATGATAGGAATCATAAACATAAAGGAAGAGGAGAGAAAAACAGGGTAAGCAAAAATTAGCTCACAGAGTTGAAAGCCTGGCTGGTCTAGTATGAGCCACCCAAATGTAAAATTACAACTGAAATTACCATTGCGAAGATTGTTTTTTAATTAGCAACAGTCACATTAATTGTCATGATGTAGCTGTTTATCTCTCAACAAAATAGGTAAAACATAAATTCTATTCATCTTTCTCATCTTAACTGATTTTTTTGATTGCGTGAATAAGCCACCTCATAATTAATTTTAGTTATGTTAATAAATAGCTATTAGACTACAGTGAAGCTATTTGTTAGCCACAGCAGATACATTATTTAGGGATTGTAATAACCATAAGCATTTTCATGATTATCAATCTGAATAGACATAGATCTGCAGAGACAAATGCAGCTTCTACAAAACCTTAAAGCCTGTAAATGCTAGAGTTTACGAGCAACAACCTGAGATGTGTAGATCCACAACCAACCTCTCTGTCCAGTCAACTGAAAGTTACTTTTGTGATTAAGAAGGGATAACTTCTCACTGCAGTCCAGTAAAACTTTCCAACAGAAGACAAAGGTAAAATTCCTTGAAAACTTTTTTCTGAGGGACTGAAACTCATACAGCAAGACACAGGTTCTTGAAAAATGGGATGTTGTTCTCTTCTGCTGTTTAATTTGTATGTACCAAATGCTGTCCTTACAAGAATTTACTTCACATCTCCAAATATTCAACATCTGAGATGGAACCCTTTCACTCATCCCACTCAAATTATATTACAAAATGATTAATGAGAGATGCAGAAGCAGATTCTTTTATCAAATGGCCACATGATAAATGAAGCAGTGGGTTTCAGTCCTTGCTTGACTTATAAGTTCAGTTTTCCTTTTTCCTGCCCCATATATTTTGAACATGGTTAAAAAAAACCACACTTTGCAGAAAGAGTCAGGAAGAGGTGATTTGGGAGATGATGACTCATGCTCAGGAAAGCCAGCAGACAAAGCTTTTGCCAGTGATAGACAATGATTCCAACACCTCCTCCACAACACAGTCAGAAAATTAGTGTGTAGAGTCTAACACTTCACAGCTTAAGACATAGGATAGGTGTGAGACAGAACACATTTTATCTAAAAATGGGATGAGTGGAAATGTTCAATAGCTTTCCCAAGGCATCAGAGGGAGGAAAGGTCAAGAAATCTGAGATGAAAATCTTGGCTGAAGGATGCAATATGTAGGGAGTAGATGAGAGAGGAGAATGGTAGGGTGTGATGAGAAAAGGTAAGAAATTATCTTCATGCAGTAAAATCAATGCATGCAAAAAGCAGAGGTTGTCTTGTATTTGGGACCATTCTATTTTTAGGGACTGCTGTATTTAATAGAAAATTCAATTTGAGGTATAAATTTTCATTCATCCTTTTGAAATCTTTCTCTCTGTAGATATTGAATTCCTCTCACAATAACTGCCAGGCTTCTGTTCCTGTGCAGGGAATTTGTATGAGAGCTTCATCTGTCAGCTGATATATTTGGGGATAAGATAAGGTCAGAGCAGGAAGAGAAAAGGTGGATTTCATATACTGAATAAGAAATGCAAACAAAGATTTAGGAACAACAAAATTACTTCAGAAGTTATTGCAGGCACATTTGGTAATGTGTATACTTGCAAAGCAAATACTGAATTATATTAGAGTGAGAAAGTTCAGCATGCCATTTGCAGTAGCAAGTATTTCCAAAGATGATCAAAGGAATAAAACAATTAATCTAAATTCTGAAATATTTGGTGAATTTCTTAGAACTATAGTCTCATCAGTGAAATTCTCTTAGCCTAAAAAGAAGAGGTTTAGAGTAGGAAATAGCACTTCCTGTAGAGATATTGACAGAGCTATTGCATTGCTGACTCTTGCACGTTCTTTTCCCATGTTCTTATTTCCTTGCTTCCTTGCTTCCTCCCCTTATTTATATATTTTGCCTATGCTATGATTAGGATATGAATTTAATATAATATATGCTTACATAATCTCCAGTACATCAGCAGTCTTCTCTAAATAAGGCCTCTAACCTTCACTCCTAATAACTCCATGTGACAAAATCCCTGCAGGTGTTTTGCTGTGAAGGTGGCAGAGGGGGAGGGAGGGGAGAGGTGCGTGTGTGTGTGTGTCACACATCACAGCAAAAGTCTTTGCTGCAAATGCTTCTCTGCCAGGATCAAGGATATACCTGCACAGCCTCATGTGGCTGTTCAGCAGCTGATGAATGCACACTGGGCCTCCTCCAAGCACCTTATAATTGATCTGGAGCAAATGTGCACAAAGATATCCCACTGCTTAACGAACTGAAGCCCTGCTGGTTAGTACAAGTATCACTGTGCTAACCTTCCTCCTTGGCTGATTTTAATCTTCGGGCTCCATCACACAGCTAATTGTTTCTCATTTATCCATATTAGAGGAAGATCATATGAAATCCATGTAAATGAGGCTGTGAGAGCCTTGTTTGCTACATTTACAGAAAACTTGCAGAGAGATTTTTGTCCATAGAACAAGTTCTTAGCCAGTGGCCAGGTTCTGATAAAGATCTGCTTGGTGTGCTGCGCTGTACACAGCGTGAAGCCCAACAAGGCCAAATGCTGGCCCTGCACTTGGGTCAAAACAACTCCAGGGAGCATTTCAGGACTAGGGAAGAGTGGCTGGAAAACTTCCCAGTGGAAAAAGACCTTGGAGTGCTGGTTACAGCAGCTGAACATGAGGCAGCTGTGCCCAGGTGGCCAAGGAGGCCAATGGCTCCTGGCCTGGATCAGCAGTGGTGTGGCAGCAGGACCAGGGCAGGGATTGTCCCCTGTGCTGAGGGCACATCTTGCACCTTGTGTTCAGTTTTGGGTTTATCACCACAAGAAGGACAGTGAGGTGCTGGAGTTTATCCAGAGAAAGGCAATGGAACTGGGGAAGGGTCTGGAGCACAAGTCTGATGAGAAGTGGCTGAGGGAAGTGGGGGGGTTTAGCCTGGAGAAAAGGAGTTTCAGAGGAGACCTGAAAGGGATTTGTATCCAGATAGGGTTGGTATTTTATACTGGCTAACAAATGGCAGGACAAGGGGACACGGCCTCAGGTTGCACCAGGGAAAGCTAAGATGTGATATTAGGGAAAATTTCTTCACTGAAGAGGTGGTCAGGCTTTAGAAGAGGCTGCTCAGGAAAGTGGTGCAATCCTTATCCCCGAAAGAATTTAAAAAGACACATAAATTTGGCACTTGGGGATGGGCCTGGCAGTGCTGGATTAATGACTGGACTGAGCTCCAAACCCTGGGATCCTGTGTGCCCCATGGGACAGGTTCAAGGAGGCTGCTACTCTGATGCAGGTGTGCTGGTGGCAGCAGAAAAATTTCCCTATGATATTTGAGGATATTGAATGCAGCTTGAATTTACCTACTTTTTCCTCTCTTGAATGTGACAATCTTAAAAAGCAATATTTTCCATTGAAATAACAGTGAAAAAATATTTTTCACTGAAATAACTGAAAAAACAGACTGAATCTGTTATCCTTACCCGGGAAACCCCTTGGATTACAAAAAGGACACTGTTTTCTGTTGTAGGCTTTATTTCTGAACCTCATTCCACGTATTACACATGAATTTCTCCTCCTGTGGGGACCTGTGTAGTAACTGCAAAAACAAAAAAACAAACCCAAACCTAGACAGGGCATTTGGAGTAAATGTCTTTAATCTTTAAGCATGATACTAGGCAATTTGGTTGAAAAGTACTAGTGTAAAGTTGTAAACAAGGTCAAAATTCAATTTCCCTTTGTGTTTGGGCTTTGGGGTGTAGGTATCTTGGGTTTTGTTTGGTTATGTTGTTTTGGATGACCGTTTATTGTTTGACTCATTTGGTTTTGTTTTCTTGAATACATTTGATGCTCTACTTCCCTTTGCCTTGTAATTTTCCTCCTCTGAGTTGCCTTGTAATTTTTTTGCTCTGAGTTTGTGCAGCCTACCGGTGAAGCGTTGGTCCTAGGGTCTGAAATAATTTGTTTTTCCCACTTTTACTATAAACAAATTAAACATTTATACATAGATAGTAAGGAATTGATCCCTTAGATCTTCCTCTTTTCTTTTAATGAGATGAACTTTTTGTGCTATGAAGCCATTTCATTTCTGCAAAGGAAGTGTAATGATGTGTTACATAAAGGATTACCATTATACACTTGCTTTACAAAGCATAGTGATAAATAATCAGCAGCTCTTTGCCTTGCAGTGTGTGGAATCATGCAGTGCCAATTTCATAGCTGTCTAAAAGTACCCACTTGGTCTCTCTTTTTCAGGACTGACTAGCTCTGCATAATTTCTGCATTTAGGAAGTCAAGCTATGAATCCCTCTCAAAGAAGCCCAGTGTTGTGTATTAAATAGAAATATATAGTTATTTCTTGCTTTTGTGATCATGGTCTCTCTGAACACTTGCTGGGAACTGAAAACCTGTAGGAGGAATTCATCTTGGTGTATGGATACCATATAGCACCATCTCCACAGTGTCAGCATCACCTCCACAGGGAGAATGTACTTGTGGAATGGTTTGCTCCAGAGGACTGAGGCAGTTCTCTCACTCCCCATCCCTAGGGTTCTTCAAAAAGGGCAAATCACTGCAGTTTCCAGGAATTTCCAGCTCACCTGTGTTCAGAGCCTTGCCACTGTGCCTGATGTGCTTCAGTCACAGCCAGAGGCTGGAAAATTTTAAGGTTTTGACAAAAAGGATCAGGGTAGTGGGACAGGAATCCTAGCCTGAATCCTGTGTTTTTCCTGAGAAGTTGTACACTGTTCCTCACCCATGATGCTCTCATCTTCTTGCTCTGTAAGACACCTCTTAGGAAAGAACCAATTCAAGTACATTGGACAAGAACACATTTTCTTTCTGGGTGAAATTGACATTGACTTCTCAGGAATGTTCTGTCTTTATTGATTATAATGCAAAGGTATCTACAATCCTAACATTTGCTAGGAATGTATCACCTTTTCCATCATCATGGTTTGAAAAAGTAAAGCCACTTAAAAAAAAAAAAAAAAAAAAAAAAAAAAAAAAAAAAAAAAAAAAGTTGATCTTGGTTGATTTTAAGGTTCCCCAAAAAATCTGGAGACCTGAGGTGTTGATTGTAGGTGCTCTTGGTCTGGTAGGGGCTATGAGGGGTAGCCATGGCTCATCTGTGGCTACACTGGAGTAGGGGAAAAGTGTGAGGATGAAGGAATTGCAGATAGGAGTTGCCATGGACTGACCACAGCTTCCAAGTCAAGTCTCTTTCAAACATAAGCTTTTCAATCTTATTTTTCCCTGTCCTTTGAGGAGGGGGAGCAAGAAAGCAGCTGGGTGGTTTGGCAGCCAGATAAAGTGAACTCACCACAAGATAGATGTCTTGGGAACACCTTTATGCACCTTACTTGCATGATAATGCAACGGTTTTTTGCTGTTCTATTACTCTGTTTCAGCAGCATCAAATCATCCAAGTGACATGGAAATAATTTGCATATGGTTGTTTGAGGGGAAAAGGAGGGCTTCAGTGTGAGATTTAATTGAGATAATTACTACATATGTGAAAATTTTAATACATAAGTTCTTCCAGATCCAGTGAATCACTCTGTAAACTGTTCCTTTTCATGCTATTTTCACTGAGGAAATATTGCCTGTCTATAGTTTATTTCTCTTTGTTCTTCTTTCAGTCAATATATGCTTTGTAGTGATGCAGAAAGAAAGGACACAATGTACCTAACAAGATAGGAAAAATCCTGACATTGTCATTATATAAGTTCATGGTATAGGACAAAACTGTTTTAGTTGTAGTAGGAAAATGCTAAACTGTGATCTTGGGGAAAAAAAAAAAAAAAAAATCCAACCCAAAACCTAGTGATTTCCTGTTTCACAACATAAGCTTTATAAGCACATTCAGTAATTTGAATGTGCCTGAAAAAATCTGTACTGACTTACTATATTTTAAAGCATATATACATTAATGAATACAGGAAAAGAGCCTGATTTTCAGTGACTTTGTATCAGTAGGAGGCTGGTCTCACACAGAGTGAATATCAGATTCTATATGATCAGTGCAGGGTACAAAGAAATGAAGGTAATCAAGCAAAAGAGAGATTTTTTACATGTCCAAAAACCCATCATGAGAAGACTTCAAAAGGCTCCTATGAAAGTAGAAGTGAAGCAACCTAATGCTTTTGATCATTCTTATTTTAAATGCAGTATTTAACTAACTCAATGCAGTATTTTTTTTCATGAAGTGTAAGATAAAGAGTTAAAGAAATTCTGCAGAATTCAGAGCCAGCCAGACTAGATTAATGCGTCTATTTTGATGTACAATTTAAAGTAGATATACTCAGATTTTTGTGAACACTTTAATTCTATTCTTCTTATGTCAGGTATAAACTACTTTTTGGGCTGTGTCTCCCTCCAGAGGCATTTTTATGAGAATGTGTAACCATTTTTTGATTTTATGAAGCTGAAGGAAAAATGGAAAATTATGCCTTGTTTACTGTGTAAGAGGTAATTATATATCCAGCATAATATTTTGTTGAGCTCACTCTCAGGCTGGAACAGAGATCACAGTTACTGTCATGACACTTGTTGGGACAGCAAAAATCAGTATCAATTATATTGAATATCAATAATAATATTGCAGAAATTTTCAGGTAGCAAAACTGAAGTTTAGCCCTACATTATTAAAATCAAAGTGATACTGGAGAGAAAGATTTTTCTTTAATGCAAGTCCCTTCCACTTAAATGCTGCAGTGATTCTTACTCTTGCTCTGCCAGACATATATTTCTGTGTGCTGAATACAAATACAATATAATAGATTTTTGGGGTTCCTTATTCTTCCCAAGAAGGGTTGAAGCCTTGGTTTCTTCCTAATCTGAAGGAAAGGAAAAAAGGAAAAAAAAAAAAAAAAACCAAAAACAAGGGCATAGGCACCAATATATAGCCTGAAGATGTAGAATTAACCCTGATCTCATTCCTAGGGATTTTCTAGTACCTGTACAAAATGCTTCCCCCAGTTCTCTGAAGCTCATTCCTTACTTTTACACACCCCATTAAAAGGCCACACTGTTGACTATCCCTGCATTTTATAGAGAACCCCCTTTGCTCAGCTTGCTTGTTCACTAGCAGGTCCTCCCACATGTTGAGGATAATATTTTCCTCTTATGTCTTAAAAAGCTTCCTCTGACTCTTTTTGAACAGTTTCTTTTCTTCGTGCTTTTGTGACATCATCTGAAATATTAAAACTAATTATATGACTTTACTAATTCCAGATCAAAGGGCAAAAATCCCAACAGAACCCAACAAATAATAAACAGCCAAACAAAAAACCACAAAACAAAACCTACACCACCTTTTTGATTGAAGCACCAAGCTTTGTTTTACCAGGTGTGATCGACAGGTCTCCAAATCCCCTCCAAGGATTGTTTTCCGGTTTTCTGTCTAGGATAGAGCTCTACAAAAGAAATATCCTGGAAATTCCTAACCTAACTTAAAGAAAGCTCAGTCTCAGTGTGGGATGTACTTAACTATGTTTTATATGAGATCCAGAAGCTGTGACTGAACACACACCACCTGGAGAAATGCCTGAGTTCTCTCTGTAGTACAAATTCATTGTGTGTCACCTTGTGTAAATTGCATAATCTCTCTGTCCTTTCAATACTTGAGTTTTAAATCAAGCAACCACAGCCTGGCAAAGAGAGTATTGAGGGATATCCACTGGTTCTGAAAGACCTTTTTCAGAAGTATGTTACAGCCTACTTTGGAGAAGGAAAAAGGGCCTGTTCAACAAGAAGGCTCTGCCCACCTCTGCTCCCAGAGCAATGGCAACACACAACAAAAGAGACTGCAAAGAAAGGACTAGAATAGGTTATCCTGTTAAAGTAGTCTAGTGAGCCCTGCAAATAAATGGCATGGTTTCAAATAAGAAAGGAAGAAGATAAATGATGGTGGAATGTGCCTAAGTGGTTCAGACATAAACAAACACTAATTTGGGTTTGAATATGCTGCTGCTTCCAGGCCCCATGATGAGTGTTTTCTGCTATTGAGAATCCATCCTGTCTAGTGCTATTGCACATCCTGTCTAATGTTAATGTACTTCAATTAACTCCTGGAAATAAAAATAGGTACATGTGTTTTATGTTTACTTACACGTTCACTTTTTAAAATGTCCACCTCCGATTATGGAAAAAAAAAAAAAAAAGCTGAGATTTTTGAATGCATCTCTTGGAGTCAGCAATTTAGATATGTTAGTTTCCTTCTGCAAATGGTCAGAAAATCATAGTTTTCAGCTGAAATTATATGTAACAGCTTAGAGCAACATGCTTCTATGCACACACTGTTTGGGCATAGAAGGACTGACCAGCAGCACTATGGGCATTTCTTGTTAAATATTTGCTGTCATATTTGGTGTCAGCAAAGTAAAGTTTCAAAGGAAATCTTTATTTTTCTAAATATTTCTTTAGCTCCTGGCTTAGCGAGCTTCTTTTTGTGTTGTTTTTCCTGTTCCTCACTCTCCTCCCTACAGCAATATATCACTGCAGCAAACAACTCATCACAGATGTCACTCTGAGAACTTTTTGGAATCGTGAAGTTTTGATGTCTCAGCAAATCAGACAGTATTTTCAATTTAGTACATGGCAGATTGCTTTTTAGAATGGACTGGAAGATTTGGTAATGGAATATGGTGCCTTTCAGCTACTTAAATCTATTTCAGTTTGATAGTGACAGAAAATTCATTACCACCTGTATTGTGAATAAGTGCAGATATTTGGGGAAAAGGTGGTCTCTGTTTTTCTTCCCACACTGTACTTAGAAGTTCAAAAATATTTCACTACATTCAGTTCTTTCAGGATTATCTAGTACTTGGATAACTTTAAAGTATTTTTACTAAACATGTTATTTTTCCTACCTTTTTAGTTCAGGGAACACCTAAGTGTCTGTGAACTGGGGAAAGTCAGTTCTCTGGATCTAAGAAGCACAGATAATCATGGAATCATAAAGTGGTTTGTGTGTGAAGAGACCTAAAAATCATCTTGTTCCAAACTCTCTGCCATGGCACGGACATATTTCATTAGACCAGGCTGCTCAGAGCCCATCCAACCTGGCCTTGGGGTGGGGCACCCACAACTTCTCTGAGTATCCTGTTCCAGAGCTTCATCACCCTCACAGTAAAAACATTTCTTCCTAATGTCTGCTCTAAACCTACCCTTGTTTCAGTTTAAAACCATTCTCCCTTGTCCTATCATTACATGCTTTCGTAAAAAATCCCTTTCTTACTTTCTTGTAGGTACTGAAAGGCTTCTGTAAGGTCTCTCCAGAACCTTCTCTTCTCCAGGAGGAGCAGTCCCAGGTCTTTTATCTTGTCTTCATAGGAGAGCTGCTCCATCCCTGGGATCACCTTGGTGCCTCCTCTGTCCTGGCTCCAGCAGGTCCCTGTCCTTCCTGTGCTGGGAGCCCAGAGCTGGATGCAGCCCTGCAGGTGGGGTCTCAGCAGAGCAGGGCACAGGGGCAGAATTCCTTCCCTGCCCTGGGGCTTTGGATGCAGCCCAGGACAGAGTTGAGTTACTGGGTAGCAAGTGCACTCTGTCAGATCATGTGGAGCTTCCCTTCCACCAACAGCCCTGAGCTCTTCTCCTTAAGGGCTGCTCTCAACCAATTCTTCACCAGGCCTGTACTTGTGCTTGGGATTGCCCTGACCCTTGTGCAAGATCTTCATAATATTTCCTTCACGGCTAAAAGGGCTGAAGTTACAGTTTATTTTGGGTTCATGGAGCAAGTGAGTTATCTTTTACTCGATCCTTGTAAGAGCCACTGTCCATCACTACCCTGAACACTCTCAAGGTTGCTGCATTAATTCTGAGTCCTCTGTTCCATCCAGTTTCTTGTACAACCATGTAGATGGTTTAGTAGTTTTGCTTCCCTTTAGAATATTTCATTCAACTTTGGCATTTTGATCTTCAACACTTCCCCAGATTTTGAAGAACTTTTGATCAGCTTTGTTCAGTAGTTGAGCACAGAGTTATCTTCCTTGAATATCTCCAAACAGATTCTGGGTTTGTATTTCAGATTTGTCTCTCTAATACTTTTTAGGTGCTCTGAGTTTTGAGAATGCATGTGGTATGCCTAGACTTAGCTGATGGAGATATAATAATACAAATTAGGACTGATACATTTTTATTTCCCAGTAAGGTTTCCTTGAATATGTTAACATGTTCAACTATTCTCTTTGCAACAGTGGATTTTTAAGTCTGGGAGAGAAAAATGAGTTCTGGATTGAGTTACCTGATCAGTTTTTCAAAAAGGCTTTGATGATTATGAGATTGTGTTGAGACACAAACTGAAGGTAATTCTAGAGATTTGTATGTGGCTGATGCCATTTCTGCATTATTTACTCCTAATTTTGTATTTACTTATGCAAACATAAGAATGAGCAATGGCATTATAAACTTTGTTATTACTGCTCAAGAATACCTCCTGTTGTTTTGTTGGATCCCCTTTTCTTATACTTTTATGAATGGCAATTCTCTTTTTTGTAATAAAAGTAGTTAGAAGTATTTATTTACTTAATAAACCCACACATCTTTACAGAAGTCATTGGGGTTGCATGAAGTCAAGAATCTGTCTTTATGTACAGTGAATCATCAAAAATGCTTTTGTCATACACATTTTAAAAGACTGCATAAAAACATTTGCATAATACAGTCATAATAGAGCTACTGCACTGTGATCCATCATGTCAGCTCTCAAACACTCTCTGCAGGGTTTATGCTCTTTTTGCTATGGAAAGAGAAAATTAATTTACTGCACTGATCTTATCTCCCTACATGGTGCTAAAATGTACAGTGTTCACACTTTTTTTCCAAAGCTATGAAATGGAAAGTACGTTTATCCTTCTTGAACTTCATAGGAAGAATGAAAACTCTTAAAAAGGCAAATCAATAGATTTACACTATTCCCATTGGAAAATTGCTACTACAAGTTGCCAAGTGCTTTGCCTGGACTGTACACACTGTTTGTCACACAAAGTTAATAGCAAGATGTCAAAAAATAACCCTTTGCAGCCTAAATCTCTTTGCATTTTTAAAACCAAATAAATGACAATCACTTTTATTCTTGGTCCAATTGAAATGTGCCTTTTTGCTTTAAAAAAGAAAAAGGTCTGTTCTCTGTGGAAAAGAGAAAGCAAATGTGTCATGGATAAACTATGCTGTGCATCTCTCCCTGTGGTTTCACCAAGCTGTGAACAGAATCTGCCGCTGGTTGTTTGTCACAGTGTAAATTCTCACCCCATTCACTGCCTATCCCCTCTTCTCTACCACATGGTAGCATGTAGAGCATGTTTCACTTGTTGTCCACAGTCAAGGTCTGCTGGTATAAGTCTCATCCCATTTTAAATTAAGAGACATTCAATTTCATGTCCATACTTACATAATCTGAATGAAGCATCATTGAAAATTTTGCTGCAAAATTAGAAGGAAAAAACCCTTGAGCATAATTTCTTTACTGCTGCTCCTGGCAAAATGAGAGACTAATTCTTGTGTCTCTCAACCTTTGGCTTAAGAATGATAGATATGTCTGTGGCCCTGCTTCCCAGACTGAGTAATACAACCCTTTTTCTATTACTGTGCACTTTAAGCAGATACACTCTGGGAAGAAACAGTGAGGAAAACAGTTTAACTGTACCTTATCACAGAACTAAAACATATCATCACTAAACTCTCCTGGGAGTTTGCAAAAATGGTCCGTGTCCCTTCGGGAAAGACAGCTTAACAAATAAATCTTTAAATGTTATCTCTAAAACTTACTGCACAGTGCAGGGAGATGTGGAGTCTGGGCAAAGGAGAAGCCAGTGTGTCAGTGATGCCTAGCCCTGAAAGAGATATGAAGGCAAAGCTGTTAACCAAGACTTGTAAAATGTTTCCATTAGTTACCCCTCATTAGTCGTGTGACAGACTTCTACTATTGTACATTTGACATTCAGATTTGTAGGTTTTGCATGATAATAATCTGTTAATTGTTAATTTATCTCATCAGTTTTATAATTGTAGTTTATTCATGAATGTAATTTAGAGATGTGATGAACTATATTACTTGAGTTTTAAACATCAGTGACAGTTGCAAGCCTGTCAATCAAAAATCTGAAATGTTTAAAATGTTTAACTATTCCCTGGACTTTTATTTGTTTTCAGTTATATTTGTATGTAACTGAATTTTATGTGAGATCTAAGAGAGTTTAAGGGAACTTTTGATAATTTAATCTGATGTAATGCATACCATAGCCCTTCAAATCAAGTTTATGCAAAGTGACTCTTCACATGATCACAGAATATACAGAGTTGGAAGGGACCCACAAGGATCATTGAGTGAAACTCCTGGCACTGCACAGAATATCCTCAAGAATCACACCATGTTCCCCAGAGTATTTTCCAAACACTTAATCTCCAGCAGGTTTGGTGCTGTGACCACTGCCCTGGGGAGCTGTTCCAGTGTCCAACCACCCTCTGGGTGAAGAACCTTTTCCTGATATCCAACCTAAACCTACCCTGACACAGCTTCAGGCCATTCCCTCAGGTCCTGTCACTGGTAACTGAGTGAGGAGATCAGTGCCTGCCCCTCCTCTTCCTCTCCTGAGGAATTTGTAACAGCAATGTGGTCTCCCCTAAGTCTTCTCTGCTCCAGGCTGAACAGACCAAGAGACCTCAGCTGCACCCCAGAAATCTCCACCTCTGCCAGGTCTGAATCTCATGATCAATGAGGTCTAAATTCCTACAGGCATTTGATATCCAAAGTCTATTGTTTTAATGGTAAGTGCCTTGGTAATGTTGTTTGTGTGTTTTTGGTTTTTCTTTTAACTAAAAACATTTCTAATCACCACAAGAAAAGAATAAAATCAACTAATTGAAGACAGAAACATGAGTTTTAAAACATTTTCATACAGTACAGGTATAAAATCAACTAACTGAAGCCCAGAAACATGAGTTTTAAAACATTATCATATAGTACAGGTAGAAAAGCTATTAGATACTGAAATTAATGCAGACAATGTCAAGCAAAAATAGACCCAGAGGATTCAGAAGTCATAACCATGATATTTCAGTTTCAGTATTTTAGGAAAACCCTAAGTCTTTTCTCAAAGATCTTACCATCTTCTCCAGCACACTATCTCCTTGACTTTACCATCTCATTATACTGGTGACTTGCAGCTAAGCTCTCAATCATTTCTCAATTTTCCTTTAAACTTTAACAAACTAGACTCTGAAGGATTCTTTCAGCTCCCTTCAGGACATAGCTCTTCTTTTCTTTCCTCCCTTTTTTTCATTTAAAGTTTAGACTTGATAAGTGGTTACATTACTGTTGTGGCCAAAATTTATATGTGTTCCTTTTGTTCAAAATCATGGTATTATGCCAAAGGCCTTGAAGAAACTGTAGCTATAACAGAAAGGTCTGTTCTGTTCAGCTGATTTGATAGGCAAGGTTCCACTACATCATGTTGCAGAACATCGTTTACACTTTAGCTTTCAGTTTTGTATTGATGAGTGTCCTGAATTGAATTGCTGTATTTTAAACTCAGCTGAATGTCAGGCTAATTGCTATAAAAAAACTACTGTAAAAGCAGATGTATCACATTTGAAGTACCTTAAATCTTTGGAATATCTGCTTTTGCAGTTTGCTCAGTACCTCATGTTCTTGGAAAGAAGTGGTCTGGAATTTGAAATATTTAAGGTTTGAAGTATAGGCATACACAAGCAAGAATTTATCATCTCATGTTAAAAACACATTGGATTGAAACTCTGTGAGCTTTGCCCATTTCCCAAACAGATGTCATAGAGAACATGAAGTAAGTCTCCACAAGATTCTGCTCTCTGTAGAGATTTCACTTTTTTTCCCCTCTCCATATCTATCAATCCCATCTCTATGAATTGCAAAGAGGAAACATTGCTCCTTACATAAAAAGGGTGGGGAAAAACCCTATCAGGAAGAAGTGTTAAACTTGGCCGAGACTTTTAGACATAACTCATAAAAATACTTGGTTCTGCCCATAAAGGACAGGGCAAAAGAGGCAGAGGGCAGTGTATGTGTATTAGGGTGGAGGGGTTGTTGTTTGTTTGGTGCTTTTTGATTTGTTTTTTTTTTTTGGAAGGGGGGATAGTTGAATGAGCTCTTGGATGAGGGCATTACTGACTGATGTGTGTGCTGGTTTCAGCAGCTGAACATGAGCCAGGCTGTGCCCAGGTGGCCAAGAAAGCCAAAGGCCCCTGGCCTGGATCAGCAGTGGTGTGGGCAGCAGGACCAGGGCAGGGATTGTCCCCTGTGCTGGGCATGGTGAGGGCACACCTAAAATCCTGTTTCCAGCTCTGGGTCCCCCAATCCAGAAAAGACATTGTGATGCTGGAGCAGATCCAGAGAGGGCAACAGAGCTGGGAATTGTCTGGAGCATGAGGAGCAGCTGAGGGAACTGGAGCTGTTTAGCCTGGAAAAAAGAGTCTGAGAGGAAACCTCACAGCTCTCTACAACTCCCTGAGAGGAGGCTGTAGCCACGTGGGAAGTTGTTTTCCTCTCCAGGCAGTTTGTCCCTTGTACAGATGTCTGAATTTATCCCAGTACTTCCATAACCCTACTGACATTTCACATTTTAATAATCCCCTGATTACCTCTGATGAATAAGTACTGGACAGATTTTCAAGCTGCACAAAGGCCTCACATGCCAGAGGGGTTTAAGGATGGTCTGTAAGCATTCTCATAAAAGGAAGAGTCGCTCAGAGCTCTGTATCACCTAATTTTTGCTGATCCAATACAACTAGTCTAGATACTACAATATTCTTCCCTATTGTATTCTGCTGGGAAATTATGAGGAGGGATTCTAACATTTAGCCAGGATCAGAGGTGAGAGAAGAGCATCCAGGCCTCCAGAGGTTCTCACAGCTGTCATTGGGGACACTTCTCATGCAGACCTTTGGTTCTGGGACATTTCCACTACCCCCATCACAGGTAGTAGAAACACCAAAACACAGTCCTTCCATCAATTAGAAGCAGATCCCCTGAAGTATAGTATAGCTATTTTACAGAGTTTATTCCAACAAAAACTGATTGAATAGACTGTTTCTAATACAAATTACTTCCTCTGTAAAAATATACAGCCAAACCATATGGCATAACATTTTGTGTTTTATTTGGAAAGTAAATGCCTTGGTTTTGCCTTCAAAGGAGAGAATTATAAGAAAGATGATTCCCCAGATAGTTATGTACTGATGCAAAAGGAGAAATTGCTACTAAGGTGAATATCATCCGTAACCACTTGCCAAAATAAAAAAATGCTACTTCCCCTTCTTTTGCATTTTAAAATACTGATGCAGCAGCAGATGTCTAACACCTTCAAAAGCATGAAATTCAAGCATTAAAATGCTGTCTGAGTGCTGCATTGGTTTGTCCCACTCATCCAACTATGACCAGGCTACTGCAATTTTTCTTTCTTAAAGTAAATTTACAAATAGGATTCAGAGAACTCCATTAGCTCTAAAATGCTATTTAGAACAGTGCACCAAGCATTGTGTCAGGAGTGAGAATGGGCACTCACAGGCTTGAAACGTCATTTTTCTTATTTTGTTTTTCCTCCTGCTACATGGATCACTGCTCTCTGTGTGATGGCCCCAGCCTGCTCTCTGCCATGTACTTAGCATCATACCCACCCTGGAAAATCACTGGAGCATGCAGCTGGCCCACAGGAGTCAGGCAGGTGGCCTCTTATTAGTGTGTTGCATGGCTTTGCAGTTTTTCTAAAGCTTGCTTATTGAGGCATCAGTCCTGCAAATGTATCTCTTATTTATCCCTTTAACCATTAGTCTATTTAGCCCCTCTGAACATTAACAGAATCAGCTGATGGGACAGTATGTAGAACATGTCACCCTCCTGAAGTGCTTAGGAATAGTGGCACACACACATATGAGTGCTACAGGCCTTAGTACTTGGCATTTATTGCAAACAAGAAATGGAGAAAAGAAAAATCCCTTAAAAAATAAGTAAGATCGAAAAAAAATCCTCCCAGCCTTTTTTTTTTTTTTTTTTTTTTTTTTTTTTTTTAGTTTTTTCATTTTTTTTTTTTCTTTCCTAGATGTCTCATATTTTAATTTTATTTAATCTCAATATAACTGCAAGAAAAGAAAGGGTTTTAAAACAATTGCAATTTTACAGTGTTAGTCAGTTGGCATCTCTGAAGAGGTAGATATGGAAGCTATGATTTTATTTTAAAATTGAAATATGCATATATAAAGAGGAAAATGCTTGTTTATCTATACCTATATGAACGATATCTGTTTAAACACATGCATGTGCAAAATTGTGGTTTTGTGGTCTTTGGCCTGGTTTGTTTTAAGAAATTTGTTTTTAGACAGGGAACCCCAAGTACCAGTCACTGGTTTGGAAACCAGTTAGTATAGTTTGGTCTAGAAAGCTTATGGCTAGTTTTGTCTGTAGGAAATTGGTCTTAGAGTTAGTTAGAGAAGTCCAAAAATGTGTAAGAAACTGAGCTAAAAACGACCTATGGAGGCTAAGCTTTGCAGTATTTATTATTATCAGTATAAATGTAACAAGAGATTTTATTAATTATGAATATTAATCCATTTGATTATTAAGGGAAATTACAAAACCTGCTGTTCAGCGTTGACTGAAAATTCATAAATCATCCCTCAACTGCTATCTATCCTCAAAAGAAGGTGTACATCTGTAGTAGCAGATGTATCCCAGTTTGGGATTGAGATTTGGTTACTCATCATCACCACCCTCAATTTTTATCCCCATGTCTGATTTCTTTGGAGATGAATCTGTGGTTCCCTTCCAGAAAACCCACACTGCAGTAGGTGCCTGTTTGGTGTGAGTACAACCTGAGCTCCACACATTTCAGTGCATCCCAGCAGTCAAACTGCTGCAGCCTGACATGACCAGACACAAATGATAAATTAGGCACACAGGAAAAATTAATTAGTCTCATAATTTCACGAGTGTTCCATTTAATGCTGATGATATTCAGTTACTTTTCTGGATAGCTCAAAAATGTATGTTCTAAAGCTTGATTTGGCATGGTAACTGGCTGTGTACTAAAGGTATAATCCATATGTACAAACTGAATAGTACTTAAATGTTTTGTCCTTGTCCTTAAAACAAGAGTTTTTCTGGTGTTCTCTCCCACTTTCTCTTTCTTTCCTTTTTTTTTCAGTCCCAAGGAACTTTGCCATCAGCTAACTAAGCCCTGTATAGCTTTTCCTGAAACCATTATAAATGACCTATTTCAATTATGTTTTTTGCCCATTTTTAGAAGTGCTTCAGCACAAATGATGACAAGTCATCTGAAATAATAATAAAAATATATGCATTTTAAAATACTTTTCTTATTGCTATATTTCCTGGGCTTGAAACAGATGCTAAAATGAAGTCTGCTCAATGATGCATAAAGGTTGCTAGTGTGAATAATACTCTCAAGCAGTGACTTGTAACCCTATCAGGTACTTCTCAAAACAAGGAAGAAAACCATCCTTGTTCTCATCTCCCAGCAATTTGAAAGTTTGAGTTAATTATTTGTTACCAGACCTTATTCTAAGAATACATCAGAAAACAAATATTTGCCAGTGATACACAGGTCACTGTTGTTTTTGGAAATACAATGCAAGTATATAAAACTATAGTTCAGAGTAGTGATTATAGAGTTTGCATTTACCACAAGGTAAAAGCACAAGCAAGGCAGTAAATGTGACACAGAGAAGGGGCAGCAGCTTGAGAGTCTATGGATAATATCCTTCTCAGTAAGTTTGGAGGTTTTTTTCACCATGCTACAGTTTAAAAGCCAAACAAAGACCATTTGGATTTAAAACTGTAGCATGGTGGAAAAAAGTCATCCTGCATTGAGACAAATATAAATGTTCTATTGTATTTCCTGTGCAGGCAGAATCTCTTTGTTCTTTTCAAACTGTAAAGTTTTTGCATTGTCCAAAAAGATTTCTCCTGGTGCGTAGCAAACTGTCATACTCTGTGATTTCACCCCTCTTAAATCACAAGGCATCAGAGAAACAAATTTAGCTTTTGCTCTGAAAAAAAAAGGCATCAGAGCAAAATACATAATGCATTTTGTGTGGTGTGATCATTCAGCTCTATGAGCTGTATAATTGTCCTTCAGATTTAAGATTTCTCCCTTCAAAAACAAAGCAATCATTAATTTCTTTCTTTATTATATTTATGAGCCTCCTTTCTCACTATGAAATGAATATAAATAGAGTTCAGATATTTGAGTATAAATCTTCAAATAGAAATAAAACCTGCAAGAATATCTTGCCAATATCAACTAGTTAGCTTGATTTTAGATCTTTCAATCTGAACATGGTTGACTATTTATTGATCAGTTCAGGAAAAATGTCAGTAATGATTACTGATATTGGCTAGAAGTGCCTCAGAGTACTTATGGTTAAAAAGTTAAAACAAGCATAGCTCCAGCCTACAATTTAAGAGAGAGCAAAACAACAGCCATAGAATTTTACATTTGAGATGAAATAAAAATAAAAATAATTATTGCTGACCAGCATGCCCCTGACACTCAAGTGTTGGATTTTAAACATGTCTGTGAGCGCATAAAAAAGAAATAAAGAGATTTTTACCTTCCCTTTCACATTCTTCACTCTCCCTTACTCAGAAAAATCTCTGTTTCTCTTGGGGAAGAAAAGAGATTATCAAGGACAGGCAATGTTAGGTTGGGTTGGCCTGGATATGGTGCCCCCAAAGCTGCTCTGGCTCTCCTCTCCTCAGATGGATCAGGGAGAGAAAATGCAACAAAAGACCTGTGGGTGAGCTGGGGTAAGGGCAGGGAGGGATCACTCAGCAATTACAAAACAGAATCAGCTTGGGGACAACAGTTGAATTACCAACCAAATCTGAGTAGAGTAATAAAACATAAAACAAAATCATAAAACACCTTCTCCCCACACTTCTCTTCTTCACAGGCTCTACTTCAGTCCCCTCCTCTCACTCCTCCTTCCTCAGAGATGCAGAACATCTCTTCAAGATCTATTTCCTTTCCCAAAGTCTGCCTAAAAACTCAAAGGTTTATTTTTTTCTCTCATGAAATCAAAAGAGCTGCCATTCCAGACTGTAATGATACTGCTAGTGCATATTTTGGTAAGAAAATGCTTCCCATGTTTTCTTTGCCTTCCATGCAAGCTGAAATCTCTGGTTGACCTTGCCATGCACACTGTGAGGAGCTGCAATACAGACTCCTGTCATTGTCCTTAGCATATAGCCATGCATCTTGTTGAGCTGAAGGGATGTTATGAGCTGTGAAAAGGAACAGAAAAAGCAAGTGATGATGTTTGTGCACCTTTCATGAATTTTATGATATATGTTTTACATGACTGATGTTTCACTGATAGATGTCTGACAATGGTATTCTAACTTGTACAAAAGAGGTTTGGATTCTCAGAAGCCAATAATTTGTTTTCTTATTCAAGTTTTCAAATTCATATAACACGGGCATAGAATTATATGAAACACAAACCTTTGGAAGTAAATTTGTTTTAGTTTTGTACTGGTAAAAGGCAGCTTGAATATCAAGTTTTTGCCTCAGAGAAAAAATAACAAAGAAATCCTTGTTTAAGTGATCATTAGGCTGTGAAGGGTTTCAGTCTCCAAACTACCTGTCAAGATTATTATTGTCATGCTCTTGCAAGTCAGATGTGATGTTGTTTTGGGGATAGGATTTTACAAAGGTAAAACCTCATCAGCCAGAGGAAATGCAAAAGCCAGATTTTAAAAAACTAAACTTAGAAGAATTAAGAATGACCTTAAAACTATTGAACTTACCTGAAAAAAACTTTTTTCTGTGACATGTTAGCTTGCTCATGATAGTTTCATAACAACTTTGTGTCTTTTTTCTGAGCTCCCTTGACAGAAGTTCGCTAGTTGTGTCAGCAACTACATCTTATTTTTGTGAAGCTGGATACACAAAAGTCACAATAAATGCCTAATTCAGCCTGGTTTTAGTAAATTAATTTTAAATTTGAAGTAATCACATTTTCATTATTTATTTATCAAAATCATAGATTATTGGTTGTCATTGCTGATAGAAGAGAGCAGCTTTGTTTTTTAACTACAAAGATGGTTCCTCAACAGTACTTTCTGTCTTGCAAAATAATGAGTTTCAGTAGTTTTGCCCACTAGAACCAGAAATAAATATTTGGAAAGTATGGGAAGTATTTTTCTTGGATGTGCTTGCTTGCTTGCTTGTAGGTTGGGTTTGGTTTTTTTTTTTTTTTTTATAGAAGAAATTTCCAAATTATAACCACTGTATAAATATATTAGGAAAGCTAATCTTAAAAAGGAATACTAACAATTAAATTCTACTGACACAATGGATATAATTCAGGCTAGTCAATCAGAGACAAGTATCTTACAGCTTGACACAAGTTAGAGGCAACATCAAACTTCATCAGGGGCACAGCAGGAGGAAAGACAAAATGCCTATAGTGCCATTGTCAAGAAAGAATTGCACAACTTTTTTGAACCTGCTAAGACCCATCTAACAAGATCCCAACTTTATTAAAGGCTGCCAGGCCATGGCAGGACAGCTGGCAGTGAGGTACAAGCTGACTGTCCATCTTATGCTGTTTGTGTCATTCCCACTTAACACCTTAGTTCTTGTTCCTCCTGAGAATTAGAGGAATCAACACCTCCTTTGCAGAAGTGCAAGAGAACATGACAACCTGTTCATTTTATACAAAAACTGATGTCACAATTTCCATGGTAATTTCTAGGCTCTTCATTTACCACTGGCAGGTTAAACAATGACTAAGAAATAAGTCAAAATCAGTTTAGGTAGGAACATTATAGTCTCAAGACACACAGAGAGACTGAATATCGTATGTGGTTGTTGAATTGTTACAAAAATAAATCCTAGAACAGAGAATTATATCTGTATTTAGTTGTCTATTAAGATCCACTTCTACTGTCTTGGATATTTTCAGATCTGATTCATTCTGAAGTCACAGACTTATGTTCTTAGAAGGGAAACAACTTTGTAGAAACTTTTTCATCTGTAGTCAAAGAAAGAAATGAAAACTTTTGAGAAGGTAGAATGGCTGGATGCTTTTGGTGCATAGTGTAGTCTGATAAACATGTTGTGTTTGATTTTTTGATTACATTTTTGATTACAGATTAAACACAGGCCTTTTAGGATGCTTCTGGTTATCTTGAATCTTTGAGGTTTTGTGGAATTTTTTGGGGTTTTTTTTTTTTGTTATTAAAGGCAAGCACAAAATCAAACCTCACACTGTAAATTTCTACAATAACAGTAAGCAATATCAAAAACTTCCCACTTTTGAAGAAAAGAGTTCATGTTTGGTTAGCACTTTTAAGAACTGAAGTATTTGCCATTGTTATGGTGGAACATCTAAACATGATTTTGAATACAGGAAGACCATTTGACACTTCCATTTTTTCTCAGAACTTCTCTTGGGACAAACTTGCTCCTCAGCTTTGATTCATAAGGAGAAAACAAAAGCTTATCCCACAGGCTGTAAGAACCAACATACATGGAGGTGTAGCACAGCTCAGCTAAAGCACTTTTCAAAAATTGTGGGTTTTTTGTTGCTGAAACAGCTCTTGGCTTTCTCAAAACATTTGACTTGGGTGCTCAAACTGATGAGGGATGGGAGGTAATGGTGCACAGTTCTTTGTGTAATGATCTTTCAGGCTGGAAAGAGAAGGAGATTTTGATCCTATACAGCTCTTTGATGGATTCCAGTGGGACTGGCCCCATCTTAGGAGATGAGTCAGGTCTGAAGACCCTAAAAGTAAAGACCTAGAAATGCATGACAGTGTTTTTCAGCATGGTGCAAATACTGAGCAGGAAGGTGCAAACACTGAGTTGAGACAGCTTCATAAAAACACATACAGTTAGTTAATACAAGTATAATTGTAAATATAAAATAGCATTTAAAATGAGAAACTCTCATTAGAGATATGTGTTCTTATTTATCAATTGCCATTTTCATTTCTAATACTATCTATGACCCAGTAGAAATTTTTTCCTTACCTCTCTCCATGTCTCATCTCATTCTTTTCCTTCAGTAAATTCCTCACCTTTTCTTTTCCTAAGGTGACTTTACATTGCACAGAAAATGAACATGCCTCCCACCAATCTTCCTCTTCTGTAAGAGCCATATTTTGACTACAGGGTTTTATTTTAACCCTGCTGCTGCTGTCAAAACTTCTTCATCACTTAAACTCTGCTGAATCTGATTTTCAGTTTTTCTACAGTATGACAGAATTTATTAAAATACCAGAAAATTCCTAAGTTCACACTTGATTGTAACTAAGTTATTAGATTTTGATTTTTTCAACCAAATTTCTCATTACATGGAATTCTTTTGTAAGCTTATGATACGTCAGACTGCTAAGTGAGGACGTATTCCAAAAAGTTCCTCCCAGCAAAAGATATTTTCAATTATTTCTGAAGTAAGGAGGACTAAGGAAAACTGTTGGCATGCAAAACTTAATTCACTTAATTTCCTCATCATGTTCTTAGAACTACTAGAAATTTCCTTCTTTATTTGCTTCACATATGAATGTTTTCCCCTACTGAATTGTTAACATGATTGAAGTAATGTTTATAAAGATACAAATATGGTGTGTGTCAGGAAAAGAAGGATAAGCTGGGTAAAGGTGAACTCAGCTTGGTAGAGGATTTTAAATAGAATGGATCATTTTAAAATTGCTTCTTGTTATGTTACTGTGAAGTTCTCACCTAGACAAAATTGCACATAGCTGATTGGGACTTAGTAAAGATGGAAATGAAGGGCGGGAGAGAAGCATATTTGTAATTCAGTCTCCAAAATCTCTTTAATGAACAATCCAAAACCACATTGCTCAAGAAACCATTCCTGTTTTTGTTTTGTTTTGTTTTGTTTTGTTTTGTTTTGTTTTTTTTGTTTTGTTTTGTTTT